>CP129452.1:24422500-24942500 GCA_030445155.1 Quercus variabilis | reverse complement strand
GAATTAAATTTATTACGCCTTCATCTTTCTTTGGGCCAAACTTGAAATGTCCTCCATTAGAATCAGCCAAAATCTCTTAATTCAGCCCATTAAGTGCATCTTTGATCTTCTTGGATCTTACTTTAGTAATAGGTCCAACTAGAACATGCAATGGATCCTTGAATGCTTGTTGATTCTTATTAGCAGCCTTAATCCCGCAATGAAGGCTGCCTCATAGAAACCAACCTTAGGCGACTGACCTATGTAACATTTCTCCCTTTTTTCAGCCTTCCTAATGGGGATGTTGTTAGGTATTTAGAAACGAAGCCTAAGCCTATCAAAAGCCTCCTTCATCATGCTTACTGGAAAGTCATTGACTGACTAGATTCTGGGAAGGATGATTTTTAGGTAGATTTGTCCAAGTGGATGGGTCTCCACCTCTTCCTTAAAGGGTGAACATGCCGATGACTCCCTTTCAAAGATGGACGGTTTGTTAGACTTATACTCACATCTCGATGAATGAGCCTTCTCATCACTTAACACCATACGGACAGACACTGAACATTCACTCGTCGTCTCACTATTTCTTGACATTCTCTCACCTACAAGCAACGAATGAAAACTAATATTCTACTCACTCAAACTCCTAAGCATAGGACTGATGGTCGCTAAATCGGAACAAAAGTAACGAAATAAAATATAGAAAGAATAAGAAACTTACATAGGAAATTCGAAGATAGGTGTGAGTGATGAAATAGTAAAATCAATAAGCGTCTAAACACAATGATCCTTTTTAGAGCGACGAACAAAGAAAACCGATGAAAGAAGAAAAACTCTAAATTGAACAATGGGAAGAAAGAAATGACAAATGGGCATTAAGCTATTTATAGGACAAAGAGGCACAGGAAATGAAGCGAGGCTACTATTCAAACTGACCTTTCACAAGTCGCCACGTGTCACATAACCCCTTCAAAAGATGTTTTTGCCCTTGAGAATGGCACATACCTCTAAATAGGGTAATTAATGACTAGAAGATTCCTCTTTAGTACTCAGTAGCCTATCGGTTATCTAGACGAACAACGGAGTAGGGGGTAGTTGATAAGGCAATTTTTGTCTGACCTTACACCTATGAACTTTCCACTCGTTAGGATGTATGTTCCCCCTCAATGGGTCCCATGGGGTCAGGGATCCATCTGGCTAAGTGGGATAGGTCCCGACGAGTTAACCATCCCCTCCCCTCCAAAGGTTCTACAAAACGACTATTCATGTAACCGATGAATGGGACTGAGCTTACACCGACAAATGGGACTAAGCTCATACCGACGAATGGGATTAAGCTCATACCGACGGATGAAGTGGGCCCATGCCGACAAATAGTGGGATACCCCGACAATTGAATCTACTGGGTCCCACAAGCTCTTGCGTATCCTCCACTCATGTATCCTTCTATAGAAATAACTTGCACACCACGCCCAAAAATCCTACTACACATTCATATCTTCCCTATATGGAAAGATAAACCTTGAGATCTCGGGATATTAACTACGTATCCTCTATGCAAGGAAAAATCCTATCTTCATGGGATTTTGGTCAACCCTACGCTGCTATATAAACATCAGACCTCCCCTCCCCCGAGGTAGGTGAAAAATTTCTAGCTCTCACAATATTAAGTTCTTGGAGATTCTTCCATTACTAACCTAACCTTCAGAGAGTCTTTGGCGGGCACTCCACCAGTGCTATCTATAGGTCCCTTGTTTCTTTTTATTCTTTAGGTACTTCGATTAGCGCGTGTTTGGACGATCAACTCACTGACAATTTTGTGCATCATCACTAACAAAGACATCTAGTGTTCAAATTTTGTCATCCCAGTTATTGAATTATAAAAGAAAAAGTGGTTTTTTTTTTTTTTCCAATTTTGTGTATGGCATAATGGCTCGATTTGATTTCTTTATAATCTTTCTTCCTTGTCATTCTCATTTGTTGGAAAAAGAAAAATTCACACTTTGGAATGTTTGGTACACACGTTTGAAAATATGTATGAAAATATATATGAGTAAAAAAGTATGTGAAATATATATAATATTGTTTAAAAATTAAAAATATATATTTAAATAAGTCTACCAAACAGCCCCTTAGTGGTCCCTCCCTTTCCCGATCCACCCCCACCCCCACCTCCAGAAAGGAGGAATAGGGCCAATTATGGGAGGGGCCTAATCAAAGTCCGTTATATATATATATATATATGTATATAAGAAAAGCAGCCCAACTCCAACTCCAATTCCAACTCCATGATCTCCACTATTTCTCTGATCTGATTTATCGATCTCTCGCCGGTAGGCTTAAGTCTCACAGATCAATTAGATCACGCGTCGCACTCTGTCTCTCACTCAGGTCAGTAGTACAACACAACCAACCACTCTCCTCTTATCTATGCCGCCAATTCCAATTTCTCTATCTATTTCTGTTCGTTATTTCATTTTATAAATTTTGTGTGTGTGTTGAATTCAATTAATAAATGATGTTGAAAATTGCAGTGTTTGGTTGGTTGGTAAATTATTGAATTACAATATTAAATTTTACATATTCAAATAAAATAAAAATCCATATGTTTCAGAATTGCTTATTTATTAGCTGGCCTGGGGTCATTAGAAGATTAACTTGAGATGAGAAAACTTTTGCTAGGAAGGAAGGTTACTGTTATACGCTTATCGTTTCTTTTTTATGTTCTAAACTGAATTAATAATCTCAGTAACAAAAATTAGCATTTCTTTTTCCTGGTCTTCCTTCGTGCGAATTGCGTGTAGTTGATCTCATCTTGCTAAGCCAAAGTTTGTTTCTGGATGTGTATAGGTTATATTACAATATGCCTTCTGCTCAAGATCCATTTTATGTAGTGAAAGAGGAGATTCAAGAATCTGTAAGTTTTTTGTCAAATTTTTTTATGCTCTGTATCGCCTCTTAGTAATAAAACTTTTATTTGCAGTAAAGTAATGTTTTATTTGGTACATATGGTTGTATCAATGTGGTCTCTTAATTTTTTTTTTGTTATCTTTGCTTCTATTTTAATATGATATGATGACATATAAGATCTAAGTGTTCGATTATATCTGCAGCCTATCACATTGTGTTTTGGCGGTGTGTTTGGACCATGTCTCAAATCAAAAAATAATTTTTTATTTTCCTGACACTTCATGGACAAAAACCCTTGTTCCTGGGATTCCTAACTGGATAGTTCCATGGAGTGGCTGCTGCTGTATCAGTATATTGAGGCATTGAGACTGAGCTGGGTGCTGGTGTGTTGATAATTTTAGGTTGCTTCACTTGTACGGGGGAGTAGGGGGATAATGTTTGTGGTTGAATTAAAAAGAGTGATTAGTTTTTGAATTATCTTCTCTCTTTCTTTTGAAGTAACTTAATTTTATCAATAACCTCTTGCTTTTTTCTACCTCAAATATTGGCTAGGCCTTCGCTGGGCTGACATGTTTCTGACTTCTTTATTTCGAATTAATTGGAATTGTTTGGGAATCTTGGGGAACTTTTAGAGAAGGATAAACCTGTCCCTTTCATGTATAATTTACAATATGGATCTCTCTCTCTCATGTGCACATGGGAACCTACACAGCACTGTTGTATACATGCTCAGTGATATGACATCCATGACTTTTCTTATGAGTTGGACTCTGTTGATGGTGGAAATAGGAGTTTCCTGGGGGATATTAAATGTCTGACTATTTCATCACTACCTGTTTAGATTGATAAGTTGCAATCCACTTTTCACCAATGGGAGCGTATTCCTTCTGATACTGGAGAGCAATTACATCTCACAAAGGAACTGCTTGCTAGTTGTGAGAGCATTGAATGGCAGGTATGTTTAGAATTACCATACTTTACTTAAAATTGATTCTGCCTCTTATAAAGTTTTGGGAAAGATCAATCATAGGTTTCCATCATGCGATTTAATATGTATTGAATCAGTAAGAAGATATTTAGCATGTGAATTTAAATAAATATTCTTACTACACCGATGTGATCTCATCCTACATTGGAACTTTCTATTTTAGTAGCAATATAAAATCCTATACTGAGTCCACCAGTAGTGAAGCTTTTTGGATAAGTTTTGGCTTTAATTAAATGAATTAACCACTGTGCTCAACTGCTGAAAGCCTGCTTTCTTGATAGGAAGGTGGATGAATTGGACAAAGCAATTGCTGTAGCAGCTAGAGATCCATCTTGGTATAGCATTGATGAGGTGGAACTTGAAAAGCGAAGAAGATGGACCAGCACTGCTCGTATGCAGGTATCAACCATATAGCTGTAGTTTTTAGAGACAGTAGAGACATTGTATTCAGTAATTCTTGTTATTGAAAATATATACTTTAAGCTTTCTCTTGTTAATCTGTCCTGACACTACTGATGTTTATCCCAAACTTTGTACTCAATTTGGTTATGATTTTTGGCACTCATTATGTGGTGAGCCTTTGGCTGTGTGCGTGTCTGGACTCTGGATTATTGACTGGAATTGTGCTTCTTAAGTTTTAACTTTATGTAGCTTGTGAGTCTTTATTAGTTTAATTTCCTATGACAACTGTTTAAAAAAAATTATAATCTTTTTTTATGAAATTATTATTTCTATTATGCAGTGTATTATGTTACAAGCTTTTGGCTTTACATGTGTGTGTGAGAGGGGCTAAATGATTGGAGTACTTTATTAGGTGGGCACCATGAAGAAAGCAGTAGAAGCTGGAAAAGAGTCAAATGGGACTGGCACTACTGGTTTGAGTGGAATGCGCCGTGAATTAATGAGGATGCCAGATTCTCACAAGGCAGATGGATCTAATCACTACAATGCCCAAGATAATGATGACTTCATAGCATCAGAATCAGATAGGCAGCTGCTGCTGATAAAGTATCATTTTTGTTTCTTTCTTTTTCCTTCCACATACAGACACATGCAAACATATCTTTAGCAGTCTTCAAACTCTTTGGATTTTAGTTGCTGAACTTCATAAAGGTAGGACAGTCTTAGGAAAACCAGTGTGTGGTTGTGCTGGGCTTAGCATTAGGAGAATTTGTGGCTTTAGGATTTTAGAATTTAGAAGAAATGGTTAGGGTTTGTACTTATTTTAGGATTTGCAGAATGACATGAAGTTTGAAAAGTTTGAATTTGGTTATTATTTTATAGGGAAAATGTGTAAAAGTTTAGGGTCAGATAGGGTAAAGAAAAAGGTTTGATGTGTGAGTGCAAAGGAAGAGCGAGCGAATTTGTTATTGTTAAGAGAGTGCGAACATTATACTTGCATTGTACCCATGATCAGTACTAGTGAAAGAAGATCAAGAAGCACTTTAGGGATAGAAGTCTTCGATAAACCAAAACACCAAGGTATATCTATTAATTACTCTCTGAAATATTTTAGTATAGAAAGCACAAATATATATAAGGACTCTTTTTGGTGTTGGTCATATTAGGGCTTCAAATTTGATTTTCGTACTAAACCTAATAAGGTAATTCAAGGCTGACTTGGACTTAAAGAAAATTAAACCAAGATACTTAGAATTTTCTTAAAAATTTAAGACTCAAAACTCAATTTCCAAAATACCCTTTAATTCACTTGAGTTGCAAAAATTTCAGTTCTACTCTGATTTCAAGAGTGAATATAACTTAAAAAATAGAATCCTGAGTTACTTTATTAAGCCTAGATTCTAGAATTTTATAATTATCCAGGACCCATAGCATACGATGCTTAAATAACTTACCAATAAAAAAAGTCCCTTAAAATTCATATGGTAATTTATTTATTATCATAAATTCACCAAAGTAGAGAAGGATTTCTCTAACATACCTTGTTAAAATACTATGAAGCTTTGTACCAACTATAACCTCCCTTTTATGAAATTCTGACTATTTTTTGGTTGACAATGTTGTCCTCATCATTGAAATAATATAAGCAAATACACCTAAGAATGGCGTGTTATTTTGGGTTTGAGATCCATTGGGTGTGTGTAAATTATCCTCAAAACATAGAAAAAATAAAAATCATAATTTTATAACAATTATAAAAAATTATGTTTTATAGTTGAATAGTAATTTTGATTTTAAATAATTGGCATGTAGCACCTACTTGTGATGACTGCTATAATTCATTCTAATGTTAATTGAACACACACACTGGATGTGTAGTATGATACTAATGTTAATTGAAATAATTAGCATGTAACATTTTTTTGAAGATTGTTGTAATCCTTACCACTGGCAAGCAATGCTATATTCAACATTGATACTATTTTCATAATCCTCTAAACTTTTACTATTTATCTGTTTGGTTTAATTCAAGATTAAGATGTTTTAACTGTTATTTCAAACCTTGCTTAGTTAGGACAAGATTCTGGTGAAAGTGGAGAGGAGAGGTGACCATTACATATTAGATTGGATGAGGGGTACCCTTGCCAAAGGCCTTGTAGCTGAATTAGCACCTCCCCCATATAGAAAGTGCTTGGGGGTTTAGGGGGAAAAGAGTTCGAGCTGCAGAGTTAGCAGCATGTACTCTTATGTTAACTAGAAACCTTCTCTCCATGTTGTTTGAGAAAAACGCTATTTACTCTGTATTTGGTTTTGAAGTAGCTATTGCCTCTATTTTATTTGTTCTTGATTTTGTATTCTTTATCAACTATTGATTGTAGGCAGCAGGATGAAGAGTTAGATGAACTTAGTGCAAGTGTAGAGAGAATTGGAGGTGTTGGGCTTACTATACATGAAGAGCTCCTTGCACAGGTAAGGATTTTTTAAGCTTCAGATCTTTGTAATAACTCTACCACTATTCCCTGGCAACAAATGATGTGAAAGATAGCATTGGTGGTGCATCCTTTAAGCACTTTAATCCATGAGTGACTTTTATTACTGTACCTGTAACTTTTTAATTTACTTCTTTTTTGTCAAGCTTCATTTTTTAGGATCGTTTTTGTTGATTTGTTAGTCTAACATGTAATATTTGGGTGCCCCAGGAGAAAATTATAGATGAATTGGGTATGGAAATGGACAGTACATCAAATCGTCTTGATTTTGTTCAGGTTAGCCTCTGTAATAAGTCTGAGCTAATGTTTATTTCCAGGCTTTGGAAAATATGGGCTTCCTACCAATGATCTGATATTCAAGACTTTTAGGTTAACTCTATGTTCACTGAAAACAAGTTCAGATGTGAATTTTTTTCTCATTTGCTAAATTTAATGAATGGATTGTGTACTTATTTTAATGATTTAATATGTAATGAGTAAAAAATTCCATTTTTTCAACTTCTCTTTGCAGAAAAAGGTGGCTATGGTCATGAAGAAGGCTGGTGCAAAGGGCCAGATCATGATGATATTGTTTTTGGTGGTTCTGTTTATTATCTTATTCATTCTGGTCTTTTTCACCTAGGCATTGGTCTGAAACATGTATGAAATGTTAGAGATATGTGAATCTCCTTTTTTTTTTTTTTTTTAATGGGGGGGGGGGGGGGGGGGGGGGGGGGTTGGGGTTTGTTAAGGAAAAAAGAATACGAAGCAAATGAAGAATCTGCCTTTTTGTTCTGTACAATTTCTTTAAGTGGACCAGAATTTGTTGTTGAACCACTTACAGTTGCAAGTATCATGTAAACCAGCTTAATATCATACTTATTTGTTTATTGCTACATGCTTCTGTGACTAGATATTAGTAGGCTTATATTTCTGATTCGGTTAATGTTATCAAGTATATGAGCCCTGATAGAGTGGCATTTGTTTTTTGTTTTTTTAAAGTTTAGGACAAAAGTGTTAACGGTTCCGATTGTTTAGAGACATAAAATGAACTTTTTGAAGTTGAAAAAAAAAAAATAGAATTCATGCAAATTTTAGTGAAAAAAGAAGAAGAAATTCATGCAAAAAAAACTATATTTTTAGTTTTTATATTATTATTTGATTTATTATTTTGAGGTGTGGAAATTAAACTTTCATTGAAAGATGACTAGGTACTCCAAAATTTTGTCTGAGGCTTTGGTGTGTTTGGCTGTGGTGTAGAAATTGGTTAAGGCTTGTAGTAGATAGGAGTGTTCATTAAACCGCATCATCACATCCAAACCGACCAAAACTGCCCAACAATGGCTTTGTTTTGGTTAGATATAAAATCAAAAGCTCGAAAGTTTAATATTATTTTTTTTGTTCTGTATATATTTATGCTACTTTTAGTTTACAATCAATTTGTCATGGATTTTATTTTTTTTATATTATTATTTTATTTTATTTTTTGTCTTGTATATATTTGTGTTACTTTTTTTGTTAAACATGTTATAAATAATTTTTAAACATACTATCATATTGTCATGGTTATTAATAGTAAAGTATAAATTGGCTATGATATCTTGAAAAATATATTATCCGAAAACCAACCAAATTGCACCTTGTACACCATTTCGCATATGTGACCGCAAAACTGAGGTATGATGTGGTTATAGTTTTGGCCAAATCGCATCGAAAATTGCGATGCTTGAAATGGTCTAAAACTGCACCAAACTACACCACAAACACTCCAAGTATGAGGGCCATTGGTAGTGGGTACCAGTTTAGATGTTGCAGTATTCTAATGATGATGGAACCTTGATATGTGGGTTGTGACTTTTGGCAATTAGAGGAGGTTGTGGAATGGTGCACAGCATTTGGGGTTTAGCTTACTCAAGTCTAATGTTTGAAAGATATCTTGGAAAGTAATGCAACACCACCTCCTCCATTAACTGCCGTTCGTTAATCACCTTTGCATCCAATGAAGCAGCAATCTCGTTAGTATGTTGTTGAACATTTGTGTCAGTGTCGTGGTGGTACGAGTAAGAGTATTCGAATAAATAGCTCAACCCTAACTCGATCTATTTAATAATCATGTCAAAACTCTCTAATCCTAATACAATGTTTTATTAAGTAGGTTGACATAATATGACCTATTTTAACCCACATAATACACAATTTAAGAAAAATAAAGCACTGGGGAGTTTAAAGTTTCAATGAAGAATTTATTAATATAAATATTAAAAATCTTTTATTTACTCAATTGTATTAGAATTCAAACTTATATTAGATAAATATGACATTTATTTATTTAAATATGGTCATTTTGAGTATATTGCAAGTTTAACAAGTCAGCATAAAATTGACTAATTTATTAATTTTGTTAAAGCACATCAACTTGTTTTGACATGAACCAATCTATATATATAAAAGAAAGACTCACGTAACCAAAAAAAAAAAGTTAGGATTAAGAAAAAAAGAGAGAAGGACTCCTGTTAGGATCTCTTTTCCCTCCTCAAAACCTTAGCAATTACCACCTCAAAACCTTAAACTTAACTTCATTTTAGGATTCAAAAAAAAAAAAAAAAAACAAAAACACAAGCAATCTGATTCAACTTTCTTCTTTGATTAATGAATTTTATGTCGAATTTGTTTATATTATTATTATTAATAAAATTTCAATTCAACATGTGTGGATATTTGTTTATATTGTTATTAATGAATTTTATCTTTTATGTCGAATTTTTTATTTGCTTTCATATGTGCTTGAGATTTTTTTTCTATCTTATTCTTTTGTTATGTTTAGTATTAATTTTCTTTTGAGTATTTGGGTTAATCTCCATATTTATATTGACATTGTTTTCATGGGTTTGGTTTTTGGGTTGAAATTTCTACTTTTTTATTTATTTATTTTTTGTACATGGTAGATAAAGCATCTCTATTTTTTTGGAGAAAAATCAAAGCTACAACCTATGTCTTCTAGCCTAGAGAACGATAAATTTTTATTTGGTATATTATATATAAATTTGTTGAATTTGGTTTGGTTTTTAAGTAGAATTTGGGGATTCTAAAAATTTTGAAGTTTTAAGTTTTGGCGTTTTTGGCATTTGCGTCTCAGTAGGTTGATCTTAATTCTTCACCTTAAATGCTTTTTATTTAGGTTCATGTGATTTTTTGTTTTCTTATTAAAAGCTATGAATTTTGGTTGATTAATTATTTGTTTGGATTCAACATAAAAGATAATGGAATTAGGTATTATAATTTTGATATTGTTTCATGTTTTGAATTGTCTATATTATTATTACTACGAGAAAATCATATTGCTACTCAAATTTGAAACTTGGTGTGTCTTCCCCATATCATGGTTTTTGTTTATATATTTGTAGTTTATATTAGTTTTGAGTGTGTGTGTGTGTGTTTGTGTATATAACTATTGGGAGTTTTGCTTTATTAATTTAAGAACTGTAAATTACTTTGTAAGTTTCAGTAATTATGTACTTGCAACTCAATAACGTTCAATGTTAGACAACACTTCTAAACTATGAAAAATTATAGAAGTTAAATATTTATTCATTTAAAAAAAAAAAAAAAAAAAAACTAACTAACTAGGAAATGTCTATTTACTCATTGTTGGATTTTTTTTAAGAGTCAATAGATTTTCCATGCATTGCACGAGTTAGTGACTAGTTTATACTAAATACTAACCTGTGAAAAACGATGTTGTATTCGTGTAATGTCAAACATTGTCACTCCTATGTTTGGTATACTGAATAAGGATTATTATAGATTTTTACTTTATTTTATTATTATTCAGAAAAAGATGTGATGGAATAATTAAATCAATTCATAAGACGTTTAGTTGTAACATTAGTATTGTTATGCCCGTTACAAAACCAACATGCTCTTGACCTTTACTTGTGTAGCATTCTGAGCATCTTCATACGAGCCCGTATACAATTAAACGCGCAACTAAATCATATGGCTCGCTTTTTTGAAGATGCTACTAGTGCTAAGAGCATTCACATCAGTGTAACTATTTTAATATTTCAGTAAATATATAGCTATAAGCTCAAAAAAAATTAACGCATTAGTCTCAATATTTTGTCTTATAATTTTAACATTGGAGAATACCCTCGCCAGACCTGGTGATGCTTTGGTCCTCACTAGAGAAAAAAAAAAAAAAAAAGCCATCACTCATTCTCCACCTTTCTTTCTCTCTCTTCATTCCATGTCTGCCTTTCTCTCTCTCTTTGTTCACTATAATTATGCGTAGGTTTCTCTTTCTCTCTCTTTTCATTGTTGAGTCGGTGGCTTTATTTGGTCAATATTACTTGACCGTGTCTTGCAAGGGTGTATTTGGGGCTTGAGTCTTGTGAGAGTGCTTGTGTGCTACTATTGTAATCTCCTTATTTGATAGTGAAACTTTCTCTGTCACTACCTATGGATGCAGGCAATTGCCGAACCACCTAAATTCCTTGAGTAAATTCATTGAGTCTTTTATTTTCTTCTCTCTTCTTTAATCTTGTGTAAGTGGGTTTATTTTCACAATAGCAAGGAGGAGCTCAATCTCACTAGTCACGGGATAGCTAAAAAATTTGGATTTCAAGAATCTGGAACCAGACCAATACAAAATAAAAGAATAAAAATGATGCCACCACTCTCCACCACATCCTTGGTTACAGTCACAACACCGAATTAGACCTTCTTTACTCTGTGACCCACACAAAAATTGGAATGAAGAAAGTTTTAGAGAGAGAGAGAGAGGGAGAGAGAGAGATGAGACTGAGATTAAAGTGGTTCTTCTTCGTCCTCCTCTTGTTTCGTATTACTCTGTGAATACAAAAATCGGAATGAAAAGAGTTTGAGAAAGAGAGAGATATATATGAGATTGAGTCTAAGAGTACAGCAAAAATAATGGTCTACATATAATAACTATTATTGAATTATATTATTTGAGAAACATAGAATTATAATTATAATAAAGATATGCGTGTGTGTGCACGGGCATGTGTGTATAAATAATATAAAATTAATGATAATTCTGAAACAGTATACAATTTCTTTGACCAAACCAAAACAGTTTCTAGTATGGGTCTCTTCTAGTCTTCTTTTTTATTTTTTGTTGGGTTTTCTATGTTTTATAGTTTTATATTTTATGGGTTTATTGTTAAGTATTTGTTTTTTTTGTTTGACATTTGTTGTGACCTTGTACAATTTGTTAATTTACTAAGGATAAAGTTATGCAAGAAACTTGGTTGTAGATTAAAGCTACAACTTCATTTAATAATTTTTTATTGTATGTGAATTTTGACAAATCCACCATCAGATTGCATTTTCTTCTTATATCCTCCATGCTTGAAAAATTTCAAGAAGATCAAAGATTAATAGCTAAGTCATCAATCAAATGTTTAAATTTTGACTTTTTGTATTCTAAAAAAGGATGTATAACATGCTTTTGGGGTGCTTCAAGCACGCTTTTCAATTATTCATGAAACTGCACAATTGTTCAAACCTGAAACTCTTAAAGACATTATGATGGCATGCATAATATTGCATAACATGATTATTGAAGATGAGTGACATCTCACTAGAGCTAAAGGCTTTTATTATGAGCAATTTGATGGAACTACCCATGACCTAGTGTCACACGATCATACACCTAAATTTAGGGAAGTCATTGATCGTCGTCTTCAAATTAGAGACAAAGGAAGTCATTCTCAACTCCAATTAGGCCTTCTAGAGCACTTATGACAACTACATAGCAAGTCATAGGTTCTTGTAATAGTGATTTCCATATTTGCATAATATTATGTATGCTAAACTTCATTTATTATTTATTTTTTGCATGATTTTAGGGGTTGAGATTGCAGCAGCAACATTGCGGTGGTTGGGATGGTGAGAGAAGAGAAATGAGAGGGGAGAGAGAAAAAAATTAAATTTAAATGAAGTAATAGGAAAGAAAGGAGAGAGGAGAGAGAAAAAGTAAATATTTAAATGGACTAAGAAATAAAGTATTGAGTCTAATGTGTGTGCGTAAAAAACATGGATTAGCTACAGTAAAAAAAGTAGAGGTTTTTGGGTTAGTTTAGTTAAACATTTGAGGAGGCTAATGTGAATACTCTAACGAAGTTATTGCTCCTCAATTGCTTGGGTGGAATTGGATGTCCTCGTGTGTTGCCTATTGTCGGGGGTGCATTTTCGTTGCCAAAATGATATTTGGGAGTCAAGACCAAGACTCCACTTTGGGCTTAGAGTCTGGCCCATAGACTATTGCTGAAGTGTGAAAGGCCTATTTTTTGCTCAAAGTCTGAATTTCATCCAACAAAGATTATAACAAGGTCCCAATAATATCTCCTACATAGATAAGCTAGTACAAAGGATGAATGGAAAATTAATAAATGTATTCGCATAGTTAAAATTATGCAATACCTCCATATTCAGTTAATATAAAATTGGGCCAATTATTACAAGTACACAATAGGAAAATGATCCAACAATGAATTTGAAAGACCTCTAGTGGTAAATTTTGATAAGTTAATGAATGTGTTTACACAATAAAAATCATATATTTTCCTCATATTAAGTCAACATGAGGGAAAACTTCCATAGTATTCAAGATATTATGGCCTTCATTATTGATGATGCCAAAATCATCTGCAGTATTGTTCAGACGGCTTTGGTGTAACCTGCAAGATGATAAGAAAATGAAACGGATAGGACACCGGCGTGGTGCTAGCCAATAAACCTCTGATAACAAAGTGAGAAAGAGAAAGAGATAACTGAGTGTTTTATATTGATAAGGGTCTTTCTAGATGATCCTTTACCTTAGGTTGGGTGTGCTCTATATAAGGTTTTGTTTTCCTAGCCATTGGAAGGCCATTAATGGTGGTTTAATTCCCTGTCTGGGTAACGCCTTTGATAGTTAATGTCGAGATATGAAGACCTCTAGGTTGTTACTCTCTTTACTTCGTGCAATCGTAACGACTCAGTCAATAAAGACTTCATTTATGGTTCGTTCCTCGTCAATCTCCATGTCTAGACAAGGAGGGTTTCCTGACTCATCAATTATAATAGCAATAAACAATGATTAAAGGCTTTGTTATTACAGGTAAAAGAGGAAGATTATGGAATGAAGGGTGAGAAAGAGTGTTCATCTAGTGCAACAAATGCTTGAATAAGATCTCTATATGCCATATCATGCCCATAATGATGAATATATTTATATAGTAAGTGATAAGAATGACTTTATGGAGAATGTGGGTGAGTATATGGAAGTATAGAAGAGATATAGAGTAGTGTTTAGTTATTTTCGGCTATGATGTAGAAAAGAAGTTGTTTACAGTTGTAAGGTTGAATTTAATCAACTATTATGTTAGCTTTATTCCGTGCCAAATTTGCTTGTAATTTAGCAATTAGTAACCCTGTATTTAGGTGGGAATCATGTAAGGGTAGTGAGTGAGAGAGTGTGAAGAAATGCTCAAGATTGTACAAGGATGCAGAGACTCGCAGCTGGGAGTCGCGGGTGACTCGCGACTGGCAAGCCGCCAACTACAGCACACGAGTGAAGCGTGCAGAGAAAGATGAACAGTCACGCCAACTGGAGCACTACAGGACAAAAATTCCAACCTGGCCGTTCTGTTATCTTGCGGCTTGAACTCATGACTCAGTCAAGTCGCAAGATCAAGCTACTAGCTAGCCTTGTTTTGAAAAACCTGACTCTTCACATTCCACTCTCACTCCAGTATAAATACCCCTTACACCCACGAAATGTAGATAGTTTCCAGAGAGAATTTTGAGAGAGAAACCCTAGAAAAAAACAAGATTGATTCATCCACAATCTTTATATAGCGACTCTTCAAATTTTCCTACTCTCATCCTCTCCATTGTTACATTCTTGAGAGGTTCTTACCCAAATCCTTTTCCAACTATACCCACATCTGTGAGAAGGCTATTTGGTACTTTGAGAAGCAATTAGAAAGGGACCAATGGTTATTTGCTGATACTATGGGCTATAGCGGAATCCGATAAGCTAAAGAAGACAAAGGTTCGGCGCAACCTCGTTGGAGCAAGAAGCTTAGAGGGCTTAGGTACACCGGGTAGATTAAGCTTGAAGGGTCTTCTACTGTTCATGTATCCCAATTTCATTCTTTAGTGGATTTTTGAACGCTTGTAAAGTGGCGGAGAATTCCAACTTCATTCTTTTGTATTGTCCTTGTGTTCGAAATTAAGAATCCCAAAAAATAGAGTATAAATATTCAAAAAATTACAAAAAATCATTTTGGCTTCATTTCTAGCCAAACCGGGTCGGGAAGGACCGAAAAACTAGCGAAAAAAATTTTGTTCCGATTTTCGTTCCAACCCGTCCCGAAATAAGAATTCCCAAAAAAATAGAATAAAAATTCAAAAAATTAGAAAACATCATTTTTGCTTCATTTCTAGCCAAACTGGGTTGGGAGGAGTCGAAAAACTGGCAAAAAAATTTCGTTCCGATTTTTGTTCCAACCTGACCCGAAATAAGAATTCCCAAAAATATAGTTCAAAAATTCAAAAAATTAGAAATCATCATTTTTGCTTCATTTCTAGCCAAACAGGCCGGGAGGGGTGAAAAAAGTGGTCAAAAAAATTTCGTTCCAATTTTCGTTCCAACCCGACCTGAAATTAAGAATTCAAAATAAAAAAGCATAAAAATTCGAAAATTAGAAATCCTCATTTTGGTTTCATTTCCTGCCACAACGGGTTGGGAGGGGCCGAAAACGTGGCAGAAATTTTTTTTTTCCGATTTTCGTTCCAACCCGACCGTAGATTAAGAATTCCAAAAAAAATAATATAGAAATTCAAAAAATTAGAAAACATCACATTGGCTTCATTTCAAGCAAAACCAGGTTGGGAAGGGCCGAAAAAATGGAGAAAAAAATTTTGTTCCTATTTTCGTTCCAACCCAACCCAAAATAAGAATTCCCAAAAAAATAATATTAAAATTCCAAAAATTAGAAAATATTATTTTTGCTTCATTCCAAGCCAAACCGGGTCAGAAGGAGCCGAGAAAGTGGCAAAGAAAATTTCGTTCTGATTTTCGTTCCAACCCGACCCGAAATAAGAATTCCCAAAAAAATAGTATAAAAATTCAAAAAATTAGAAAAAATCACTTTGGCTTCATTTCTGGCATAACCAAGTTGGGAGGGGCGGAAAAAGTGGAAAAAAAAAAAATTTCGTTCCGATTTTCATTCAAACCCTAACCGAAATAAAGAATTCCTAAAAAAAAAATTGTATAAAAATTCAAAAAGTTACAAAACATCATTTTGGCTTCATTTCTAGCATAACTGGGTCGGGGGGGGGGGCCTAAAAAGTGGCAAAAAAAATTTCGTTCTGATTTTCGTTCCAATCCTCCCGAGATAAAAATTCCAGGAAAAATAGATTAAAAATTCAAAAAATTAGAAAACATCATTTTTGCTTCATTTGTAGCAAAACCAGGTTGGGAGGAACCGAAAAAGTGGCAAAAAAATTTCGTTCCGATTTTCACTCCAACCCGACTCGAAATAAAGCATTCCCAAAAAAAAATAAAAAATTTTTTAAAATTAGAAAACATCATTTTGGCTTCATTTCTAGCCAAACGGGGGGGGGGGGGGGGGGGGGGGGAAAAAAGTAGTCAAAAAAATTTCGTTCCGATTTTCATTTCAACCCGACCCGAAATTAAGAATTCCAAAAAAAAAAAAGAAAAAGCATAAAAATTCAAAAATTAGAAAACCTCATTTTGGTTTCATTTCTAGCCACACAGGGTTGGGAGGGGCCGAAGAAGTGGCAAAAAAAATTTCTTTCCGATTTTCGTTCCAACCCGACCCTAGATTAAGAATTCCAAAAAAAAAAAAAAAAAAATAGTTTAAAAGTCCAAAAATTAGAAAACATCAAATTGGCTTCATTCCAAAAACTGAGAAAGTGGCAAAAAAAATTTCGTTCTGATTTTCATTCGAACCCGACCGGAAATAAGAACTCCCAAAAAATTAGTATAAAAATACAAAAAATTAGAAAACATCATTTTGGCTTCATTTCTTGCCAACCCGAGTTGGTAGGGTTGAAAAAAGTGGCAAAAAAAATTTCGTTCCGATCTTCGTACCAAGCTGACTTGAAATAAAAGTTCCCAAAAAAATAGTATAAAAATTCCAAAAATCAGAAAACATCAATTTTACTTCATTTCTAGCCAACCAGGTCCGGAGGAGCCGAAAAACAGGCAAAAAAAATTTCTTTCCGATTTTCGTTCCAACCCAACCCAAAATAAGAATTCCCAAAAAAATAGTATAAAAATTCAAAATATTAGAAACCATCAATTTTGCTTCATTTCATTCCAAACCGGGTCGGGAGTAGTGAAAAAAGTGGTAAAACAAATTTCGTTCCGATTTTCGTTCCAACACAACCCGACATAAGAACACCCAAAAAGATAGAATAAAAGTTCAAAAAATTAGAAAATATCATTTTTGCTTCATTTCTAACCAATCCGAGATGGCAGGAGCTTAAAAAGGGGCAAAAAAAAAAAATCCGTTCCGATTTTCATTCCAACACGACCCGAAATAAAGAATTCCCCAAAAATAGTGCAAAAATTGAAAAAATTAGAAAACATCATTTTTGCATCATTTCTAACCAAACCGGTTCGGGAGGAGCTTAAAAAGTGGCAATAGAAATTTCGTACCGATTTTCATTCCAACCCGACCCAAAATAAAGAATTCCCAAAAAATAGTATAAAATTCAAAAAATTAGAAAATATCATTTTTGCTTCATTTCAAGCCAAATCAGGTCGAGAGGAGCCGAAAAAGTGGGGGAAAAATTTTGTTCTCATTTTCGTTCCAACTCGACCCAAAATAAGAATTCCCAAAAAATAGTATAAAAATTCAAAAAATTAGAAAATATCATTCTGGCTTCATTTCTTGCCAAACTGGATCAGGAGGGTTGAAAAAAGTGGTCAAAAAAATTTCGTTCCGATTTCTACTTCAACCTGACCCAAAATTAAGAATTCCAAAAAAAAAAGAAGAAGCATAAAAATTCAAAAATTAGAAAACCTCATTTTCGTTTCATTTCTAGCCACTCCGGGTTGGGTGGGGCTGAAAAAGTGGCAAAAAAAAAAATTCTTTCCGGTTTTCATTCCAACCCGACCCTAGATTAAGAATTACAAAAAAAAAAAATAGTATAAAAATTCAAAAAATCAGAAAACATCAATTTTACTTCATTTCTAGCCAAACCGGGTCGGGAGGAGTCGAGAAAAAAGCAAAAAAAAAAATTTCGTTCCGATTTTCGTTCCAACCCGACCCGAAATAAGAATTCCCAGAAAAAAAGTATGAAAATTCAAAAAATCAGAAAACATCATTTTGGCTTCATTTCTTTCCAGACCAGGTCGAGGGTGGTGGAAAAAGAGGCAAAAAAAATTTCGTTCCGACATAAGAATACCCATAAAGATAGAACAAAAATTCAATAAAACAGAAAACATCATTTTTGCTTCATTTCAAACCAATTCGGGTCGGGAGGAGCTGAAAAAGTGAAAAAAAAATTTCGTTCCGATTTTCTTTCCAACGCGACCCGGAATAAAGAATTCCCAAAAAATAGTATAAAAATTCAAAAAATTAGAAAACATCATTTCTTCATCATTTCTAACCAAACTGGGTCAGGTAGAGCTTAAAAAGTGGCAAAACAAATTTCGTTCATATTTTCATTCCAACCCGCCCCGAAATAAAAAATTCCCAAAAAATAGTATAAAAATTCAAAAAAAAAATGAGAAAATACCACTTTTGCTTCATTTCAACCCAAATCGGGTCGGGAGGAGCCGAAAAAGTGGGAAAAAAATTTCGTTCTGATTTTCGTTCCAACCCGACCCAAAATAAGAATTCCCAAAAAAATAGTATAAAAATTCAAAAAATTAGAAAACACCATTTTCGCTTCATTTCCTGCCAAACCGGGTTGGGAGGGGCCGAAAAAGTGGCAGAAAAAATTTCTTTCCGATTTTCGTTCCACCCTGACCCTAGATTAAGAATTCCAAAAAAAATAATATAGAAATTCAAAAAATTAGAAAACATCACATTGGCTTCATTTCGAGCAAAACCAGGTTGGGAAGGGCCGAAAAAAGGGAGAAAAAAATTTTGTTCCTATTTTCGTTCCAACCCAACCCAAAATAAGAATTCCCGAAAAAAAAATATAAAAATTCCAAAAATTAGAAAATATTATTTTTGCTTCATTCCAAGCCAAACCGGGTCAGGAGGAGCCGAGAAAGTGGCAAGGAAAATTTCGCTCTGATTTTCGTTCCAACCCGACCCGAAAGAAGAATTCCCAAAAAAATAGTATAAAAATTCAAAAAATTAGAAAATATCACTTTGGCTTTATTTCTGGCTAAACCAAGTTGGGAGGGGCGGAAAAAGTGGAAAAAAAAAATTTTCGTTCCGATTTTCATTCAAACCCTAACTGAAATAAAGAATTCCAAAAAAAAAAAATTGTATAAAAATTCAAAAAGGTACAAAACATCATTTTGGCTTCACTTCTAGCATAACCGGGTCGGGGGGGGGGGGGGGGGGGGGGGGGGGGGCCTAAAAAGTGGCAAAAACAATTTCGTTCCGATTTTCGTTCCAACCCTCCCGAGATAAAAATTCCAGAAAAAATAGATTAAAAATTCAAAAAATTAGAAAACATCATTTTTGCTTCATTTGTAGCAAAACCAGGTTGGGAGGAACCAAAAAAGTGGCAAAAAAATTTTGTTCCGATTTTCTTTCCAACCCGACCGGAAATAAGAATTCCCAAAATAAAAATATATAGTTTCAAAAATTTAGAAAATATCATTTTTGCTTCATGTCAAGCCAAACCGAGTCGGTAGGGGCGAAAAAAGTGGCAAAAAAAATTTCGTTCCGATCTTCGTACCAAGCCGACTTGAAATAAAAATTCCCAAAAAAGTAGTATAAAAATACCAGAAATCTGAAAACATCAATTTTACTTCATTTCTAGCCAACCGGGTCCGGAGGAGCCGAAAAACAGGCACACAAAATTTCGTTCCGATTTTCGTTCCAATCCAACCCGAAATAAGAATTCCCAAAAAAATAGCATAAAAATTCAAAATATTAGAAACCATCAATTTGGCTTCATTTCATTCCAAACCGGGTCGGGAGTACTGAAAAAAGCGGTAAAACAAATTTCGTTCCGATTTTCGTTCCAACACAACCCGACATAAGAATACCCAAAAAGATAGAATAAAAGTTGAAAAAATTAGAAAATATCATTTTTGCTTCATTTCTAACCGATCCGAGATGGCAGGAGCTGCAAAAGTGGCAAAAAAAAAATTTCGTTCCGCTTTTCATTCCAACATGACCCGAAATAAAGAATTCCCAAAAAATAGTACAAAAATTGAAAAAAATTAGAAAACATCATTTTTGCATCATTTCTAACCAAACCGGTTCGGGAGGAGCTTAAAAAGTGGCAACAGAAATTTCGTACCGATTTTCATTCCAACCCGACCCAAAATAAAGAATTCCCAAAAAATAGTATAAAATTCAAAAAATTAGAAAATATCATTTTTTCTTCATTTCAAGCGAAATCAGGTCGAGAGGAGCTGAAAAAGTGGGGAAAAAATTTCGTTCTCATTTTCGTTCCAACTCGACCCAAAATAAGAATTCCCAAAAAATAGTATAAAAATTCAAAAAATTAGAAAACATCATTCTGGCTTCATTTCTTGCCAAACTGGATTGGGAGGGTTAAAAAAAGTGGTAAAAAAAATTTCGTTCCGATTTTTACTTCAACCCGACCCAAAATTAAGAATTCCAAAAAAAAAAAGAAAAAAGCATAAAAATACAAAAATTAGAAAACCTCATTTTGGTTTCATTTCTAGCCACTCCGGGTTGGGTGGGGCTGAAAAAGTGGCAAAAAAAAAATTCTTTCTGATTGTCATTCCAACCCGACCCTAGATTAAGAATTCCAAAAAAAAAAAATAGTATAAAAATTCAAAAAATCAGAAAACATCACATTGGCTTCACTTCTAGCAAAGCCGGGTCGGGAGGGGCCGAAAAAGTGGCGAAAAAAATTTTGATCCTATTTTCGTTCCAACCCGACCAAAAATAATAATTCCCAAAAAGATAATATAAAAATACAAAAAATTAGAAAATATCATTTTTGCTTCATTTCAAGCCAAACCGGGTTGGGAGGAACCGAGAAAGTGGCAAAAAAATTTTCGTTCTGACTTTCGTTCCAACCCGACCGGAATAAGAATTTTCAAAAAAATAGTATAAAAATTCAAAAAATTAGAAAACATTGTTTTGGCTTCCTTTCCTTCCAAACCGGCTCAGGAGTGGTGAAAAAAGTGGCAAAAAAACTTTCGTTCCGATTTTCGTTTCAAACCAACCTGACATAAGAATCCCGAAAAAGATAGAACAAAAATTCAAAAAATGAGAAAATTTCATTTTTGCTTTGTTTCTAACCAATCCGGGATGGGAGGAGCTGAAAAAGTGGCTAAAAAAATTTCGTTTCAATTTTCTTTCCAACCCGACCCGAAATAAAGAATTCCCAAAAAATAGTATAAAAATTCAAAAAAATTAGAAAACATCATTTTTGCATCATTTTTAACCAAACCAGTTCGGGAGGAGCTTAAAAGTGGCAAAAGAAATTTCGTTCTGATTTTAATTCCAAGCCGGCCCGAAATAAAGAATTCCCAAAAAATTGTATAAAAATTCAAAAAATTAGAAAATATCATTTTTACTTCATTTCAAGCCAAATTAGGTCAGGAGGAGCCGAAAAAGTGGGAAAAAAAAAATTCCATTCTAATTTTCGTTTCAACCCGACCCAAAATAAGAATTCCCAAAAAAATAGTATAAAAATTCAGAAAATGTGAAAACATCATTTTGGCATCATTTCGTTCCAAACCGGGCCGCGAGGGGCAAAAAACGTGGTCAAAAAAATTTCGTTTCGATTTTCGTTTCAACCCGACCCGAAATTAAGAATTCCAACAATAAAAAAGCAAAGAAATTCAAAAATGAGAAAACTTCCTTTTGGTTTCATTTCAAGCCACACTGGGTTGGCGGTGGAGGAAAAAGTGGCAAAAAAAAATTTCTTTCCGATTTTCGTTCCAACCCAACCCTAGACTAAGAATTCCAAAAAAAAAAAAAATTGTATAAAATTTCAAAAATTAGAAAACATCACATTGGCTTCATTTCTATCAAAACCAGGTCGTGAGGGGCCGAAAAAGTGGCGAAAAAAATTTTGTCCCTATTTTTGTTCCAACCCGACCAAAAATAAGAATTCCCAAAAAAAAAAATATAAATTCAAAAAAATTAGAAAACAGCATTTTGGTATCATTTCTTGCCAAACTGGGTTGGGAGTGGCCAACAAAGTGGTCAAAAAAATTTCGTTCCGACTTTCGTTTGAACCCGACCGGAAATAAGAATTTCCAAAAAAATAGTATAAAAATTCAAAAAATTAGAAAACATCATTTTGGCTTCATTTCTTTCCAATCAGGGTCGGGAGGGGTGAAAAAAGTGGTCAAAAAAATTTCGTTCCAATTTTCGGTTCAAACCGAACTGAAATTAAGAATTCCAAAAAAAAAAAAAAAGCCTAAAAATTCAAAAAATTAGAAAACATCACATTTGTTACATTTCTACCAATACTGGGTCTAGAGGGGCCAAAAAAGTGGCGAAAAAAATTATGTTCCAATTTTCGTTCCAACCCAATCACAAATAAGAATTCCCAAAAATATAATATAAAAATTCAAAAAATTAGAAAATATCATTTTGGCTTCATTTCAAGCCAAACCAGGTTGGGTGGAACTGAGAAAGTGGCAAAAAAAAAAAATTTCTTCCTGATTTTCGTTCCAACCTGACCTGAAATAAGAATTCCCAAAAAAATAATATAAAAATTCAAAAAACTAGAAAACATCTTTTGGCTTCATTTCTTTCCAAACCGGGTCTGCAGTGGGGAAGAAAGTGGCAAAACAAATTTCGTTCCAATTTTTGTTCGAACACAACCTGACGTAAGAATACCCAAAAAGATAGAATAAAAATTTAAAAAATTAGAAAACATCATTTTGGCATCATTTCTTGCCAAACCGGGTCAGAAGGGGCGAAAAAAGTAGTCAAAAAGATTTCGTTTCGATTTTTGTTTCGACCTGACCCGAAATTAAGAATTCCAAAAAAAAAAAAAAAAGCATAAAAATTCGAAAACCTCATTTTGGTTTCATTTCTTGCCACATCGGGTTGGGAGTGGCTGGAAAAGTGGCAAAAAAAAATATCTTTCCGATTTTCGTTCCAACCCGACCCTAGATTACGAATTCCAAAAAAATAGTATAAAAATTTAAAAAATTAGAAAACATTCATTTCATGCCGAACTGGGTCGGGAGGAACTGAGAAAGTGGCAACAAAATTTCTTCCTGATTTTCGTATACAAATTTAGTATACAAATTTGGCTTTCTGATTTTCTTCCCAAAAAAATAGTATACAAATTTAAAAAATTAGAAAACATCATTTTTGCTTTATTTCTAACCAATCCTGGATGGGAGGAGCTGAAAAAGTCACAAAAAAAATTACGTTCCAATTTTCGTTGAACCCAATCCGAAATAAAGAATTCCCAAAAAATAGTATAAAAATTCAAAAAATTAGAAAACATCATTTTGGCTTCATTCCCTTCCAAATTGGGAGGAGCTTAAAAAGTGGCAAAAGAAATTCCGTTCCGATTTTCGTTCCAAGCCAACCCGACATAAGAATACCCAAAAAGATAGTACAAAAATTCAAAAAATTAGAATATATCATTTTCGCTTCATTTCTAACCAATCCAGGTCAGGAGGAGCTGAAAAATTGGGAAAACAAATTTCATTATGAGTTTCGTTCCAAGCCGATCGAAAATAAGATTCCCAAAAAAATGGTATAAAAATTCAAAAAATGGGAAAACAACATTTGGGCTTCATCCCTTGCCAAACCGGGTCGGGATGGACAAAAAATGTGGTCAAAAAAATTTCATTTCGATTATTGTTCCAACCCGACGCGAACTTAAGAATTCCAAAAAAAAAAAAGCATAAAAATTCAAAAATAAGAAAACCTCATTTTGGTTTTATCTCTAGCCACACCGAGTTGGGAGTGGCCGAAAAAGTGGCAAAAAAAATTTCTTTCCAATTTTCGTTCCAACCCGACCAGATTAAGAATTCCAAAGAAAATATTATAAAAATTCAAAAAATTAGAAAACATCTCATTAGCTTCATTTCTAGCGCAACTGGGTCGTGAGGGGCCGAAAAAGAGGCGAAAAAAAATTTTGTTCCTATTTTCGTTCCAACCCGACCAAAAATAAGAATTCCCAACAAAATAATATAAAAATTCAAAAAATAAGAAAATCTCATTTTTGCTTCAATCCAAGCCAACCGGGTCGGGGGGAACCGAGAAAGTGGCAAAAAAAACTTTGTTCTGATCTTCGTTCCAACCCGACCGGAAATAAAGAATTCCCAAAAAAATAGTATAGAAACTCAAAAAATTAGAAAACATCATTTTGGCTTCATTTCAAGCCAAACCTGGTCGGAGGGGCAGAAAAAGTAGCAAAAAATTTCGTTCCAACCCGACCTGAAATAAGAATTCCCAAAAAAATAGTTTAAAATTTCAAAAAATTAGAAAATATCATTTTTGCTTCATTTCTAGCCAAACCGGGTTGGGAGGATCCGAAATAGTGGCAGAAAATATTTCATTCCAATTTTCGTTCCAACCCGACCCGAAATAAAGAATTCCCAATAAAATAGTATAAAAATTCAAAAAATTAGAAAACATCAGTTTGCTTTGAAATCTTGTGATTCCAGGAATAAGAATTCCAAAAAAAAAAATAGTGTAAAAATTCAAAAAATTAGAAAACATCATTTTGGCTTCATTTCTAGCCAAACCAAGTCGGGAAGGGCCGAAAAAGCGGTAGAAAAAATTTCGTTCTGATTTTCGTTCCAACCCGTCCAAAAAAATGATTTCCAGAAAAAGTAGAATAAAAATTCAAAAAATTGAAAAATATCATTTTTACTTCATTTCTAGCCAAATCGGGGTCGGGATGGGTCGAAAATGTGGAGGAAAAAATTTTGTTCCTATTTTCGTTCCAACCCAACCCAAAATAAGAATTCCCAAAAAAATAATATAAAAATTCAAAAAATTAAAAGATACCATTTTTGTTTTGTTTCAAGCCAAACTGGGCCCGGAGGAGCCGAAAAATTGGCAAATTATTATTATTATTTTTTTTCCAACCCAACCCGAAATAAAAATTCCCATAAAAATAGTATAAAAATTCAAAAAATTAGAAAATATCATTTTGGCTTCATTTCTTGCTAAACCAGACTGGGAGGGGACAAAAAAGTGGCAAAAACAATTTCGTTCCGATATTCATTCCAAGCTGACTCGAAATAAAATACCAAAAATCAGAAAACATAATTTTTACTTTATTTCTAGCCAAACCCGGATGGGAGGAGCCAAAAAAAAAGGCAAAAAAAAAATTCGTTTTGGTTTTCGCTCCAACCCGACCCGAAACAAGAATTCCCAAAAAAAATCGTATAAAAATTTATAAAATTAGAAAACATCATTTGCACTTCAGTTCTAGCCAACCTCGCGTCGGGAGGAGCCGAAAAAGTAGCAAAAAAAATACTAAAAAATTATTTAAAATTAGAAAACATCATTTTGGCTTCATTTCTAACCAAACCGGGTCAGGAGGGGTGAAAAAGGTGGTCAAAAAAAATTTCGTTCCGATTTTCGTTCCAACTTGACTCGAAATAACAATTCCAAAAAAAATAGAAAAAAAATTCAAAAAAGTAGAAAACATTATTTTTGCATCATTTCAAACCAATCCGGGTCGGGAGGAGCTTAAAAAGTGGCAAAGGAAATTTCGGTCCCATTTTCATTCCAACCCAACCCGGAATAAGGAATTCCCAAGAAATTGTATAAAAATTCAAAAAATTAGAAAATATCATTTTTGCTTCATTTAAAGCCAAATCGGGTTGGTATGAGCCGAAAGAGTGGGAAAAAAAATTTCGTTCTGATTTTCGTTCCAACCCTACCCAAAATAAGAATTCCCAAAAAAATAGTATAAAAATTCAAAAAATTAGAAACCATCATTTTGGCCACATTTCTTTCCAAACCAGGTCGGGAGGGGTGAAAAAAGTGGACAAAAAATTTCGTTCCGATTTTCGTTTCAACTCGACCCGAAATTAAGAATTCCAAAAAAAAAAAAAGAAGCATAAAAATTCAAAAATTAGAAAACCTCATTTTGGTTTCATTTCCTGCCACACCGGGTTCGGAGGGGCAGAAAAAGTGGCAAATTTTTTTTTTTTTCCAATTTTCATTCCAACCCGACCCTATATTAAGAATTCCAAAAACAATAGTATAAAAATAGATAAAATTGGACAACATCACATTCATTTCTAGCAAAATTGGGTCAGGATGGGCTGAAAAAGTGGCGTAATTTTTTTTTCCCTATTTTTGTTCCAACCCGACCCAAAATAAGAATTCCCAAAAAAATTATATAAAAATTCAAAAAATTATAAAATATCATTTTTGCTTTATTTCAAGCCAAACCAGGTCAGGAGGAGCCGAGAAAGTGGAAAAAAAAAAATTTCGTTCTGATTTTCGTTCCAACCCGACCCGAAATAAGAATTCCCAAAACAAAAATGGTATAAAAATTCAAAAAATTAGAAAACATCATTTTGGCATCATTTCCTGCCAAACCGGGTCAGGCGGGGTGAAAAAAGTGGCAAAAAAAACTTTCGTTCTGATCTCTGTTGCAAGCAGACCCAAAATAAAAATTCCCAAAAAAATAGTATAAAAATTCCAAAAATCAGAAAACGTCAATTTTACTTCATTTCTAGCCAAGCCGGGTCGGGACGAGTCGAGAAACAAGCAAAAAAAAATTTCATTCCGATTTTCGTTCCAACCCGACCCGAAATAAGAATTCCCAAAAAAAAGTATAAAAATTTAAAAAATCAGAAAACATCATTTTGGCTTCATTTCCTTCCGAAGTGGTGAAAAAAGATGCAAAAAAAATTTCGTTCCGACATAAGAATACCCATAAAGATAGAACAAAAATTCAAAAAATCAGAAAACATCATTTTTGCTTCATTTCAAACCAATTCGGGTCGGGAGGAGCTGAAAAAGTGACAAAAAAATTTCGTACCGATTTTCGTTCCAACCCACCCCGACATAAAGAATTCCCAAAAAATAGTATAAAAATTCAAAAAATCAGAAAATATTACTTTGGCTTCATGTCAATCCAAATTGGGTTGGGACGAGCCGAAAAAGTGGGAAGAAAATTTCGTTCTGATTCTCGTTCCAACCCGACCCAAAATAAGAATTCCCAAAAAATTAGTATAAAAATTCAAAAAAATTAGAAAACATCATTTTGGCTTCATTTCTTGCTAAACAGGGTCGGGGGGGGGGGGGCGAAAAAGTGGTCAAAAAAATTTCGTTCCGATTTTTGTTTCAACCCGTCCCGAAATTAAGAATTCAAAATAAAAAAGCATAAAAATTAAAAAATTAGAAAAGCTCATTTTGGTTTCATTTCCTGCCACAACGGGTTGGGAGGGGCCGAAAAAGTGGCAGAAAAAATTTCTTTCCGATTTTCGTTCCAACCCGACTGTTGATTAAGAATTCCAAAAAAAATAATATAGAAATTGAAAAAATTAGAAAACATCACATTGGCTTCATTTCGAGCAAAACCAGGTAGGGAAGGGCCGAAAAAATGGAGAAAAAAATTTTGTTCCTATTTTCGTTCCAACCCAACCGAAAATAAGAATTCCCAAAAAAATAATATAAAAATTCCAAAAAATAGAAAGTATTATATTTGCTTCATTCCAAGCCAAACCAGGTCAGGAGGAGCTGAGAAAGTGGCAAAGAAAATTTCGTTCTGATTTTCGTTCCAACCCGACCCGAACTAAGAATTCCCAAAAAAATAGTATAAAAATTCAAAAAGTTACAATACATCACTTTGGCTTCCTTTCTAGCATAACTCGGTCGGGGGAGGGGGCCCAAAAAGCGGCAAAAAAAATTTTGTTCCGATCTTCGTTCCAACCCTCCCGAGATAAAAATTCCAGAAAAAATTGATTAAAGATTTAAAAAATTAGAAAACATCATTTTTGCTTCATTTGTAGCAAAACCAGGTTGGGAGGGACCGAAAAAGTGGCAAAAAAATTTCGTTCCAATTTTCACTCCAACCCAACTCGAAATAAAGCATTCCCAAAAAAAAAAAAAAATATAAAAATTTTGAAAATTAGAAAACATCATTTTGGCTTCATTTCTAGCCAAACCGGGTCGAGGGGGGGGGGGGGGGTGTAAAAAGTAGTCAAAAAAATTTAGTTCCGATTTTCATTTCAACCCGAGCCGAAATTAAGAATACCGAAAAAAAAAAAGCATAAAAATTCAAAAATTAGAAAACCTCATTTTGGTTTCATTTCTAGCCATACGGAGTTCGGAGGGGCCGAGGAAGTGGCAAAAAAATTTCTTTCCGATTTTTGTTCCAACCCGACCCCAGATTAAGAATTCAAAAAAAAAAAAAAAAAGGTTTAAAAGTCCAAAAATTAGAAAACATCTCATTGGCTTCATTTCTAGCAAAACCGGGATGCAAGGGGCTGAAAAAGTGGCGAAAAAAAATTTTGTTCCAATTTTCTTTCCAACCCGACTGGAAATAAGAATTCCCCAAAAAATAATATATAATTTCAAAATTTTAGAAAATATCATTTTTGCTTCATTTCAAGCCAACCCGGGTCGGGAGGAGCCGAGAAAGTGGCAAAAAAAATTTCGTTCTGATTTTCGTTCCAACCCGACCGGAAATAAGAACTCCCAATAAATTAGTAAAAAAATACAAAAAATTAGAAAACATCATTTTGGCTTCATTTCTTGCCGAACTGAGTCGGTAGGGCCGAAAAAAGTGGCAAAAAAAATTCGTTCCGATCTTTGTACCAAGCCCACCTGAAATAAAAATTCCCAGAAAAGTAGTATAAAAATTCCAAAAATCAGAAAACATCAATTCCACTTCATTTCCAGCGAACCAGGTCCGGAGCAGCCGAAAAACAGGTAAAAAAAATTTCGTTCCGATTTTCGTTCCAACCCAACCCAAAATAAGAATTCCCAAAAAAATAGTGTACAAATTCAAAATATTTGAAACCATCAATTTGGCTTCATTTCATACCAATCCGGGTCGGGAGTTGTGAAAAAAGTGGTAAAAAAAATTTCATTCCGAGATGGCAGGAGCTGAAAAAGTGGAAAAAAAAAAAATCGTTCCGATTTTCGTTCCAACACGACCCGAAATAAAGAATTCCCAAAAAATAGTACAAAAATTGAAAAAATTAGAAAACATCATTTTTGCATCATTTCTAACCAAACTGGTTCGGGAGGAGCTTAAAAAGTGGCAATAGAAATTTCGTACCGATTTTCATTCCAACCCGACCCAAAATAAAGAATTCCCAAAAAATAGTATAAAATTCAAAAAATTAGAAAATATCATTTTTGCTTCATTTCAAGTGAAATCAGGTCGAGAGGAGCCGAAAAAGTGGGGGGAAAATTTCGTTCTCATTTTTGTTCCAACTCGACCCAAAATAAGAATTCCCAAAAAATAGTATAAAAATTCAAAAAATTAGAAAACATCATTCTGTTTCATTTCTTGCTAAACTGGATTGGGTGGGTTGAAAACAGTGGTCAAAAAAATTTCGTTCCGATTTTTACTTCAACCCGACCCGAAATTAAGAATTCCAAAAAAGAAAAGAAAAAAGCATAAAAATACAAAAATTAGAAAACCTCATTTTGGTTTCATTTCTAGCCACTCCGGGTTGGGTGGGGCTCAAAAAGTGGCAAAAAAAAAAATTCTTTCCGATTTTCTTTCCAACCCGACCCTAGATTACGAATTCCAAAAAAAAAAAAAAAGTATAAAAATTCAAAAAATCAGAAAACATCAATTTTACTTCATTTCTAGCCAAACCGGGTCGGGAGGAGTCGAGAAACGAGAAAAAAAAAAATTCGTTCCGGTTTTCATTCCAACCTGACCCGAAATAAGAATTCCCAAAAAAAAAAGTATAAAAATTCAAAAAATCAGAAAACATCATTTTGGCTTCATTTCTTTCAGAACTGGGCCGAGGGTGGTGAAAAAAGAGGCAAAAAAAATTTCGTTCCGACATAAGAATACCCATAAAGATAGAACAAAAATTCAAAAAAACAGAAAACATCATTTTTGCTTCATTTCAAACCAATTCGGGTCGGGAGGAGCTGAAAAAGTTACCCGGAATAGAGTGACCCGGAATTTCGTTCCGATTTTCTTTCCAACGCGACCCGGAATAAAGAATTCCCAAAAAATAGTATAAAAATTCAAAAAATTAGAAAACATCATTTCTTCATCATTTCTAACCAAACTGGGTTGGGAGGAGCTGAAAAAGTGGCAAAAGAAATTTCGTTCAGATTTTCATTCCAACCCGCCCCGAAATAAAAATTTCCCAAAAAATAGTATAAAAATTTAAAAAATGAGAAAATACCACTTTTGCTTCATTTCAATCCAAATCGGCTCGGGAGGAGCCGAAAAAGTGGGAAAAAAATTTCGTTCTGATTTTCGTTCCAACCCGACCCAAAATAAGAATTCCCGAAAAAATAGAATAAAAATTCAAAAAATTAGAAAACACCATTTTTGCTTCATTTCCTGCCAAACTGGGTCGGGAAGGGCCGAAAAAGTGGCAGAAAAAATTTCTTTCCGATTTTCATTCCAACCCGACCCTAGATTAAGAATTCAAAAAAAAAAAATATAGAAATTCAAAAAATTAGAAAACATCACATTGGCTTCATTTCGAGCAAAACCAGGTTGGGAAGGGCCGAAAAAAGGGAGAAAAAAATTTTGTTCCTATTTTCGTTCCAACCCAACCCAAAATAAAAATTCCAGAACAAATAATATAAAAATTCCAAAAATTAGAAAATATTATTTTTGCTTCATTCCAAGTCAATCCGGGTCAGGAGGAGCCGAGAAAGTGGCAAGGAAAATTTCGCTCTGATTTTCGTTCCAACCCGACCCGAAATAAGAATTCCCAAAAAAATAGTATAAAAATTCAAAAAATTAGAAAACATCACTTTGGCTTCATTTCTGGCTAAACCAAGTTGGGAGGGGCGGAAAAAGTGGAAAAAAAAGAAATTTCGTTCCGATTTTCATTCAAACCCTAACCGAAATAAAGAATTCCAAAAAAAAAAAAATTGTGTAAAAATTCAAAAAGTTACAAAACATCATTTTGGCTTCATTTCTAGCATAACCGGGTTGGGGGGGGGGGGGGGGGAGGGGGCCTAAAAAGTGGCAAAAAAAATTTCGTTCCGATTTTCGTTCCAACCCTCCCGAGATAAAAATTCCAGAAAAAATAGATTAAAAATTCAAAAAATTAGAAAACCTCATTTTGGTTTCATTTCGAGCCATACAGAGTAGGGAGGAACCGAAGAAGTGGCAAAAAAGTCCAAAAATGGGTTAAAAGTCCACAAATTAGAAAACATCACATTGGCTTCATTTCTAGCAAAACCGGGATGCAAGGGGCTGAAAAAGTGGCGAAAAAAATTTTGTTCCAATTTTCTTTCCAACCAGACTGGAAATAAGAATTCCCAAAAAAATAATATATAATTTCAAAAATTTAGAAAATATCATTTTTGCTTCATTTCAAGCCAAACCGGGTCGGGAGGAGCCGAGAAAGCAGCAAAAAAAATTTCGTTTTGATTTTCGTTCCAACCCGACCGGAAATAAGAACTCCCAATAAATTAGTATAAAAATACAAAAAATTAGAAAACATCATTTTGGCTTCATGTCTTGCCAAACTGAGTCGGTAAGGGTGAAAAAAGTGGCAAAAAAAATTTCGTTCCGATCTTCGTACCAAGCCGACCTGAAATAAAAATTCCCAAAAAAGTAGTATAAAAATTCCAAAAATCAGAGAACATCAATTTCACCTCATTTCTAGCAAACCGGGTCCGGAGCAGCCGAAAAACAGGCAAAAAAAATTTCGTTCCGATTTTCGTTCCAACCCAACCCGAAATAAGAATTCCCAAAAAAATAGTGTAAAAATTCAATATATTAGAAACCATCAATTTGGCTTCATTTCATTCCAATCCGGGTCGGGAGTAGTGAAAAAAGTGGTAAAACAAATTTCGTTCCAAGATGGCAGGAGCTGAAAAAGTGGCAAAAAGAAAAATCGTTTCGATTTTTGTTCCAACACGACCCGAAATAAAGAATTCCCAAAAAATAGTACAAAAATTGAAAAAAATTAGAAAACATCATTTTTGCTTCCTGATTTTCGTTCCTAGTCGACCCAAAATAAGAATTCCTAAAAAAAAAGTATAAAAATTCGGAAAATTAGAAAACATCATTTTGGCCTGATTTCTTTCCAAACCAGGTCGAGAGTGGTGAAAAAGTGACTAAAAAAATTTCGTTCCAATTTTCGTTCCAACACGACCCGAAATAAAGAATTCCCAAAAAATAGTATAAAAATTCAAAAAAATTAGAAAACATCATTTTTGCATCATTTCTAACCAAACCGGTTCGGGAGGAGCTTAAAAAGTGGCAAAAGAAATTTCGTTCTGATTTTCAGTCCAACCTGACCCGAAATAAAGAATTCCCAAAAAATTGTATAAAAATTCAAAAAATTAGAAAATATCACTTTTGCTCCATTTTAAGCCAAATCAGTACGGGAGGAGCTGAAAAAATTGGAAAAAAAAAATTCCGTTCTAATTTTCGTTTCAACCCGACCCAAAATAAGAATTGCCAAAAAAATAGTATAAAAATTCAGAAAATTAGAAAACATCATTTTGGCAACATTTTGTTCCAAATCAGGCTGAGAGGTGCGAAAAACGTGGTCAAAAAAATTTCGTTTCAATTTTTGTTTCAACCCGACCCGAAATTAAGAATTCCAACAAAAAAAAAAAGCTTAAAAATTCAAAAATGAGAAAACCCCCTTTTGTTCCTATTTTCGTTCCAACCCGAATAAAAATAAGAATTCCCAAAAAAAAAAATATATATAAAAAATCAAAAAATTAGAAAATATCATTTTTGCTTCATTTAAAGCCAAACCGGGTCGGGAGCAATCGAGAAAGTGGCTAAAAAAATTTCATTCTGATTTTCGTTCCGACCCGACCGGAAATAAGAATTCCCAAGGAAATAGTATAAAAATTCAAAAAATTAGAAAACATCATTTTTGCTTCATTTCATTCCAAACCGGGTCGGGAGCGGTGGAAAGAATGGTCAAAAACATTTCGTTCCAATTTTCGGTTCAAACGGAACTGAAATTAAGAATTCCAAAAAAAAAAAAAAAAAAAGCCTAAAAATTCAAAAAATTAGAAAAATTCACATTGGCTTCATTTCTAGAAAAACTGGGTCGGGAGGGGCTGAAAAGTGGTGAAAAAAATTTTCTTCCTATTTTTGTTCCAACCCGTCCAAAAATAAGAATTCCCAAAAAAATAATATAAAAATTCAAAAAATTAAAAAATATCATTTGTGCTTCATTTCAAGCCCAACCGGGTTGGGTGGAACTGAGAAAGTGGCAAAAAAAATTTCGTTCTGATTTTCGTTCCAACCCGACCGGAATAAGAATACCCAAAAAAAAATAGTATAAAACTTCAAAAAAATTAGAAAACCTCGTTTTGGCTTCCTTTCCTTCCAAACCGGCTCGGGAGTGGTGAAAAAAGTGGCAAAAAAAATTTCGTTCCGATTTTCGTTCCAAACCAACCTGACATAGGAATAACCAAAAAGATAGAGCAAAAATTCAAAAAATTAGAAAATATCATTTTTGCTTCATCTCTAACCAATCCGGATGGGGAGGTGCAGCAAAAGTGGGAAAAAAATTTCGTTCTGATTTTCGTTCCAACCCGACCCAAAATAAGAATTACCAAAAAAAAAATGGTATAAAAATTCAAAAAATTAGAATACATCATTTTGGCTTCATTTCTTCCCAAACTGGGTCGGGAGGGGCCAAAAAAGCGGTCAAAAAAATTTCGTGCTGATTTTCATTTCAACCCGGTTGGGAGGGGCCGAAAAAATGGCAAAAAAGTTTTTTTTCCGATTATCATTCCGACCCGACCCTAGACTAAGAATTCCAAAAAAAATAGTATAAAAATTCATAAAATTAGAAAACATCGCATTGGCTTCATTTCTAGCTAAACCGGGTCGGGATGGGCTGAAAAAGAGGCGAAAAAAATTTTGTTCCTATTTTCGTTCCAACCCGACCAAAAATAAGAATTCCAAAAAAAAACAATGTAAAAATTCAAGGAATTTGAAAATATCATTTCTGTTTCATTTCAAGCCAAACTGGTTCAGGAGGAGCCGAGAAAGTGGCAAAAAAAAAATTTCTTCCAGATTTCGTTCCAACCTGACCCGAAATAAGAATTCTAAAAAAATGTAGTATAAAAATTCAAAAAATTAGAAAACATCTTTTGGCTTCATTTCTTTCCAAACCGGGTCGGCAGTGGTGAAGCAAGTGGCAAAACAAATTTCGTTCTGATTTTTGTTCGAACACAGCCCGACATAAGAATACCCAAAAACATAGAATAAAATTCAAAAAATTAGAAAACATCATTTTTGCGTTTTTTCCAACCAATCTGGGATGGGTGGCGCTGAAAAGTGGCAAAAAAAAATTTCGTTCCGATTTCTGTCCCAACCCGACTTGAAATAAAGAATTCCAAAAAAATAGTATAAAAATTGGAAGACATCATTTTTGAATCATTTCTAACCAAACCGGTTTGGGAGGAGCTTAAAAAGTGGCAAAAGAAATTTCATTTTGATTTTCATTTCAACCCGACCCGAAATAAAGAATTCCAAAAAAATTATATAAAAATTCAAAAAATTAGAAAATACCATTTTTTGTTTCATTTCATGCCAAATCAGGTCAGGAGGAACTGAAAAAGTGGGAAAAAACATTTCATTCTGAATTTCGATCCAATCTTACCCAAAATAAGAATTCCCAAAAAAGTAGTATAAAAATTCAAGAAATTAGAAAACATCATTTTTTTGCTTCATTTCAAGCCAACCGGGTCGGGAGGAACAGAGAAAGTGGCAAAAAAGGTTTCGTTCGAACCGGACCAGAAATAAGAGTTCCCAAAAAAATAGAGTAAAAATTCAGAAAATTAGAAATCATCATTTTGGCTTCATTTCTTTCCAAACCGGATCGGGGGTGGGAAAAAAAGTGACAAAAAAAATTTTGTTCCGATTTTCGTTCCAAGCCAACCCGACATAAGAATACCCAAAAATATAGTGCAAAAATTCAAAAAATTAGAAAATATCATTTTTGCTTCATTTCCAACCAATCCAGGTCAGGAGGAACTGAAAAAGTGGGAAAAAAAAAATTTGTTTTGAGTTTCGTTCCAACCCGACCCAAAATAAGAATTCCCAAAAAAATAGTACAAAAAATTAAAAAAAAAAAAAATAGAAAACATCATTTTGGCTTCATTTCTTGTCAAACCGAGTAGGGAGGGGAAAAAAATGGTCGAAAAAATTTCGTTTCGATTTTCGAATCAACCCAACCCGAAATTAAGAATTCCAAAAAAAAAAAAAAAAAAGCATAAAAATTCAAAAATAAGAAAACCTCATTTTGGTTTCATCTCTAGCCACACCAGATTGGGTGTCACCGAAAAAGAGGGAAAAATAATTTCTTTCCAATTTTCGTTCCAACCCGACCCTGGATTAAGAATTTCAAGAAAAATATTATAAAAATTCAAAAAATTAGAAAACATCACATTGGCTTCATTTCTAGCGAATCCAGATCGGTGGGGGCCGAAAAAGTGGCGAAAAAAATTTTGTTCCTATTTTCGTTCCAACCCGACCAATAAAGTGCCAAACCGGGTCGGGAGGAACCAATAAAGTGGCAAAAAAACATTCGTTCTGATTTTCGTTCCAATCCGACCGGAAATAAGAATTCCCGAAAAAATAGTATGAAAATTCAAAAAATTAGAAAACCTCATTTTGGTTTCATTTCTAGCCACACCGTGTTGGCAGTGGCCGAAAAAGTGACAAAAAAATTTTCTTTCCAATTTTCGTTCCAACCCGACCCTAGATTAAGAATTCGAAAAAAAATATTATAAAAATTGAGAAAATTAGAAAACAATTTTGTTCCTATTTTCGTTCCAACCCAACCCAAAATAAGAATTCCCAAAAAAATAATATAAAAATACAGAAAATTAGAATATATTATTTTTGCTATATTTCAAGCCAAACCGGGTCCGTAGGAACTGAGAAAGTGGCAAAAAAATTTCGTTCTGATTAGAAAATATCGTTTTGGTTTCATTTCATGGCAAACCGGGTCCGGAGGAACCGAGAAAGTGGCAAACCGGGTCAGAAATATCGTTTTGGTTTCATTTCGTTCTGATCAGAAAATATCGTTTTTGTTCTGATTTTCGTTCCAACCCGACCGGAAATAAGAATTCCCGAAAAGAATAGTATAAAAATTAAAAAAAAAAATAGAAAACACCATTTTGGTTTCATTTCTTTCCAGACCGGGTCTTGAGGGGCGAAAAAAGTCGTCAAAAAAATTTCGTTTCGATTTTCGTTTCAACCCGACCCGAAATTTAGAATTCCAAAAAAAAAAAAAAAGCACAAAAATTTAAAAATTAGAAAAGCTCATTTTGGTTTCATTTCTAGCCACATCGGGTTGGGAGTGGCTGAAAAAGTGGCAAAAACAAATTTCTTTCCGAATTTCATTCCAACCCGACCCTAGATTAAGAATTCCAAAAAAAAAAAGTATAAAAGTTCAAAAAATTAGAAAACATCACATTAGCTTCATTTCAAGTGCAACCGGGTCGGGGGGGGAGGGGGGGGGGGGGGGCTGAAAAAGAGGTGAAAAAAATTTTGTTCCTATTTTCGTTCCAACCCGAACAAAAATTAGAATTACCAAAAAAGCAATATAAAAATTCAAAAAACTAGAAAATATCATTTTCGCTTCATTTCAAACCAAACTGGGTCGGCCGGAATCAAGAAAGTGCCAAAAAAAATTTTGTTCTGATTTTCGTTCCAACCCGACCGGAAATAAGAATTCCTAAAAAAATAGTATAAAAATTCAAAAAATTACAAAAACATAATTTTGGCTTCATTTCTTACCAAATCGGGGTGGGAGTGGTGAAAAAAGTGGCAAAAAATATTTCGTTCCGATTTTCGTTCCAAGACTACCCGACCGAAGAATACCCAAAAAGATAAAACAAAAATTCAAAAATTTAGAACATATCGTTTTTGCTTCATTTCTATCCAATCCTGGTTGGGAGGAGTAGAAAACGTGGGAAAAAAAATTTCGTTCTGATTTTCGTTGCAACTCGTCCCGAAATAAGAATTCCCAAAAAAATAGTACAAAAATTCAAAAAATTAGAAAACACCATTTTGGCATCATTTCTTGCCAAACTGGGTCACGAGTGGCCAAAAAAGTGGCAAAAAAAGTTTCTTTCCGCTTTTCGTTCCAACACGACCCTAGATTAAGAATTCCGAAAACAATAGTATAAAAATTCAAAAAATTACAAAACATCACATTGGTTACATTTCTACCAATACTGGGTCGAGAGGGGCCGAAAATGTGGCAAAAAAAATTATGTTCCAATTTTTGTCCCAACCCGATCACAAATAAGAATTCCGAAAAAAATAACGAAAAAATTCAAAAATTAGAAAATATCATTTTTGCTTCATTTCAAGCTAAACCGGGTTGGGAAGAAAAGAGAAAGTGGCAAAAAAAAAAAATTTCTTCCTGATTTTCATTCCAACCTGACCCGAAATAAGAATTCGCAAAAAAATAGTATAAAAATTCAAAAAACTAGAAAACATCTTTTGGCTTCGTTTCCTTCGAAACCGGGTCTGCAGTGGTGAAGAAAGTGGCAAAACAAATTTCGTTCCGATTTTTGTTCGAACACAACCTGATGTAAGAATACCCAAAAAGATAGAATAAAAATTCAAAAAATTAGAAAACATCATTTTAGCTTCATTTCTTGCCAAACTGGGTCGGGAGGGGTGAAAAAAGTAGTCAAAAAAATTTTGTTTCGATTTTTGTTTCGACCCGACCCGAAATTAAGAATTCCAAAAAAAAAAAAAATCATAAAAATTCGAAAACTAGAAAACCTCATTTTGGTTTCGTTTGTTGCCACCTCGGGTTGGGAGTGGCCAAAAAAGTGGCAAAAAAAATATCTTTCTGATTTTCGTTCCGACTCGACCCGAAATAAGAATACCCAAAAAAATAGTATAAAAATTTAAAAAACTAGAAAACATCATTTTTGCTTGATTTCTAAGCAATCCTTGATGGGAGGAGCTGAAAAGTCCCAAAAAAAATTACGTTCCAATTTTCGTTCAACCTAATCCGAAATAAAGAATTCCCAAAAAATAGTATAAAAATTCAAAAAATGAGAAAACATCATTTTGGCTTCATTTCCTTGCAAACCAGATTGGGAGGAGCTTAAAAAGTGACAATAAAAATTTCGTTCCGATTTTCGTTCCAAGCCAACACGACATAAGAATACCAAGAAAGATAGTACAAAAATTCATAAAATTAGAAAATATCATTTTTGATCCTGGAGGGGAGGAGCTGAAAAGTCCCAAAAAAAATTACGTTCCAATTTTCGTTCAACCCAATCCGAAATAAAGAATTCCCAAAAAATAGTATAAAAATTCAAAAATTTAGAAAACATCATTTTGGCTTCATCTCCTTCCAAACCAGATTGGGAGGAGCTTAAAAAGTGGCAATAAAAATTTCGTTCCGATTATCGTTCCAAGCCAACCCGACATAAGAATACCCAGAAAGAGAGTACAAAAATTCCAAAAATTAGAAAATATCATTTTCGATCCTGGATGGGAGGAGCTGAAAAGTCCCAAAAAAAATTACATTCCAATTTTCGTTCAACCCAATCCGAAATAAAGAATTCCCAAAAAATAGTATAAAAATTCAAAAAATTAGAAAACATCATTTTGGCTTCATTTCCTTCCAAACCAGATTGGGAGGAGCTTAAAAAGTGGCAATAAAAATTTCGTTCCGATTTTCGTTCCAAGCCAACCCGACATAAGAATACCCAGAAAGATAGTACAAAAATTCAAAAAATTAGAAAATATCATTTTCGCTTCATTTCTAACCAATCCGGGTCGGAGGAGCTGAAAAATTGGGAAAAAAAAATTTCGTTTTGAATTTCGTTCCAACCCGACCCAAAATAAGTTTCCCAAAAAAATAGTATAAAAATTCAAAAAATGGGAAAACAACATTTTGGCTTCATCTCTTGCAAAACCGGGTCGGGAGGGACAAAAAATGTAGTCAAAAAAATTTCGTTTCGATTATTGTTTCAACCCGACCCGAACTTAAGAATTCCAAAAAAAAAAAAAAAAGGCACAAAAATTCAAAAATAAGAAAACCTCATTTTGGCCTCATCTCTAGCCACACCGGGTTGGGAGTGGGCAAAAAAGTGGCGAAAAAAATTTCTTTCCAATTTTCGTTCCAACCCGAACCTAGATTAAGAATTCTAAAGAAAATATTATAAAAATTCAAAAAATTAGAAAACATCTCATTAGCTTCATTTCTAGTGAAACCAGGTCGTGAGGGGCTGAAAAAGAGGCGAAAACAATTTTGTTCCTATTTTCGTTCCAACCCGACTGGAAATAAGAATTCCCAAAAAAATAGAATAAAAATTCAAAAAATTAGAAAACATCCTTTTGGCTTCATTTCTTTAGAAACCAGGTCGGGACTGGTGAAAAAAGAGGCAAAAAAAATATCGTTCCGATTTTCGTTCCTAGCCAACCCGACATAAGAATACCCAAAAAGGTATAACAAAAATTCAAAGAATTAGAAAATATGATTTTTTTCATCATTTCTAACGAATCTGGTTTGGGCGGAGCTGAAAAAGTCGAAAAAAAATAAAATTTGTTCTGAGTTTTGCTCCAACCCGACCCAAAATTAGAATTCCCAAAAAAATATAGTAAAAATTCAAAAAACTAGAAAACATCATTTTGGCTTCATTTCATGCCAAACCGGGTTGGGATGGATCAAAAAAGTGGTCAAAATTTTCGTTTCAATTTTCATTTCGACCTGACCTGAAATTAAGAATTCCAAAAAAAAAAAAAGGCCAAAAAATTCAACCATTAGAAATCCTCATTCTGGTTTCATTTCTTGGCAGAGCGGGTTGGGAGTGGCCGAAAAAGTGGCAAAAAAAATTTTCTTTACAATTTTAGTTCCAACCCGACCGTAGATTAAGAATTCCAAAAAAAAAAAAAATTATAAAAATTCAGAAAATTAGAAAACATCACATTGGCTGCATTTCTAGCGAAACAGGGTCAGGAGGCGCCGAAAAAGTGGCAAAAGAAATGTTGTTCGTATTTTTGTTCCAACCTGACCAAAAATATGAATTCTGAAAAAAGTAATATAAAAAATCAAAAAATTAGAAAATATCATTTTTGATTCATTTGAAGCCAAACCGGGTCGGGTGGAACCTAGAAACTGGCAAAAAAAATTTCGTACTGATTTTCGTTCCAACCCGACCGGAGTTAAGAATTCCCAAAAACATAGTATAAAAATTTAAAAAATTAGAAAATTTGATTTTGGTTTCGTTTCTAGCCACATTGGGTTGGGAGTGGCCCAAAAAATGGCAACGAAAAATTTCTTTCCAATTTTCGTTCCAACCCGACCCCAGATTAAGAATTCAAAAAAAAATATTATAAAAATTCAAAAAATTAGAAAACATCACATTGGTTTCATTTCTAGCGAAGCCGGGTCGGGTGGGGCCAAAAATGTGGCGAAAAAGATTGTCTTCCTATTTTCGTTCCAACACAACCAAAAATAAGAATTCCCAAGAAAATCATATAAAAATTCAAAAAATTAGAAAATATCATTTTTGCTTCATTTCAAGCCAAACCGGGTCGGAAGGAACCGAGAAAGTGGCAAAAAAAATTACGTTCTGATTTTTGTTCCAACCCAACCGGAAATAAGAATTCCCAAAAAAATAGTATAAAAATTAAAAAAAAAAAATTAGAAAACATCATTTTCGTTTCATTTCTTTCCAAACAGGGTCAGGAGGGGTGAAAAAAGTGGTCAAAAAAATTTCGTTCTGATTTTCGTTCCAACCCGACCTGAAATTAAGAATTCCAAAAAAAAAAAAAAAAAGCCTAAAAATTCGAAAAATTAGGAAACATCACATTGGCTTCATTTCTTGCAAAAAGGGGTCTGGAGGGGCCGAAAAAGTGGCGAAAAAAATTCTGTTCCTATTTCCGTTCCAACCCGACCAAAAATAAGAATTCCCAAAAAAATAATATAAAAATTCAAAAAATTAGAAAATATCATTTTTGCTTCATTTCATGCCAAGTCAGGTCAGGAGAAACAGAAAAAAGTGGCAAAAAAAATTTCGTTCCAATTTCTGTACCAAGCCAACCCGACATAAGAATATCCGAAAGGATAGTACAAAAATTCAGAAAATTAGAAAATATCATTTTTGCTGTTCTAACCCGACCAAAAATAAGAATTCCGAAAGAAGTTTTGTAAAAATTCAAAAAATTAGAAAATATCATTTTTGCTTTATTCCAAGCCAAACCGGGTTGGGAGGAACCGAGAAAGTGGTGAGAAAAATATCTTCCTGGTTTTCGTTCCAACCTGACCTAGATTAAGTATCCCCAAAAAAATATTGTAAAAATTCAAAAAATCAGAAAGCATCATATTGGCTTCATATCTTGCCAAACTTGGGTTGGAGGGGCCAAAAAAGTGGCAAAAAAAGGTTTCTTTCCGATTTTCGTTCCAACCCAACCCAAGATTAAGAATTCCAAAAAAAATGGTATAAAAATTTAAAAAATTAGAAAACATCACATTGGTTACATTTCTAGCAAAACCGGGTCGAGAGGGGCCGAAAAAGTGGCGAATAAAGTTTTGTTCCAATTTTCGTTCCAACACAACCAAAAATAAGAATTTCGAAAAAAATAGTTTAACAATTCAAAAAATTAGAAAATATCATTTTTGCTTCATTTAAAGCCAAACCGGGTCGTGAGGAACCGAGAAAGTGGGAAAAAAAAATTTCTTTATGATTTTCGTTCCAACCCGACCCGAAATAAGAATTCCCAAAAAAATAGCTTAAAAATTCAGAAAATTAGAAAACATCTTTTGGCTTTATTTCTTTCCAAACCGGGTCGACAGTGGTGAAGAAAGTGGCAAAACAAATTTCGTTCCGATTTTTGTTCGAACACAACCCGACATAAGAATACCAAAAAAGAAATAATAATAATTCAGAAAATTAGAAAACATCATTTTGACTTCATTTCTTGCAAATCCTGGTCGGCAGGGGTCAAAAAAGTAGTCTAAAAAATTCCGTTTCGATTTTTTTTTCGACCCGACCCGAAATTAAGAATTCCAAAAAAAAAAAAGCATAAAAATTAGAAAACCTCATTCTGGTTTACTTTCTATCCACACCGGGTTTGGAGGGACCAAAAAAGTGTCAAAAAAAGGTTTCTTTCCGATTTTCGTTCCAACCCAACCCTAGATTAAGAATTCCAAAAACTAGAATTCCCAAAAAAATAATATAAAAATTCAAAAAATTAAAAAATATCATTTTTGATAAATTACAAGCCAAACCAGGTCGGGAGGAACCGAGAAAGTGGGAAAAAAAATTTCGTTCTGATTTTCGTTCCGACCCGAGCGGAAATAAGAATTCCCAAAAAAATAGTATAAAAATTCAAAAAATTTGAAAACATCATTTTGGCTTCATTTCTTTCGAATCCGGGTCGGGAGTGGTAAAAAAAGTGGCAAAAAACATTTCGTTACGATTTTCGTTCCAGGCCAACCCGACACAGGAATACCCATAAAGGTAGAACAAAAATTCAAAAAAATTAGAAAATATCGTTTTTGTTTCATTTCTATCCAATCTGGGTCGGGAGCAGGAAAGGTGGGAAAAGAAATTTCGTTCTGGGTTTCGTTCCAACCCGATCAAAAATAAGAATTCCCAAAAAAGTAATATAAAAATTCAAAAAAATAGAAAATCTCATTTTAGCTTCATTTCAAGCCAAACGGGGTCGGGAGGAACCAAGAAAGTGGGAAAAAAAAGTTTCATTCTGATTTTCATTCCAACCCGACCCAAAATAAGAATTCCCAAAAAAAAATAGTATAAAAATTCAAAAATTTTGAAATTAACATTTTGGCTTCATTTCATGCCAAACTGGGTCCGGAGGGACCAAAAAAAGTGGTCAAAAAAATTTCATTCCGATTTTCGTTTCAACCCGACCCAAAATTAAGAATTCCAAAAAAAATTCAAAAATTAGAAAACCTCATTTTGGTTTGATTTACGTCCACACCGGGTTGGGAGGGTCTGAAAAAGTGGCAAAAAAAGTTTCCTTCCGATTGTCGTTCCAACCCGAACCTAGATTATGAATTCCAAAAAAAAAAAGTATAAAAATTCAAAAAATTAGAAAACATCACATTGGCTTCATTTCATGCCAAACCAGGTCGGGAAGGACTGAGAAAGTGGCAAAAAAATTTCTTCCTGATTTTTGCTCCAACCCGACCCGAAATAAGAATTCCCAAAAAAAATTATAAAATTTCAAAAAATTAGAAACCATCTTTGGGTTTCATTTCTTTCCAAACCGGGTTGGCAGTGGTGAAGAAAGTGGCAAAACAAATTTTGTTCCGATTTTTGTTCGAACGCAACCCGACATAATAATACCCAAAAAGATAGAATAAAAATTCAAAAAATTAGAAAACATCATTTTGGTTTCATTTCCAGCCACATCGGGTTGGGGGTGGCCGAAAAAGTGGCTAAAAAAATATCTTTCTGATTTTTGTTCCAACCCGACCCTAGATTATGAATTCCAAAAAAAAAAAATAGTATAAAAATTCAGAAAATTATAAAACATCACATTGGCTTCATTTCTGGCGAAACCGGAACAGTAGGTGCCGAAAAAGTGGTGAAAAAATTTTGTTCCTATGTTCGTTCCAACGCGAGCAAAAATTAGAATTCCGAAAAAAATAATATAAAAATTCAAAAAATTAGAAAATACCATTTTTGCTTCATTTCAAGCCAAACCGGGTTGGGAGGAACCGAGAAAGTGGCAAAAAAAATTTCGTTCTAATTTTCGTTCCAACCCGGCCGGAAATAAGACTTCCCAAAAAAATATTATAAAAATTCAAAAAATTAGAAAACATCATTTTGGCTTCATTTCTTTCCAATCCGGGTCGGGAGTGGTGAAAAGAGTGGCAAAAAACATTTCGTTCCAAGCCAACCCGACCCAAAATAAGAATTCCCAAAAAAAAGTATAAAAATTCAAAAAAATTTGAAAACAACATTTTCCCTTCATTTCTTGCCAAACTGGATCGGGAGAGGCCAAAAAAGTCGCCAAAAAAATTTCATTCTGATTTTCGTTTCAACCTGACCCAAAATTAAGAATTCCAAAAAAAAAAAAAAAAAAAGCATAAAAATTGAAAAATTAGACAGCGTCATTTTCGTTATATTTCTATCCACACCAGGTTGTGAGGGCCGAAAAAGTGGCAAAAAAAGTTTCTTTCCGATTTTCATTCCAACCCGAACTCAGATAATGAATTCCAAAAAGAATAGTATAAAAATTCAAGAAATTACAAAACGTCACATTGGCTTTATTTCATGCCAAACCGAGTCGGGAAGAACCGAGAAAGTGGGAAAAAAATTTCTTCCTGATTTTCATTCCAACCCGACCCAAAATAAGAATTCCCAAAAAAATAGTATAAAAATCCAAAAAATTAGAAAACATCTTTTGGCTTCATTTCTTTGCAAACCGTTGGCAGTGGTGAAGAAAGAGGCAAAACAAATTTTGTTCCGATTTTTGTTCGAACACAACCCGACATAAGAATACCCAAAAAGATAGAATAAAAATTCAAAAAATTGGAAAACATCATTTTGGCTTCATTTCCTGCCAAACCGGGTTGGGTGGGGTGGAAAAAGTGGTCAAAAAAGTTTCGCTTCGACTCGACCCGAAATTGAGAATTCAAAAAAAAAAGCATAAAAATTCAAAAATTAGAAAACCTCATTTTGGTTTCATTTCTAGCCACATCGGGTTGGAGGTGGCCGAAAAACCGGCTAGAAAAATATCTTTCTGATTTTCGTTCCAACCCGACCCTAGATTAAGAATTCCAAAAAAAAAAATTAGTAAAAAAATTCAAAAAATTAGAAAACATCACATTGGCTGCATTTCTGGCGAAACCAGATCAGGAGGGGCCGGAAAAGTGGCAAAAAAAATTTGGTTCCTATTTTCGTTCCAACCTGACCAAAAATAAGAATTCCGAAAAAAATAATATAAAAATTCAAAAAGTTAGAAAATATCATTTTTGCTTCATTTCAAGCCAAACCGGGTCGGGAGGAACCGAGAATGTGGCAAAAAGAATTCCTTCCTAATTTTCGTTCCAACCCAACCTGAAATAAGAATTTCCAAAAAAAATAGTATAAAAATTCAAAAAATTAGAATACATCCTTTTGGCTTAATTTCCTGCCAAACTGGGTCAGGAGGGGCAAGAAAAATGGTCAAAGAAATTTCGTTTCAATTTTTGTTTCAACCCGACCCGAAATTAAGAATTCCAAAAAAAAAAAAAAGCATATAAATTTAAAAATAAGAAAACCTCATTTTGGTTTCATTTCTTGCCACACCGGGTTGGGCGTGGCCAAAAAAGTGGCAAAAAAAATTTCTTTCCAATTTTCGTTCCAACCCAACCCTAGATTAAGAATTCGAAAAAAAATATTATAAATACTCAAAAAATTAGAAAACATCATATTGGATTCATTTCTAGCGAAACTGGGTCGGGAGAGGCCGAAAAAGTAGCGAAAAAAATTTTGTTCCTCTTTTCATTTGAACACAACCCGACATAAGAATACCCAAAAAGATAGAATAAAAATTCAAAAAATTAGAAAACATCATTTTGGCTGCATTTCCTGCCAAATCGGGTCACGGGGGGAGAAAAAAGTGGCTAAAAATATTATAAAAATTCAAAAAATTAGAAATCATCATTTTGGCTTCATTTCTTTCCAAACCGGATCAGGAGTGGTGAAAAAAGTGGCAAAAAATATTTCGTTCCGATTTTCGTTCCAACCCGCCCCTAAATAAGAATTGACAAAAAAATAGTATGAAAATTCAAAAAAATTAGAAAACAACATTTTGGCTTCATTTCTTGCCAAACTGGGTCGGGAGGGGCCAAAAAAGTGGTCAAAAAAATTTCTTCCTGATTTTTGTTCCAACCCGACCCAAAATAAGAATTCCTAAAAAAATAGTACAAAAATTCAAAAATTAGAAAACATCTTTTGGCTTCATTTCCTTCCAAACTAGGTTGGCTGTGGTGAAGAAAGTGGCAAAACAAATTTGGGTTCGATTTTTATTCGAACACAACCCGACATAAGAATACCCAAAAAGATAGAATAAAAATTCAAAAAATTAGAAAACATTATTTTGGCTTTATTTCATGCCAAACCGGGTCAGGAGGAGCCAAAAAATTGGTCAAGAAAAAATCATTTTGGTTCCATAAAAATTAAGAATTCAAAAAAATCAAAAAGCATAAAAATTCAAAAATTAGAAAACCTCATTTTGGTTTCATTTGTAGCCACATCGGGTTGGGAGTGCCGAAAAAGTGGCAAGAAAAAATATCTTTCCGATTTTCGTTCCAACCCGACCCTAGATTAAGAATTCCAAAAAAAAAAAAAATAGTATAAAAAATTAAAAAATTAGAAAACATCACATTGGCTTCATTTCTCGTGAAACCGGGTCAGGCAGGGCCGAAAAAGTGGTGAATTTTTTTTTTTTTTTTTCCGATTATCGTTCCAACGCGACCAAAAATAAGAATTCCCAAAAAAATAATATCAAAATTTTAAAAATTTGAAAATATCAATTTTGCTTCATTACAAGCAAAACCAGGTTGGGAGGAACCAAGAAAGCGGCAAAAAAAATTTCGTTCCAACCCGACCGGAAATAAGAATTCCTAAAAAAATAGTATAAAAATTCAAAAAATTAAAAAACATCATTTTGGCTTCATTACTTTCCAATCCGGGTTGGGAGTGGTGAAAACAGTGGCAAAAAACATTTCATTCCGATTTTCGTTTCAGGCCAACCCGACACAAGAATACCCGTAAAGATAGAACAAAAATTTAAAATAATTAGAAAATGTCATTTTTGCCTCATTTCTAACGAATCCGGGTCGCAGGAGCTGAAAAAGTGGGAACAAACTTTCGTTCTGAGTTTCGTTCCAGCCCGACCCAAAATAAGAATTCCCAAAAAAAAAAGTATAAAAATTCAAGAAATCAGAAAACATCATTTCAGCTTCATTTCTTGCCAAACCGGGTCGGAAGGGGTGACAAAAGTGGTCAAAAAAATTTGGTTTTGATTTTCGCTTCAACCCGACTCGAAATTAAGAATTCCAAAAAAAGAAAACAAAGTATAAAAATTCAAAAATAGGAAAACCTAATTTTGGTTTCATTTCTAGCCACACGGGCTTGGGAGTGGCCGAAAAAGTGGAAAAAAAAAATTTCGTTCAAATTTTCGTTCCAACCTGACCGGAAATAACAATTCCCAAAAAAATAGTATGGAAATTCAAAAAATACGAAAACATCATTTTGGCTTCATTTCCTTCCAAACCGGGTCGGCAGTGGTGAAGAAAGTGGCAAAACAAATTTCGGTCCGATGTTTGTTCGAACACAACCCGACATAAGAATACCCAAAAAGAAAGAATAATAATTCAAAAAATTAGAAAACATCATTTTGGCTTCATTTGTTGCCAATCCTGGTCAGGAGGGGCGAAAAAAGTGGTAAAAAAAAATTTCGTTTCAATTTTTCGGACGACCCGACCCGAAACTAAGAATTCCAAAAAAAAAAAAAAAAACATAAAAATTCGAAAAATAAAAAACCTCATTTTGGTGTAATTTCTTCCCACATCGGGTTGGGAGTGGCCGAAAAAGTGGCAAAAAAAAATCTTTCCGATTTTCGTTTCAACCTGACCCTAGATGAAGAATTCGAAAAAAAAAATAGTATAAAAATACAAAAAATTAGAAAACATCCCATTGGCTTCATTTCTAGCAAAACCGGGTCCAGAGGGGTCGAAAAAGCGGTGAAATTTTTTTTTTTTTTTTTTCCGATTTTCGTTCCAATGCGACAAAAAATAAGAATTCCCAAAAAAATAATATAAAAATTCAAAAAAAATAGAAAATATCAATTTTGCTTCATTACAAGCCAAACCAGGTCGGGTGGAACCGAAAAAGTGGAAAAAAAATTTCGTTCTGATTTTCGTTCCAAGCCGACCGGAAATATGAATTCCCAAAAAAATAGTATAAAAATTCAGAAAACATCATTTCGGCATCATTTCTTTCCAATCCGGATCGGGAGTGGTGAAAACCGTGGCAAAAAACATTTCGTTCCGATTTTCGTTCCAGGCAAACCCGACACATGAATACCCATAAAGATAGAACAAAAATTCAAAAAAATTAGAAAATATCATTTTTGCTTCATTTCTAACCAATCCGGGGAGTAGCTGAAAAAGTGCGAACAAAATTTCGTTCTGAGTTTCGTTCCAGCCCGACCCAAAATATGAATTCCCAAAAAAATAGTATAAAAATTCAAAAAATTAGAAAATATCATTTTGGCTTCATTTCTATCGAAACCAGGTCGGCAGGTGCGAAAAAAGTGGTGAAAAAAATTTCGTTCAGATTTTCGTTTCAACTCGACCTGAAATTAAGAATTCCAAAAAAAAAAAAAAAAAGAAAAAAAGCAGAAAAATTCAAAAAATTAGAAAACATCACATTGGCTTCATTTCTAGCAAAACCGGGTTGGGAGGGGCCGAAAAAGTGGCGAAAAAAATTTTGTTCCTATTTTCGTTCCAACCTGACCGGAAATAAGAATTCCAAAAAACATAGAATAACAATTCAAAAAATTAGAAAACATCATTTTAGCTTCATTTCTTTCCAAACAGGGACGGAAGTGGTGAAAAAAATGGCAAAAAACATTTCGTTCTGGTTTTCGTTCCAAGCCAACTTGACATAAGAATACCAAAAACATAGTACAAAAATTCAAAAAACCAGAAAATACCATTTTTGCTTCATTTCTAACCTATCCGAGGCAGGAGGAGCTGAAAAAGTGGGAAAAAAAATTGCGTTCTGAGTTTCGTTCGAACCCGACCCAAAATAAGAATTCCCAAAAAGAAAAGTATAAAAATTCAAAAAATTACAAAACATCATTTCGGATTCATTTCATGCCAAACCGGGTCGGAAGGGGCGAAAAAACTGGTCAAAAAAATTTTGTTTCAATTTTCGCTTCAACCTGACTCAAAATTAAGAATTCCAAAAAAAAAAAAAAAAAAGCATAAAAATTCAAAATTAGGAAAACCTCATTTTGGTTTCATTTCCAGCCACACCAGGTTGGGGGTGGCCGAAAAAGGGGAAAAAAAAATTTCGTTCTAATTTTAGTTCCAACCAGACCGGAAATAACAATTCCCAAAAAAATACTATAAAAATTAAAAAAAAATTAAGAAAACATCATTTTGGCTTCATATCCTTCCTGACCGGGTGCCAGTGGTGAAAAAAGTGGCAAAAAAAATTTCATTCCGATTTTCGTTCCAAGGCAAGCCGACATAAGAATACCCAAAAAGATAGAACAACAATTCAAAAAACTAGAAAATATTATTTTTGCTTCATTTCTTGCCAAACTGGGTCAGGAGGGGCTAAAAAAGTGGTCAAAAATTTTCATTGTGATTTTCGTTTCAGGCCGAACCAAAATTAAGAATTCCTAAAAAAAAAAAAAAGCATGAAAATTCAAAAATTAGAAAACCTCATTTTCGCTTCATTTCAATCCACACCGGGTTGGGAGGGGACAAAAAAGACGCAAAAAAAGTTTCTTTCTGATTTTCGTTCCAACCCGACCCTAGATTAAGAATTCCAAAAAAAATAGTATAAAAATTCAAAAAATTAAAAAACAGCACATTGGCTCCATTTCAAGTGAAACAAGGTAAGGAGTGGCCGAAAAAGTGGCGAAAAAAATTTTGTTCCGATTTTTGTTCCAACGCGACCAAAAATAAGAATTCCCAAAAAAATAATATAAAATTCAGAAAATATCATTTTTGCTTCATTACAAGCCAAACAAGGTCGGGAGGAACGAAGAAAGTGGCAAAAAAAATTTCATTCTGATTTTCATTCCAACCCGACCGGAAATAAGAATTCCCAAAAAAATAGTATAAAAATTCAAAAAATTAGAAAATATCATTTTTTCTTCATTTGTTGCGAAACCGGGTTGCGAAACCGACAAGAAATTGTGAATTCCAAAAAAAAAAAAAAAAGCAGGAAAATTGAAAAAATTAGAAAACATCACATTGGCTTCATTTCTAGCAAAACCGGGTCGGGAGGGGCCAAAAAAGTGGTGAAAAAAATTTTGTTCCTATTTTCGTTCCAACCCGACCAAAAATAAGAATTCCGAAAAAAGTAATATAAAAAATTCACAAAAATTAGAAAATCTCATTTTTGCTTCATTTCAAACCAAACTGGGTTGGGTGGAACCGAGAAAGTGCAAAAAAACTTTCGTTCTGATTTTCGTTCCTACTCGACCGGAAACAAGAATTCCCAAAAAAATAGTATAAAAATGCAAAAAACTAAAAAAATATCATTTTGGCTTCATTTCTTTCCAAACCGGGTTGGGAGAGGCGAAAAAAGTGGTCAAAAAAATTTCATTCTGATTTTCGTTTCCACAGGACCGAAAATTAAGAATTCCAAAAAAAAAAAAAGCATAAAAATTAAAAAAATTAGAAAACCTCATTTTGGCTTGATTTCTATCCACACCGGGTTGGGAGGGGCGAAAAAGGTGGCTAAAAAAATATCTTTCCGATTTTCGTTCCAACTCGACCCTAGATTAAGAATTCAAAAAAAAAAAATAGTATAAAAATTAGAAAAATTAGAAAACATAACATTAGCTTCGTTTCTAGCGAAACCCGATCAGGAGGTGCCGAAAAAGTGGCGAAAAAAATTTTGTTCCTATTTTCGTTGCAACTCGACCAAAAATAAGAATTCCGAAAAAAAGTAATATAAAAATTCAAAAAATTAGAAAATATCATTTTTGCTTCATTATAAGCCAAACCAGGTCAGGAGGAACCGAGAAAGTGGCAAAAAAAATTTCTTCCTGATTTTCGTTCCAACCCAACCTGAAATAAGAATTTCCAAAAAAAAAAAAAAATAGTATAAAAATTCAAAAAATTAGAATACATCATTTTGGCTTCATTTCTTGCCAAACTGGGTCGGGAGGGGTGAAAAATGTGGTCAAAAAAATTTCGTTTCGATTTTCGTTCCAACTCGACCCGAAATTAAGAATTCCGAAAAAAAAAAAAAAAAAAAAGCTTAAAAATTTAAAAATAATAAAACCCCATTTTGGTTTCATTTCTAGCTACACCGGGTTGGGAGTGGCCGAAAAAGGGGCAAAAAAAATTTCTTTCCAATTTTCGTTCCAACCCGACCCAAGATTAAGAATTCCCAAAAAAGTAGTATAGAAATTAAAAAAATTAGAAAACATCACATTGGCTTCATTTCTAGTGAGACCGGCTCGGGAGGGGCCGAAAAAGTGGCGAAAAAAAAATTTGTTCCTATTTTCGTTCCAACCCGACCCAAAATAAGAATTCCTAAAAAAATAATATAAAAAATTCAAAATATTAGAAAATATCATTTTTTCTTCCTTTCAAGCCAAACCGGGTCGGGAGGTGCCAGGAAAGTGGCAAAGAAAATTTCATTCTGATTTTCGTTCCAACCCAACCCGTAATCAGAATTCCCAAAGAAACAGTATAAAAATTCGAAAAATTATAAAGCATCACTTTGGCTTCATTTTCTGCTAAACCGGGTTGGGAGGGGTGAAAAAAGTGGCAAAAAAAATTTTGTTCCGATTTTCATTCGATCCCGACCCGAAATAAAGAATTCCAAAAAAATAGTATAAAAATTGAAAAAAATTAGAAAACATCACATTGGCTTCATTTCTAGCAAAACCGGGCCAGGGGGGGCTGAAAAAGTGGCGAAAAAAATTTTGTTCCTATTTTCATTCCAACTCAACCCAAAATAAGAATTCAAAAAAAAATAATATAAAAATTTTCAAAATTAGAAAACATCATCCTGCCTTCATTGCATTCCAAACCGGGTTGGTAGTGGTGAAAAAAGTGGCAAAAAAAATTTCTTTCTGATTTTAATCCCAACCCAACTCGACATAAGAATACGCAAAAAGATAGAAGAAAAATTCAAAAAATTGGAAAAGATCATTTTTGCTTCATTTCTAACCAATCCTGGTTGGGGGAATGCCAAACCGGGTTAGGAGGGAGGAAAAAGTGGCAAAAAAAATTTCGTTCCGATATTCGTTCGAAGTCGACCCAAAATAAAGAATTCCCAAAAAAAAATTCCTAAAAAAGAATTCCTAAAAAAATAAAAAAGCATGAAAATTCAAAAATTAGAAAACCTCATTTTCGCTTCATTTCAATCCACACCGGGTTGGGAGGGGACAAAAAAGAGGCAAAAAAAGTTTCTTTCTGATTTTCGTTCCAACCCGACCCTAGATTAAGAATTCCAAAAAAAAAAAACTAGTATAAAAATTCAAAAAATTAGAAAACAGCACATTGGCTCCATTTCAAGTGAAACAAGGTCAGGAGGGGCCGAAAAAGTGGCGAAAAGAATTTTGTTCCGATTTTCGTTCCAACGCGACCAAAAATAAGAATTCCAAAAAAAATAGTATTAAAATTCCAAAAATTAGGAAACATCATTTGTACCACATTTCCGGTGAAATTGGGATGGGAGGTGACGGAGCAGTGGCAAAAAAAAATTTCGTTCCGATTTTCATTCCAAACCGACCCGCAAGAAAGAATTCCAAAAAAAATAGTATGAAAATTAAAAAAGTTAGACAACATCATGTTGGCTTCATTTCCAGCCAAACCAGGTTGGGAGGGGTAAAGAAAGTGGCAAAAAAAATTTCGTTCCGATTTTCATTCCAACCTGGCCCGAAATAAAGAATTAAAAAAAAATAGTATAAAAATTCAAAAAATTAGAAAATATCATTTTCGCTTCATTTCTAGCCAAAACGGGCTGGGGGGGGGGGGTGGTAAAGAATGAGGCAAAAATATTTTCGCTAGGATTTTCGTTCCTACCCGACCGGAAATTATGAATTCCAAAAAAAAAATAGTATAATAATCCAAAAAAATAGATAACACTATTTTTGGCTTCATTTCTACCCAAGCCGCGTTGGCAGGGGCCGAAAAAGTGGCAAAAAAAATTTCGTTCCAATTTTCGTTCCAGCCGGACCTGAAATAAGTGTTCCCAAAAAAATAGTTTAAAAATTCAAAAAATTAGAAAACAACAATTTTGTGTCATTTCTAGCCAAACCGAGTCCGGAGGGGCCGAAAAAGTGGAAAAAAAATTTCATTCTGATTTTATTTCCAACCAGACCCGAAATAAGAATTCCAAAAAAATAGTATAAAAATTCAAAAACTTAGAAAACATCATTTTGGCTTCATTTCTAGCCAAACCGGATCGGGAGAGGCCATAAAAGTGGGAGGAAAAATTTCGTTCCGATATTCCTTCCAACCCGACCCGAAGAATTCCCAAAAAAATAGTATAAAATTTCAAAAAATTAGAAAACATCATTTTTGTCTCATTTTCGTTTCGATTTTCGGTCAAACCCGACCTGAAATAAAGAATTCGAAAAAACATAGTATAAAAATTCAAAGAATCGGAAAACATCATTTTGGCTTCAATTCTAGCCAATCCGCCTCGGGACAGGCAGAAAAAGTCAAAAAAAACTTCGTTCCGATTTCAGATCCAAGCCGACCCGAAATAAGAATTCCCAAAAAAATAGGTTAAAAATTCAGAAAATTAGAAAACATCATTTTTGCGTCATTTCTAGCCAACCAGTGTTGGGAGGAGCCAAAAAAGTGCAAAAAAAATTTCGTTCCGATTTTCGTTCAAACTTGGCCCGAAATAAGGATTTCCCAAAAAAATAGTTTAAAAATTTTAAAAATTAGAAAACATCATTTTTACCTCATTTCCAGCCAAACTGGGTTGGGAAGTACCGAAATAGTGGCAAAAAAAATTTCGTTCCGATTTTCATTCCAGCCCAACCCGAAATAAGAATTCCCAAAAAAAATAGTTTACAAATTCAAAGAATTAGAAAACATAATTTTTACCTAAATTCCAGCTAAACTGTGTTGGGAGGTGACGAAAAAGTGGCAAAAAAAACATCTTTCCGATTTTCATTCCAGCCTGACCCGAAATAAAGAATTCCCAAAAAAATGGTGTAAAAATTCAAAAAATTAGAAAACATCATACTGGCTACATTTCTAGCGAAACTGGGTCGGAAAGGGCCAAGAAAGTGGCAAAAAAAATTTTGTTCTGATTTTCGTTCCAACCTGACCCAAAAGAAAGAATTCCCAAAAAGGTAGTTTCAAAATCCAAAAAAATTAGAAAACATCATTTTGGTTTCATTTTCAGTGAAACCGGGTTGGGAGGGATGAAAAAAATTGGCAAAAAAAGTTTCGTCCCGATTTTCGTTCCTACCCGACTGGAAATTAAGTATTCCAAAAAAACAAGTGTAAAAATTCAACAAATTAGAAAACATCATTTTGGCTTCATTTATGCCCAAACCGGGTCGGGAGGGACAGAAAAAGTGGAAAAAAAAAGTTTCGTTCCGATTTTTGTTCCTACCCGATCAGAAATAAAAATTCTCAAAAAAATAGTTTAAATTTTTAAAAAATTAGAAAACATTATTTCGCTTCATTTCCAGCCAAACTGGGTCAGGAGGGGTGATTCCAGCGCGACCCAAAATAAAGAATTCCCAAAAAAATAGTGTAAAAATTCAAAAAATTGGAAAACATTATTTTTGCTTCATTTCTTGCCAAAAATGGATTGTGAGGGGTTAAAAAAGTGGCAAAAAAAATTTCGTTCCAACCCGACCCGGAATAAAGAATTCCAAAAAAAATAGATTAAGAATTCAAAAAAAATAGAAAACATCATTTTGGCTTCATTTCTAGCCAAACCGGGTCGGGAGGGGCCGAAAAAGCAAAGAAAAAATTACATTCCGATTTTAATTCCAACCCGACCTAAGATAAGAATTCCCAAAAATATAGTTTAAAAATTCAAAAAATTAGAAAACATAATTTTTGCGCCATTTCCAGCCAAACCAGATTGGGAGGGGTGAAAAAAGTGGAAAGAAAAATTTCATTCCGATTTTCGTTCCAACCCAACCAAAAATAAGAATTCCCAAAAAAGTAGTGTAAAAATTCAAAAAACTAGAAAACATTATTTTTTTTCTGCATTTCTAGCCTAATAAAATGGGTGGGGAGGAGCCAAAAAGAGGGAAATTTTTTTTGTTTTTCCCGATTTTCATTCCAACCTGAACCGGAATAAGAATTGATAAAAAAATAGTTTAAAAATTGAAAAAATTAGAAAACATCATTTTTACGTCATTTCTAGCCGAACCGGGTAGGGAGGGGCCGAAAAAGTGACAAAAAAAAAAAAATTTCGTTCCGAATTTAGCTCCAACCCGACCCGAAATATGAATTCCCAAAAAAAATTGTTTAAAAATGCAAAAAATTAGAAAACATCATTTTTGCGTCATTTCTAGCCGAACCGGGTAGGGAGGGGCCGAAAAAGTGACAAAAAAAAAAATTTCGTTCCGAATTTAGCTCCAACCCGACCCGAAATATGAATTCCCAAAAAAAATTGTTTAAAAATGCAAAAAATTAGAAAACATCATTTTTGCGTCATTTCTAGCCGAACCGGGTAGGGAGGGGCCGAAAAAGTGACGAAAAAAAAAATTTCGTTCCGAATTTAGCTCCAACCCGACCCGAAATATGAATTCGCAAAAAAAAAAAAAAATGTTTAAAAATGCAAAAAATTAGAAAACATCATTTTTGCATCATTTCTAGCCGAACCGGGTTGGGAGGTGCCAAAAAAGGGGCAAGAAAACAACTTCGTTCCAGCCTGACCGGAAATTCAGATTTACAAAAAAAATAGAGTAAAAATTGAAAAAAATAGAAAATATCATTTTAGCATCATTTCTAGCAAAACCAGGTTGGGAGGATCCGAAAAAGTAGCAGAAAAAAATTAGAAAATGTGAGTGGCAAAAAAAAACTTCATTCCGATTTTCATTCCAACCTGACCCGAAATAAAGAATTCCAAAAAATAGAAAAACATCATTTTGCCTCATTTCTAGCCAAACCGGGTTGGAGCCGAAAAACTGGGAAGAAAAATTTCGTTCCAACCCAACCCAAAATAAGAATTCCCAAAAAATAGTGTAAAAATTTGAAAAATTAGAAAACATTATTTTTGCTTCATTTCTAGCCAAAAATGGGTTGGGAGGAGCCAAAAAAGTGGCAAAACAAATTTCGATCCAATTTTCGTTCCAACCCGACCCGAAATAAAGAATTCCACGAAAATAGTTTAAAAATTAAAAAAAATTAGAAAACATCATTTTTGCGTCACTTCTACCCGAACCGGGTAGGGAGTGGGCGAAAAAGTGGCAAAAAAAATTTCGGTCCAATTTTCGTTCCAACCTGACCCGAAATAAGAATTGCCAAAAAAACAGTATAAACTTTCAAAAAATTAGAAAACATACTTTCGGATTCATTTCTGGCCAAACTGGGTTAGGAGGGGTGAAAAGGGGGGCAAAAAAAAATTCATTCCGATTTTCGTTCCAACACGACCCGAAATTAAGAATTCCGAAAAAAAAAAATTCTAAAAATTCAAATAAATAGAAAACATCATTTTGGCTTCATTTCCAGCCAGATCGTGTTGTGAGGGGCCGAAAAAGTGGGGAAAAAAATTGTGTTCCGATTTTCATTCCAAACCAGCCCAAAATAGGAATTCACGAAAAAATAGTGTAAAAATTCAAAAAATTAGAAAACATTATTTTTGCTTCACTTCTAGGAAAAAATGGGTTGGGAGGAGCCAAAAAAATGGAAAAAACATAATTTTGGCCTCACTTCTAGCCGAACCGGGTAGGGAGGGGGCGAAAAAGTGGAAAAAAAATTTCGGTCCAATTTTAGTTACAACGTAACCCGAAATAAGAATTGCGAAAAAAAATAGTATAAAATTTCAAAAAATTAGAAAACATCATTTTTGCATCATTTCTCACCAAACCAGGTGAAGACAGGCTGAAAGTGAAAAAAAAATTTCGTTCCGATTTTAGTTCCACCCCGACACAAAATAAGAATTCCCAGAAGAATAGTTTAAAAATTGAAACAATTAGAAAACATCATTTTTGCGCCATTTCTAGCCAAACCAGGCTGGGAGGAGCCGAAAAAGTGGGAAAAAAAAATTTCGTTCCGATTTTCATTCGAACCCGACCCTAAATAAAGAATTCCCAAAAAAATAGTATAAAAATTCAAAAAATTAGAAAACATACTTTCGGATTCATTTCTGGCCAAACCGGGTTGGAAGGGGCCGAAAAACTGGAAGAAAAAAAAATTTCGTTCCGGTTTTCGTTCCAACCCGACCCGAAATAAAGAATTCCCCAAAAAATAGTTTAAAAAATCAAAAACTAGAAAACATCATTTTTGCGTCATTTCTAGCCGAACCAGGTTGGGAGGGGCCGAAAAAATGGCAAAAAAAAATTTCGTTACAATTTTAGTTCAAACCCGACTCGAAATAAGAATTGCCAAAAAAATACTATAAAATTTCATAAAATTAGAAAACATCATTTTGGCTTCATTTCTAGCCAAGCCGGATCGGGAGGGGTGAAAAAACTGGCATGAAAAATTTCGTTCCGATTTTCTTTCCATCCCAACCCAAAATAGGAATTCCCAAAAAAATAGTGTAAAAATTCAAAAAACTAGAAAACATTATTTTTGCTTCGTTTCTAGTGAAAAATGGGTTGGGAAGAGCTACAAAATTGGTAAAAAAAATTTCGTTCCAATTTTCATTCCAACCTAACCAGAAATAAAGAATTCCAAGAAAATAGTTTAAAAATTAAAAAAAAAATAGAAAACATCATTTTTGTGGCACTTCTAGCCGAGCCGGGTATGGAGGGGGAAAAAAAGTAGCAAAAAAAATTTCGTTCCGATTTTAGTTCCAACCTGACCCGAAATAAGAATTGCCAAAAAAGTAGTATAAAATTTCAAACAATTAGAAAACATCATTTTTGCTTCATTTCTAGTCAAACCGGGTCGGGAGGGGCCAAAAGAGTGGAAAAAAAATTCATTCCGATTTTAGTTCCAACCCGACCCGAAACAAGAATTCCCCAAAAAATAGTTTAAAAATTCAAAAATTAGAAAACATCATTTTTGCGTCATTTCTAGCCACATCAGGTCGGGAGGGGCCGAGAAAGTGGATAAAAAATTTCGTTCTGATTTTAGTTCCAGCCCGACCCAAAATAAGAATTCCACAAAAAATAGTTTAAAAATTGAAAAAAATTAGAAAACATCATTTTTGCGCCATTTCTAGCTAAACCAGGCTGGGAGAAGCCGAAAAAGTGGCAAAAAAAATTTTGTTCCGATTTTCGTTTCAACCCGACCCTAAATAAAGAATTCCCAAAAAAAAAAAAAAAGTATAAAAGTTAAAAAAAATTAGAAAACATAATTTTGGATTCATGTCTGGCCAAACCGGGTTGGGAGGGGTGAAAAAAGTGGCAAAAAAAATTTTGCTCCGATTTTCGTTCCAACCCGATCCGAAATTAAGAATTCCAAAAAAAAAAAGTATAAAAATTCAAATAATTAGAAAACATCATTTTGGCTTCATTTCCAGCCAGACCGGATTGGGAGGGGCCCAAAAAGTGGGAAAAACAATTTCGTTCCGATTTTAGTTCCAACCCGAGCCAAACTAAGAATTCCCAAAAAAAAAAAATTGTTTAAAAATTCAAGAAATTAGAAAACATAATTTTTACTTCATTTCCAGCCAAACAGGGTTTGGAGGTGTCAAAAAAGTGGCAAAAAAAAAACTTCGTTCTGATTTTCATTCCGGCCTGACCCGAAATAAAGAATTACAAAAAAATAGTTTACAAATTCAAAAAATTTGAAAACCTAATTTTTACCTCATTTCCAGCCAAACTGGGTTGGGAGGTACCAAAAAAGTGGCAAAAAAAACTTCTTTCTGATTTTCGTTCCGGCCTGACCCTAAATAAAGAATTCCCAAAAATATAATATAAAAAGTCAAAATATTAGAAAACATAATTTTGGATTCATTTGTAGCAAAACCGTGGCAAAAACAAGTAATTAAAAGTGGGAAAAAAGTGGGAAAAAAAAATTTCGTTCCAATTTTCGTTCCAACCCGAACAGAAATTAAGAATTCCAAAAAAAAAAAAAAAGTATAAAATTCAAATAATTAAAACCATCATTTTGGTTTCATTTCCAGCCAGGCCGGGTTGGGAGCGGCCGAAAAAGTGGAAAAAACAATTTCGTTCCGATTTTCGTTCCAGCCGGACCCAAAATATGAATTCCCAAAAAAATAGTATAAAAATTCAAAAAATTAGAAAACATCATTCTGGCTTCATTTCTAGAAAATCCAGATCGGGAGAGACCATAAAAGTGGTTAAAAAAATTTCGTTCCGATTTTCGTTCCAACCCAACCCGAAATATCAATTCCCGAAAAAATAGTTTACAAATTGAAAAAACTAGAAAACATCATTTTTACCTCATTTCAAGCGAAACAAGGTTGGGAGGTGCCGAAAAAGTGGCAAAAAAAAAATCGTTCCGATTTTCGTTCCAACCTGACCTGAAACAAAGAATTCCAAAAAAGTAGGATAAAAATTCAAAAAAATAGATAACATCATTTTAGCATCGTTTCTAGCCAAACCAGGTTGGGAGGGGTGAAAAAAGTGCCAAAAAAAATTTCGTTCCAATTTTCGTTCCAGCTGGACCTGGAATACGAATTCCCAAAAAAAAAAAGTATAAAAATTCAAAAAATTTGAAAACATCATTTTGGCTTTATTTCTAGCCAAACCGGATCAGGAGGGCCTGAAAACGTGGAAAAAAAATTTTGTTCCAATTTTTGTTCCAACCCGAACCAAAGTTGAAATTCCCAAAAAAATTGTTTAAAAATTCGAAAATATTATTTTTGCGGCAATTCTTGCCAAACCGGGTTGGGAGGGGCTGAAAAAGTGGATAAAAAATTTAGTTCCGATTTTAGTTTCGACTGGACCCGAAATAAAAATTCCCAAAAAAATAGTTTAATAATTTCAAAAACTAGAAAACATAATTTTCATCTCATTTCGAGCTAAACTGGGTTGGGAGGTGCTGAAAAAGTGGCAAAAAAAAACTTCACTCCGATTTTTGTTCCGGCCTGACCCGAAATAAAAAATTCCAAAAAAATAGTATAAAAATTCAAAATAAGAATTACCCAAAAAAACAGTAAAAAAATTCAAAAAATTAGAAACCATTATTTTTGCTTCATTTCTAGCCAAAAATGGGTTGGGAGAGGCCAAAAAAGTGGGAAAAAGAAATTCGTTCCGATTTTCATTCCAACCTGACCCGAAATAAAGAATTCCCAAAGAAATAGTTTAAAAATTCAAAAAATTAGAAAACACCAATTTTGTGCCATTTCTTGCCGAACCGGGTTGGGAGGGACCGAAAAAGTAGCAAAAAAAATTTCGTTCTGATGTTAGTTCCAACCCGACCTGAAATAAGAATTGCCAAAAAAATATTTCAGATTTCAAAAATTAGAAAACATCATTTCTGCGTCATATCTAGTCACACCGGGTCAGGAGGGGCTATATTTCCCCAAAAAATAGTTTAAAAATTCAAAAATTAGAAAACATCATTTTGGCTATATTTCTAGCCAAGCCGGGTCAGGAGGGGCCGAAGAAGTAGAAAAAAAAATTCCATTCTGATTTTCTTTCCAGCCCGACCGAATATAAGAATTCGCAACAAAAAAAAATAGTATAAAAATTCAAAAAATCATGAAAAACATCATTTTGGCTATATTTCTAGCCATACCGGGTTGGGAGGAACCAAAAAAGTGGCAACAAAAATTTTGTTCCAATTTTCGTTCTAAACCGACCCGAAATAAGAATTCTGAAAAAAGTTACTATAAAAATTCAAAAAATTAGAAAACATCATCTTTGCTTGATTTCTTGCCAAATCGGGTCTGGACGATCTGGAAAAGTGGCAAAAAAAATTTCGTTTTGATTATTGTTCCAAACTGACCCGAAATAAAGAATTTCCAAATAAATGTTATAAAAGTTCAAAAAAATTAGAAAACATCATTTTGGCTTCACTTCTTGCCAAACCAGGTCGGCAGGGGCATAAAAAGTGGCAAAAAAAATTTCATTCCGATTTTCGTTCCAACCCGTTCCGAAATTAAGAATTTCGAAAAAAATAGTGTAAAAATGCAAAAAATCATAAAACATCATATTGGCTTCATTTATAGCCAAACTGGGTCGCAAGGGGTCGAAAAAGTGGAAAAAAAAATATTTTGTTCCGAGTTTCGTTCCAACCCGAGCCGAAATAAGAATCCCTAAAAAAAAATAGTTTAAAAAATCAAAAAATTAGAAAACATCATTTTGGCTGCATTTCTAGCCAAACCGGGTCAGGAGGGGCTAAAAAAGTGGCAATGAAAATTAATTCCAATGTTGGTTCCAACCCGACCTGAAATTAAGAACTCCAAAAAAAAAGTAGAAAAATGCAAAAAATTAGAAAACGTCATTTTGGCGTCATTTCTAGCCAATCTGGGTTGGGAGGGGCCGATAAAGTGGCAAAAGAAATTTCGTTCCGATTTTAGTTCCAACCTGACCCGAAATAGGAATTCTCAAAAAAATAGTATAAAAATTCCAAAATTTAGAAAACATCATTTCTGCGTCATTTCTAGTCACACCGGGTTGGGAGGGGCTGAAAAAGTGGATAAAAAATTTCGTTCAGATTTTAGTTCCAACCCGACCCGATATGAGAATTCCCCAAAAAATAGTTTAAAAATTCAAAAATTAGAAAACATCATTTTGGGTATATTTCTAGCCAAGCCGGGTCAGGGGGGGCCGAAGAAGTAGAAAAAAAAATTTCTTTCTGATTTTCTTTCCAGCCCGACCCAATATAAGAATTCGCAACAAAAAAATTGTATAAAAATTCAAAAAATCATGAAAAACATCATTTTGGCTTTATTTCTAGCCATACCGGGTTAGGAGGAACCAAAAAAGTGGCAACAAAAATTTTGTTCCAATTTTCGTTCTAAACCGAGCCGAAATAAGAATTCCGAAAAAAGTTACTATAAAAATTCAAAAAGTTAGAAAACATCATCTTTGCTTCATTGCTTGCCAAATCGGGTCTGGACGATCTGGAAAAGTGGCAAAAAAAATTTCGTTTTGATTATTGTTCCAAACTGACCCGAAATAAAGAATTTCCAAATAAATATTATAAAAGTTCAAAAAAATTAGAAAACATCATTTTGGCTTCATTTCTAGCCAAACTGGGTCGCAAGGGGTCGAAAAAGTGGAAAAAAAATATTTCGTTCCGAGTTTCGTTCCAACTCGAGCCGAAATAAGAATTCCCAAAAAAAAAAGTTTAAAAAATCAAAAAATTAGAAAACATCATTTTGGCTACATTTCTAGCCAAACCGGGTCAGGAGGGGCTAAAAAAGTGGCAATGAAAATTAATTCCAATGTTGGTTCCAACCCGACCTGAAATTAAGAACTCCAAAAAAAAAAGTAGAAAAATGCAAAAAATTAGAAAACGTCATTTTGGCGTCATTTCTAGCCAATCTGGGTTGGGAGGGGCCGATAAAGTGGCAAAAGAAATTTCGTTCCGATTTTAGTTCCAACCCGACCCGAAATAAGAATTCCCAAAAAAAAAAATAGTATAAAAATTCCAAAAATTAGAAAACATCATTTCTGCGTCATTTCTAGTCACACCGGGTTGGGAGGGGCTGAAAAAGTGGATAAAAAATTTCGTTCAGATTTTAGTTCCAACCCGACCCGATATGAGAATTCCCCAAAAAACAGTTTAAAAATTCAAAAATTAGAAAACATCATTTTGGCTATATCTCTAGCCAAGCCGGGTCAGGAGGGGCCGAAGAAGTAGGAAAAAAAATTTCTTTCTGATTTTCTTTCCAGCCCGACCCAATATAAGAATTCGCAAAAAAAAAATAGTATAAAAAAACAAAAAATCATGAAAAACATCATTTTGGCTATATTTCTAGCCATACCGGGTTGGGAGGAACCAAAAAAGTGGCAACAAAAATTTTGTTCCAATTTTCGTTCTAAACTGACCCGAAATAAGAATTCCGAAAAAGGTTACTATAAAAATTCAAAAAATTAGAAAACATCATCTTTACTTCATTTCTTGCCAAATCGGGTCTAGACGATCTGGAAAAGTGGCAAAAAAAATTTCGTTTTGATTATTGTTCCGAACTGACCCGAAATAAAGAATTTCCAAATAAATATTATAAAAGTTCAAAAAAATTAGAAAACATCATTTTGGCTTCACTTCATGCCAAACCAGGTTAGGAGGGGCATAAAAAGTGGCAAAAAAATTTTCATTCCGATTTTCGTTCCAACCCGTTCCGAAATTAAGAATTTCAAAAAAAATAGTATAAAAATGCAAAAAATCATAAAACATCATTTTGGCTTCATTTCTAGCCAAACTGGGTCGCAAGGGGTCGAAAAAGTGGAAAAAAAATATTTCGTTCCGAGTTTCGTTCCAACCCGAGCCGAAATAAGAATTCCCAAAAAAAAAAAAAAAAATTTTAAAAAATCAAAAAATTAGAAAACATCATTTTGGCTACATTTCTAGCCAAACCGGGTCAGGAGGGGCTAAAAAAGTGGCAATGAAAATTAATTCCAATGTTGGTTCCAACCCGACCTGAAATTAAGAACCCCAAAAAAAAAGTAGAAAAACGCAAAAAATTAGAAAACGTCATTTTGGCTTCATTTCTAGCCAATCCGGGTTGGGAGGGGCCGATAAAGTGGCAAAAGAAATTTCGTTCCGATTTTCGTTCCAACCTGAACCGAAATAAGAATTCCCAAAAAAATAGTATAAAAATTCAAAAAATTAGAACATCATGTTTGCTTCATTCTACAAAACTGGGTCGGCAGGAGTGGAAAAAGTGGAAAAAAATTTCGTTCCGAATTTCATTCGAACCTCACCCGATATAAGTATTTCTAAAAAACTATTATAAAAATTCAAAAAATTATGAAAACATTTTTTTGCCCCCATTTATAGCCAAACTGGGTGGGGAGGAGCCGAAAAAGTGGTAAAAAAAATTTCGTGCCGATTTTCGTTCCAAGTCGACCCGAAATTAAGAATTCCAAAAAAATAGTAAAAAATTCAATAAATCAGGAAAAATTATTTTGGCTTCATTTCTAGCCAATCCTGGTCGCGGGGGGGGGGGGGGGGAAGAGCAAAAACAAATTCGTTACGATTTTCATTCCAACCCGACCCGATATAAGAATTCCCAAAAAAACGGTATAAAATTCAAAAAATTAAGAAAACATCATTTTGGCTATATTTCTAGCCAAACCGGGTCTGGAGGAGCTGAGAAAGTGGCAAAAAAAATTTCGTTCCAATTTTCGTTCCAACCCGACCCAAAATAAAGAATTCCGAAAAAAATAGTATAAAAATTCAAAAATTTGGAAACATAATTTTGGCTTCAGTTCCAGGGAAACCAAGTCGGGAGGGGTGAAAAAATTGGGAAAAAAATATTTTAATTCCGATTTTCTTTCCAACCTGACCTGAAATTAAGAATTCCAAAAAAAATGATATAAAAATTTGATAAATTAGAAAACATCATTTTGGATTCATTTCTAGCCAACCCGGGTCGGGAGGAGCTGAAAAAGTGGCAAAAAAAATTCGTTCCGATTTTTGTTCCAACCTGACCCCAAATTAAGAATTCCAAAAAATAGTAAAAATCCAATAAATCAGGAAATATCATTTTGGCTTCGTTTCTAGCCAAGCCGGGTCTTGAGGAGCCGAAAAAGTGGCAAAAAAAATTTCGTTCCGATTTTCTTTCCAACCCGACCCAAAATAAAGAATTTCGAAAAAAAATAGTATAAAAATTCAAAAAATTGGAAACATAATTTTGGCTTCATTTCCAGGGAAACCAAGTCGGGAGGGGTCAAAAAATTCGCAAAAATAGTATAAAAAATCAGAAAATCGTTTTGGCTTTATTTCTAACCAAACCGGGTCCGGAGGGGCCGAGAAAGTAGAAAAAAAAATTTGGCTCCGATTTTCATTCCAACCCGACCCGATATAAGAATTTCAAAAAAAATTGTTTAAAAATTTAAAAAATTAAGAAAACATCATTTTGGCATTGTTTCTAGTCAAACTGGGCCGGGAGGAGCTGAAAAAGTGGTAAAAAAAATTTCGTGCCGATTTTCGTTCCAACCTGACCCCAAATTAAGAATACCAAAAAATAGTAAAAATCCAATAAATCAGAAAACATCATTTTGGCTTCGTTTCTAGCGAAGCTGGGTCTTGAGGAGCCGAAAAAGTGGCAAAAAAAATTTCGTTCCGATTTTCTTTCCAACCCGACCCAAAATAAAGAATTCCGAAAAAAATAGTATAAAAATTCAAAAAATTGGAAACATAATTTTGGCTTCATTTCCAGGGAAAATAAGTCGGGAGGGGTCAAAAAATTCGCAAAAATAGTATAAAAAATCAGAAAATCGTTTTGGCTTTATTTCTAACCAAACCGGTCCGGAGGGGCCGAGGAAGTAGAAAAAAAAATTTGGTTCCGATTTTCATTCCAACCCGACCCGATATAAGAATTTCCAAAAAAATTGTATAAAAATTTAAAAAATTAAGAAAACGTCATTTTGGCATTATTTCTAGCCAAACGGGTTGGGACGAGCCGAAAAAGCGGCAAAAAAAATTTCGTTCCAAACCAACCTGAAATAAAGAATTCCGAAAAAATTATTATAAAAATTCAAAAAATTAGAAAACATCATCTTTGCTTCATTTCTAGCCAAATCAGGTCTGGAAAAGCCGAAAAAGTGGCAAAAAAAATTTCGTTCTGATTGTCATTCCAAACCGACCCGAAATAAAGAGTTTCCAAAAAAGTAGTAAAAAAATTCAAAAAATTAGAAAACATCATTTTGGCTTCATTTCTTGGCAAACCAGGTTGGGAGGGGCGTAAAAAGTGCCAAATAAAATTTCGTTCCGATTTTCGTTCCAGCCTGATCCGAAATTAAGAATTTCTAAAAAAAAATAGTATAAAAATGCAAAAAATCATAAAAAAAGAAACATTTTGGCTTCATTTCTAGCCAAACCGGGTCGGGAGGGGCCAAAAACTGGAAAAAAAATATTTCGTTCCAAATTTCGTTCCAACCTGAACCGAAATAAGAATTTCCAAAAAAATAGTTTAAAAAATCAAAAAAATTCGAAAACATCATTTTGGCTTCAGTTATAGCCAAAGTAGGCCAGAAGGGGCCAAAAATGTGGCAAAAAAAATTTCGTTTCGATTGTCGTTCCTACCCTACCCTTAAATAAGAATTCCAAAAAAAAAAAAAGTATAAAAATTCAAAAAATTAGAAAACATGATTTTGGCTTCATTTCTTGCCAAACCAAGTCAGGAGGGGCTAAAAAAGTGGCAAAGAAAATTTTGTTCCGATTTTCGTTCCAACCCGACCTGAAATTAAGAACTCCAAAAAAAAAAAAAATTTGTATAAAATTCAAAAACTTAGAAAACATCATGTTTGCTTCATTCTACGAAACCGGGTCAGGAGGGGCGGAGAAAGTGGAAAAAAAATTTCGTTCCGATTTTCGTTCCAACCTGATCCGATATAAGAATTTCCAAAAAAATATTATAAAAATTCAAAAAATTATGAAAACATTTTTTTGGCTTCACTTCTACCAAAACTGGGCTGGGAGGAGCCGAAAAAGTGGTAAAAAAAATTTCGTGCCGATTTTCGTTCCAACCCGACCCGAAATTAAGAATTCCAACAAAATAGTATAAAAATTCAAAAAATTAGAAAACATTTTTTTGGCTTTATTTCTTGCCAAACCGGGTTGGGAGGTGTGTAAAAAGTGGGAAATTTTTTTTTTTTTTTTTCCACCTGACCGAAAATTAAGAATTGAAAAAAAAAATAGTATAAAAATTCAAAAAATCAGAAAATCATTTTGGCTTTATTTCTAACCAACCGGGTCAGGAGGGGCCAAGGAAGTAGAAAAAAAAATTTCGTTCCGATTTTCTTTCCAACTCAATCCGATATAAGAATTTCAAAAAAAATAGTATAAAAATTCAAAAAATTAAGAAAACATCATTTTGGCTTTATTTCTAGCCGAACGGGTTGGGAGGAACCGAAAAAGTGGCAAAAAAAATTACGTTTCAAACCGACCCGAAATAAAGAATTCTGAAAAAATTATTATAAAATTCAAAAAATTAGAAAAAATCATCTTTGCTTCATTTCTAGCCAAACCGAGTCAGGAGGGGCTATAAAAGTGGCAAAGAAAATTTCATTCTGATTCTCGTTCCAAAAATATATTATAAAAATTTAAAAAATTAGAAAACATTATTTTGGCTTCATTTCTAGCCAAACCAGGTCGGTAGGGGCGTAAAAAGTGGCAAAAGAAATTTTGATCTGATTTTCATTCCAACCCGACCCGAAATAAGAATTCCCAAAAAAATAGTATAAAAATGCAAAAAATCATAAAAACATCATGTTTGCTTCATTCCACGAAACCGGGTCGGGAGGGGCAGAAAAAGTGGAAAAAAAAATGTCGTTCCGATTTTCGTTCCAACCTGACCCGATATAAGAATTTCCAAAAAAATATTATAAAAATTCAAAAAATTATTAAAACATTTTTTTGGCTTCATTTCTAGCCAAACTCGGCCGGGAGGAGCCAAAAAATTGGTAAAAAAAATTTCGTGCCGATTTTCGTTCCCACCCGACCCGAAATTAAGAATTCCAAAAAAATAGTAAAAAATTCAATAAATCATAAAATATCATTTTGGCTTCACTTCTAGCCAACCTTGGTCAGGACGGGCGGAAAAAGTGGCAAAAAAAATTTTGTTACGATTTTCGTTCCAACCAGACCTGATATAAAAATTCCCAAAAAAACAGTGTAAAAATTCAAAAAATTAAGAAAAGATCATTGTGGGTTCATTTCTAGCCAAACCAAGCCTGGAGGAGCCGAAAAAGTGGCAAAAAAAAAATCTTTTCGATTTTCGTTCCAACCTGACCCAAAATAAAGAATTTCGAAAAAAATAGTATAAAAATTCAAAAATTGGAAGACATCATTTTGGCTTTATTTTGAGCCAAACCAGGTCGGGAGGGGTTAAAAAATTGGCAAAAAAATTTTCCTTCCGATTCTTTCCAACCCGACCCGAAATTAAGAATTCCAAAAAAAATAATATAACAATTCGATAAATTAGAAAACATCATTTTGATTCATTTCTAGCCAAACCAGTTTGGGAGGGGCTGAAAAAGTGGTAAAAAATTCGTTCCGATTTTCGTTCCAACCCTACCCGAAATAAAGAATTCCCAAAAAAATAGTATAAAAATTCAAAAAATTATAAAACATTATTTTGGCTTCATTTCTAGCCAAACTGGGTCGGGAGGGGCAAAATATGTGGCGAAAAAAATTTCGTTCCGATTTTCGTTCTAAACCGGCCGGAAATAAGAATTCCCAAAAAAATAGTTTAAAAAATCAAAAAAATTAGAAAATATCATTTTTGCTTTATTTCTGGCCAAACCGGGTCAGGAGGGCCCATAAAAGTGGCAGAAAAAATTTTGTTACGATTTTCGTTCCAACCCGACCCGAAATTAAGAATTACAAAAAAAATAGTAAAAGTTCAATAAATCAGAAAACATCATTTTGGCTTCATTTCTAGCCAACCCTGGTCTCAAGGGGCCAGAAAAGTGGCAAAAAAAATTTCGTTCCGATTTTTGTTCCAACCCGACCCGAAATAAGAATTCCCAAAAAACTGTTTCAAAAATTCAAAAAACTAGAAAACATCATTTTTGCTTTGTTTCTAGCCAAACCAGGTTGGGAGGAGCTGAAAAAGTGGCAAAAAAAATTTTGTTTCGATTTTGATTCCAACCCGACCCGAAATAAGGATTCCCAAAAAAAAAAAATATAAAAATTCAAAAAATTGGAAAACATCATTTTGTCTTCATTTTTAGCCAGAACAAGTCGGGAGGGGTGAAAATATTGGCAAAAAAATTTTCATTCTGATTTTCATTCCAACCCGACCCGAAATTATGAATTCCAAGAAAAATGGTATAAAAATTCGATAAATTAGAAAACATCATTTTGGATTCGTTTCTAGCCAAACCAGTTCGGGAGGAGCCGAAAAAGTGACAAAAAAAAATTTCGTTCCGATTTTCGTTTCAACCCGACCAGAAATAAGAATTCTCAAAAAAAAAGATTTTTAAAATTCAAAAAATTAGAAAACATCATTTTTGCTTCATTTCTAGCCAAACCAGTCGGGAGGAGCTGAAAAAGTGGCGAAAAAAATTTCGTTCTGATTTTCGTTCCAACCCGACCCGAAATAAAGAATTCCCAAAAAAATATTATAAAAATTATAAAACATTATTTGGCTTCATTTCTAGCCAAATTGGGTCGGGAGGGGCAAAAAATTTGGTGAAAAAAATTTCGTTCTGATTTTCGTTCCAAACCGACCCGAAATAAGAATTCCCAAAAAAATAGTTTAAAAAATCAAAAAATTAGAAAACGTACTTTTTGATTCATTTCTAGCTAGACCGGGTCATTGGGAGTCGAAAAATTGGCAAAAAAAATTTCGTTCCGATTTTCGTTCCAACCCGACCCGAATTTAAGAATTCCAAAAAAAAAAAAAAATAGTGTTAAAATTCAAAAAATCAGAAAACGTCATTTTGGCTTCATTTCTGGCCAAACCGGGTCAGGAGGGCCCAAAAAAGTGGTAGAAAATTTTTGTTCCGATTTTCGTTCCAACCCGACCTGAAATAGGAATTCCCAAAAAAATAGTATAAAAATTCAAAAAATAAGAAAACATCATTTTGGTTCATTTTGCAGCCAAACCGGGTCAGCGGGGGGGGGGGGGGTGAAAAAAGTGGCAAAACAATTTTTGTTCCGATTTTCGTTCCAACCCGTCCTGAAATTAAGAATTCCAAAAAAAAAAAGTATAAAAATTCGAAAAAAAATCAGAAAACATCATTTTGGCTTCATTTCTAGTCAAACCTAGTCGGGACGGCAGCAAAAAAAATTTCGTTCCGATTTTCGTTCCTAACCCGACTCGAAATAAGAATTCCCAAAAAACTGTTTTAAAAATTCAAAAAATTAGAAAACATCATTTTTGCTTCGTTTCTAGCCAAACCGGGTTGGGAGGAGCTGAAAAAGTGGCAAAAAAAATTTCGTTTTGATTTTCATTCCAACCCGACCCGAAATAAGGATTCCAAAAAAAAAAAAAAAAAGTTTAAAAATTCAAAAAATTAGAAAATATCATTTTTGGTTCAGTTCTAGCCAAACCGGTTTGGGAGGAGCGGAAAAAGTGGAAAAAAAAAAATTTTGTTCCGATTTTCGTTCGAACCCGACCTGAAATAAAGAATTCCCAAAAAAATAATATAAAAATTCAAAAAAATAGAAAACATCATTTTGGCTTCATTTCTTGCTAAACCAGGTCGGTAGGGGCAAAAAAAGTGGCAAAAAAAATTTCTTTCCGATTTTCATTCCAATCCGACCTGAAATTTAGAATTCCAAAAAAAAAAAAAAAGTATAAAAATTCAAAAAATTAGAAAACATCATTTTTGCTTCATTAGAGCCCAAATTTGACTGCATTGATGGTCTGACTTCAAATAGTCATAACTCACTCATTTTTTAAATCCAAATATTGACACTCGATTTTGCATCCATAATTTAATTTTGGAAGATGTCTAAAATGACCGTTTCAAATACCCAAAAAAATCATAGTTGCATTTCATGCATTAAATCATTCATCACATATCATAAAAATAATTTTGAGATTCTAAAGGTTGCGATGGTATGCCTGATTCCCAAATCGGACCATCGGATTGAAAGATATCACAAGATCAAGTTTTCATGGTCTACATGCATTGTATAAGGGTGAAGCTGATCACGTGTGATTAATTGAAATTAATTTAGATTGGTTAACAATTAAAATTAATTGGATAATTTATGTGATTGGCTATTGGTTTTTATAAAAAAAATAAGCTTGGTTGCATAGAAATAAAATGGATAATCAGATAAGAAGTGAATTGTTGATAATTAAGTCTTTTTAGAATATTTATCTATCAGATAATTATTATTTTAAGGACTTGGTTATCAAGATAAAAGGGATTTATTTTGGAATACAAGTTGAAAATATGCCCAAGTACAATTCCCGACTCAGAAAACTCCTAAAAAAGAGTCCAGACACATGGCAAGTGTCGATCGACACTTCCATAGTGCCGATTGGCACAGCTTTGGGGCTCGGCCCAAAAATCATCAAATGAAGCCAAAACACTTCCAATTTGATTTTTTAGGGATAAAAATTCAAACTAATTCGTATATGATCAAACCTAGCTTATTTTCTACGCACCAAACCTCTATAAATAGGGAATTAAAATTAGAAATCAAAACCCCTTGTCTGACCTCTCTCTCCCCTTATGTTAAAGGAATTCTGGAAGCTTTGCTTTAGGAATTTCTTTTTTGCTAAGTGGCTCTTACTTCGTGTTAAAAAAATTGGTTTTGCATCTCATACAAAACCCACAATGGAAGCAACACAAGGATCTACTTCATTCATGTAAGATAAAATGGAATATCTAGAATTTTAGAAACAAAGAATAGAAAGGCGTACCTTGATGCAGTGAAATTCAAAAACAAAAGAAGTTTGAACTTGGGAGACCTTCAATCTTCACCCCAATTCCACATATGCCCAAGATCTGTGGTCTCTCAATCAATTATGTACGCACTTGTTCAAGAGAGAATGTGCTTTGAGAAAACTGTATTTTTCTCTTTTAATCATATGTATGTTTTATTAACTGTCAAAAACATTTACTTTATTTAATAACTCTTATTAAATAAACAACTGATTATCTAATTGGGCTAGCCTTTTAGACTAGCCCAATTGGGCTTTAGTGTGTGTCTTGAGATGGAACCGAAGGGACAAATAATGCTCTATCTCCAATGGGTTTTGGGCTTAACTGTCAACTCTTGACAAGTCCAAAGTTACCATTAATTATATTTACACTTTAGGCTTTATTAATAAAATTAAATGCCAAGACTTTATTATCTAAACAATTAACCCCTTCATGAAAATATTCGTAGTAATACAAAGTCATAATATACAACTACCACATCAACATATCAACTAGAAGTCTCTGCTTTCATGATCAAGACAAACCATCTTAATTGACACGTTATAGTCTTCACAGATAAAATGCCCAATTTCATCACCGACTACGAACTAAGGTTTTAAGTTTACAAAAAACTTGTGATTTATATCTCCTTTGACTAAATCACATAAATCACATACTATTCATCTTAACGATTATATGATAATGTCCAAATATTCATGTTACCATTATTTTAGATAATAAAACAACTTCATTATTTATAACATAATGTCATACACAACATCATACAATAGGATTATAGGGCACTGATCCTAACAATCCCACTTGCCCTTAGAGACTATTGCATACCAATCTAACTCCCATTCTTGCTAGGTGTGACTCATAGGTCCTCTGGGGTGAAGCTTTGGTAAAAGGATCTGCCAGATTATTTGCACCATCAATCTTTGCTACTACCACATCTCCTTGAGTCACAATGTCTCGAATAATATGATACTTTTTTTCTATGTGTTTTCCTTTCTTGTGATTCCTTAGATCCTTGGACTGTGCAACTACTCCACTATTGTTACAAAACAATGTGATTAGAACTTGTTCCATTCTCATAACACCAAGATCAGAATGGAATTTCTTCAGCCAAACAGCTTCCTTTGCTGCTTCACAAGCATCAACATATTCAGTTTTCATGGTGGAGTCAGCAATAAAATATTATTTAACACTCCTCCAACTAATGGCTCCACCTCCCAAGGTGAACAGATAACCTAAAGTGGACTTTCTGAAATTAAGATCTGACTGAAAATTAGAATCTATGTAACCAATAGGTATCAAATCCTCACAATGGTAAACAAGCATATAGTCCTTTGTTCTCCTTAGATACTTGAGAATATGTCTTACAACCTTCCAATGTTTTGGTCCTGGATTTGATTGATATCAGCTGACCATGCCAACTGAATAATAGATATCTGGTCTAGTACATAGCATGACATATATGAGACTTCCCACTGCAGAAGCATAGGGAATTTGTCTCATTATCTTTTCCTCTTTAGAAGTCTTAGGCCTTTGGTCATCAAACAAAGGAACTCCATGCCTAAAAAGAAGTAATCATTTCTTGGAGTTTTGCATGCTAAACCTTACTAGAATCTTATTTATATATCTAGCTTGTGATAACCCCAACATCCTATTCTTTCGATCTCGCCAAAGTTTGATCCCTAGGATATAGCTTGCTTTACCAAGTCCTTCATATCAAATTTGCTTGACAACCAAATCTTGATTGATGAAATTACCTCACATCATCCCCAATGAGTAGAATGTCATCAATATAAAGTACTAGGAAAATTACTACTTTATCTTGATGTCTCTTGTACACACATGGTTCATCAAGATTTTGTTCAAAACCAAATGATTTGATTGCTTGATCAAATCTGATGTTCCATGACCTAGATGCTTGCTTAAGTCCATAAATGGACCTTTTCAATTTGCATACCATATGATCTTGGTTCTTTGCTTTGAATTCTTCTGGTTGCTTCATATAAATGACTTCCTTAAGATTGCCATTTAGAAAAGCAGTCTTGACATTCATTTGTCAAATTTCATAATTAAAATTACTAGCAATGAATAAGAGAATTCTGATAGATTTAAGTATGGCTACTAGTAAAAAGTTCTTCATAATCAATGCCTTCTTTTTGTGTATACCTTTTTACCACTAGTCTTGCCTTAAAGGTTTCAACCTTTCCATCTACCCCTCTCTTCCTCTTGTAGACCCATTTGCAACCAACAGGTTTAATGCCACTAGGTGCCTTTACAAGATCCCAAACTTGATTGGAATACATAGAATCTAATTCAGATTTCATAACTTAGACTCAATGACGTGCATCTATATCTTTTATTGCCTCTTCATAAGTATAAGGATTAGATTTAGGCCCTTCTGAGATAGCTTCAAAAGTTTTTCCTAGAAGTGTAAATCTTACAAGTGGCCTAATACTCCTCCCACTACGATGGGGCTCCAGTGTACTAGTCATCTCATGTGTGTCTTGTGGTGTATTTGATACAACCACATCATTCCTAGTTTCATCCATTGATTGTTCAATTACACGTTCAGTCATTTTAACTAAGACAACTCTACTTTTAGGAGTAAAATTATTCATATAATCATTCTCCAAAATTTTGGCATTTATGCTAACAAAGACTTTGTTATCAATATTAATATATAATAAATAACCCCTAGTTTCTTTTGGATAGCCTATAAACAAACATACTTCTGACTTTGGTTCCAACTTATTAGGCTTCCCCTTTTAGCATGTGTGTTGGACAACCCCAAATGTGGAGGTATCTCATACTAGGCTTTTGCCCACTCCACAATTCCATAGGTGTTTTGGGAATAGATTTTGATGGAACTAAGTTTAGAAGGTGCATTGCTATACCTAAGGCATACCCCCAAAAAGAAATAGGCAAAGTTGAATAACTCGTTATGGACCTTACCATTTCTAAAAGAGTCCTATTCCTTCTTTCTGCTACACCACTTTGTTGAGGAGTTCCAGGTGCAGTTAATTGGAATCTGATCCCATTTTCAGTTAAGTAATCCTTGAAATCACCAAAGAAGTGTTCGCCACCACGATCAGATCGAATGGCCTTTATGTGTTTACCTAATTTTTTTTCCACTTCAGCCTTAAACTCTTTGAACTTTTCCAAGGCTTCAGACTTACATTTCATTAGGTACATACAACCAAATCTAGAGTAATCATCAGTGAAAGTAATGAAATACTTATAGCCTCCGTTAGCTTAAGTTGACATAGGACCACATACATTTGAATGCACTAGTTCTAGCAAATCATTAGCTCTATTTGCTTTTGCATTAAAAGGTCTTTGTCATTTTACCTTCCAACCAGGATTCACAAATTGAGAATTCATTAAAATCTAATGGTCCTAAAAGCCCATCTTTCACCAATCTTTGAATCTTGTTTGAATTAATATGACCTAAATGCAAATTACAAAAGTTATGCATCACTAGTAGAAAGAAACTTTATCTTTAATGATTTTACATGTGAATTATTATCTAATTTAGAATTGTACAATTCATGCTTATCAGGAGTTAAAATATAAAGACCATCAACAATATTGCCAAAATAGATAAACACTTTATCCTTCATAATTATAACACTGTCTTTCAAGATAACACAATATCCATGTCTATCGAAATAAGTTGCAGAAATCAAATTCCTACGAACATTAGTTACATATAAACAGTCTTCCAATATTAAAAACTTAGAACCGAAGCACAAATTAAACACCCCAAATGCTATAACTAGAATTTTTCTCCCATTAGCCAAAGTAAGGAACATCTCCCTTTCATTCAGCCTTCTGGTCTCCTGGAACCCCTGTAAAACATTGCAGATATGATTAGTACATCCTGAATCCACACACCAGGAATCTGTGGGATTTTGCACCAAGAAAATTTCAAGAAGGAATGATCTAATCATACCTTTGTTCTTGGTAGCTAAGAATTTTGGACAGTTCCTCTTCCAATGACCTTTCTCACCATAATGGAAACATTTTCCTTCGGTGTAGTCCTTTGCTTTCTTCTTTCCCTTATTGGCAACTCCTAAGGCGAAATTCTTCTTCTTCCAACCACCCTTGTCTTTCGACTTAGGCTTAGAAGAAGATGTCTTACACATATTAGTATCAACACCAGCTTTCACAAGGATGCCTTCTACTGCCACCAATTCTTCATTAATCGAAAAACTATAAATATTTTTGTTCATAGTATAATTAAGTCTGAATTCTTTGAATGACTCTGGTAGGGATTGGAGTATCATATTCACTTGAGATTCTCCATCAATGTCGGCACCTAAAACCTCTTGTGCATTTAGATAAGAGATCATTTTAAGGCAATGTTTTCTAACTGGAGTCCCTTGAGCCATCTTGGTATTCAGAAGAAGCCTCATAGTATCTTGCCTAGTAGAACGACCTTGCTCACCAAACATCTCCTTTAGACTAAACCTTATTTTTGAAGCTAGTTCCACATCCTGCATTTGATGTTGTAAAACATTTGAAATAGATGATAGGATATAGCACTTAGCCATCTCATTAGATTTCCGCTAACAATCATATCGCCGCCTCTCCTCAGAAGGAGCATCTAATGTAGGAAAATTTGGGCATAATTCACTAAGCACAAATTTGTGCTCTTCAACAATAAGAATAATGTCTAAATTCCTTTTCCTATCAACCTAATTAGGTCCAGTCAGGTTGTTTTGGTTAAGAATAGCAATAAGTGGGCTAAAAAATGCCATGATTAAATCTGAAAATAATAAATATGAATACAATAAGTAAATAGGACATTATCAGTTTAGCATATAAGTACATAGTATGGAACTTTAACAAAACCATAATATAAAAATTTGCAACGACAACCCAATCCTATATTTAAAATTCCTTGGTAGCAAGTAAATAATAAATATTATGATTGATTGAGAACTGTTCTCATTACTAGTTCTATTTTGATCACTCTTACCAAACACTAATAATATGCCGTTTTCCCTTTGGACTCTAAGTAATAATGACATAGCTCCATAGGGAGGTTAACATTAAACTTAGTATAGTGTACACCATTGCCTAGACTCTATGAGTCACCAAGTAACTCCACGGTAGCATGGTCATTCTCAATGTAAAAACACATATCATCCATCATTAAGAAGTTTAATCTATAGTACCATGAATTAAACATCATCCATAGGGAGCAAGACATATATGCCAAGGTGAGGTGCCTAATCACACTAATATAAATCGACTATGGAGGCTGTGAGATTCAACCCTTGAATTTCTCTCCCTCTAGAAATTTTAAAAGAAATGTTTTTATTATTTTTCCATCAAAAACACCTTTTGATTTTATAAATGAAGATTTATAGATCAAACATTAAGGGTTTCAAGATCAAAATCTAGATCAAGAACCTTAAAATGCTAGAAACACTTGAAAATAAAATCCTAATCTCATTAGGAATAAATTTCATTAAAAGGGAATCCTTTAATCCTAGCATTAACATGAGAGGATCTATATCCGTGTATAATATATATATATATATATATATTTATATTCTCAATCCAAGGATATAAACTAATGAAGTCAGGCCATGAATCTTATATAAACACCATGAATCCTATATAAACATTGAAAGTCAGCATTCTTAAAAAAAAAAAAAAAAAAACATTGAAAGTCAGTACCGTCACTATAAGATATACCATGGGCCACTTCGAAAACACATAAATATAAATCATGGCATATTAATTTCAACGCTAATCACATACGGATCAAATGGAATTAACACATGTTTATAAGATGGCCAAGGAAACAAATGTTAACACACCATAATAGATATACTCATGTACTTGATGAAGCAATACAACAATTAAAGAAGTTGTAATCTATAAACAAATAATAATACCCATCCGATCTTGTTTATAAACTTATCACAATAAACCCACTTGCAAGATATGTAGATGGTGTCCTACACAAATACAAACACCAAAATAAAAGTGCACACGGCACAATAAAAAAAAAAACTACAACCGTGGCCTTAGAAAAAAAAATTAATATATCTCATATATTAATCAAGGTACATGGGTTTAAATTTTATAGGACAAAAACATTATGCAGAAAAAAAACTACTTCATAATTTTGAAACACCAAGAAAATGGTTTTCTTTAATTCTAAAACTCAATCACACGTTATACAAGCATGATATTGAAGTTTGCTCTGATACCAGTTGTTGGAAAAACTGGTTTTACATCTCATACAAAACCCACAGTGGAAGCAACACAAGGATCTACTTCATTCATGTGAGATAACATGGAATATCTAGAATTTTAAAACAAAGAATAGAAAAACATACCTTAATGCAGAGAAATTAAAAAATAAAAGAAGTTTGAACTTGGGAAGACTTTCAATCTTCACTCTAATTCCACATATGCCCAAGATGTGCGGTTTCTCAATTAGTTATGTATGCACTTGTTCAACAGAGAATGTGTTTTGAGAAAACTGTATTTTTCTCTTTCAATCGTACGTACGTTTTATTAATTGTCAAAAGTAGTTACTTTATTTGATAACTCTTATTAAATAAACAACTGATTATCTAATGGGCTAGCCCAATTGGGTTTTAGTGTGTGGCTTGGTGTTAATGTGGAACTTGTTAGAACATATGTCATGTAGAATTAGCTAATCCTTTGACAAAACGCACTTTACTTGTAATTGGGTAGATCTAGGATATGTTTAATACTTCAAGGAACAAGGGTTCAAGTCTAGTATTGAAGCCGTGCAAGTTTGTCCAAGAAACAGGTGGAAGTGATGTTCATTAAAGCTCAACAGATAAATCTATCGAGGTTTAATGTTTAATTCTTGATAGCTCTCGACAGAAGCAGTATCTATCCAAAATTACGAAATTTAGATTTCCAAATCTGTTTTTCATGCATATCTAGGTTATTTGTGTAGGGTTTCTTTTATCACAAACCTAGACATATGTAAGAATTATTTTAAGGGCCGTTTAAGGTGATGCAACTTGATTCAAAGTGATTATTCACTCAAATTGTGGCCGAAGACAATTTGCCCTAGTTCATCTTTCTCTTAAAGAAGCTGTTGCGTTTATGCACCAAGGGTTTGTAACCAAGGAGCTTCTTGATCTTCATCGTCTGGATGAACTGAAGAACTTTACAGCTAACATCTTTCTCAAGTTGGTGTGTTCGTCACGTACTAGGATCTGTGTATTGATTGGTTAGTCACATACTTGTAGTGGTGCATAGAAAGAAGAGATTGTCACTACATTACAAGTCCAACTGTGTATTGGGGTAAGAGTTCAACTATAGGTTGGTATTAGGTACTGTGATTCCTTTTACTTGTAATCGCTTGTTTCGATAATAGTAGATTCTCGAGAGTGGTGACCTTTAATTCACCTAGTGGGGTTTTGCTTCAGTGGTTTTTCCCATTCGCAAACAAATCACCTGTGTCAAATTTAATTTCCGCTAAATTTAGTTATTTGGTGATTTGTTTGTGCTACCACACTTATTGCATGTAATTGAACCTAATTAATTCACTTGGCTAATTAATTGTTTAATTTACCAAAGGGATTAATACATTCTTAGCCTATCAAGTGGTATCAGAGTAGACACACTTTGATTAGGGTTAATCTTTGCTGTGTGATCCATTGACCTCTGTTTGTCATGGATAGAGGACAATCTTTAATTATCCCTCATTTATTTGATGACATTAACTATGCATACTGAAAAGTACGCATGAGAGTTTTCTTGCAGTCTGTAGATGAGAAAGTGTGGCAAGCTGTGGAGATAGGTTGGACCAAGCCAAAGGAAGCGCTACCTGATTGGGATGATGCTACGATCAAAGCGGCAAACTTCAACATTAGATCATTGAATGCTATATTCAGTGCAGTCACCAATGTGGAGTTCAAGAAGATATCCTCCATTGAAACTACTATGGAAGCATGGACCATCCTTCAGACAATCTATGACCTCCAGACAACCTATGAAGGACATAGTGAACTCTGCCTTTAATCTTGGGGAAACCATTCTCGAACCCAAGGTTGTAAGGAATGTGCTTAGATCTCTGCTTGAAAGATATCATGTCAAGATTACCGCTATTGAGGAATCAAAGGATATTGACAAAATTCCTTTGACAGAGTTGGTTGGTAACTTGCAAACCTATGAATTGGGTTTGACTAGGATAGGGAAATTAAGCAAGAGCAAGAGTATGGCTTAGAAGGCCAAAAGTAGTGATACTGATGAATCTTCTGATGACGAAGATTCTAAAATGAAATCCTAAATCACAAGGCAGTTCAAAAAGTCATGAAGAATGCCAATGCAAAGGGATTTGATAAATACCGTAAGCATTCCAGTTCGTCTCAGTTCAAGAACCAAGACAGAGGAAAGAAGGCTACTGTTAGGACATATATGTTTTAACTTGTTTAAGAACATATGTCACTTAGTTATGTAAATTGGTTAATCCTTTGACAAAACGCACTCTGCTTGTAATTGGGTAGTTCTAGGTGTTTTTAATACTTCAAGAAACAATGTTTCAAGATCAAGTGTTGAAGTCATCAAATCTGTCCAACAGAAAGCATGCTGAAGTGCAAAGTTTTTAAAGCTCGACACCTTCTCGACAGCTACCTCGACGCCTGCTATCTGTCGAGATTTAAAAAGTCAGATTTCCAATCTGATTTTCTTGGGATCCGTGAATATGTTTTTGGGCCTTCTTTTCTTCTAACCCTAAACATATAAAAGGATTATTTTAAGAACCGTCTAGGGTGACACAAGTTGCATTATCATTGAGCAATCTCTGTTTAAGCAAATTGTGATCAACAGACGAAGTTCTTGACCTAGTTCATCTTCCATCAAGAAGTTGCTGTGTATTTGCACCATAGGGTTTTGTAACCAAGCATCTTCCTGCTATTCATCATAAAGGATGAACTGAAAAACTTTGCAGCCAACCATTCTTCCTCAGTTGGTGTTCTGAAGTCGCGTACTTGGATCCGCGTATTGGTTATTCACGTACTTGGAAGCCGTGCATCAAAGGTGGAGACTGTCACTACAGATTAAGTCCAATTGGGTATTGGGGTAAGGGTTCAACTGTAGGTTGGTAAGGTACTTGGGATTCCTTTACTTGTAACCACTTGATTTGATAATAGTGGAGTTTCGGGAGTGGTGACCTGAAAATCACCCGATGGGGTTTTTGTCATTAGGGTTTTCCCTATTCGTAAACAAATCACCGTGTTATTTATTTTCCGCTGCTTATTTAGTTGTTGGTGATTTGTTTGTGCTTCCATAAAATTGCATGATTAATTGATTAATTAATTACTTGGCTAAATTAATTAATTAGGGTTAATCACAAGGGGTCATTCAGATTGTGACCTATCAAGTGGTATCAGAGCGGGCACACTGTGATTAGGAATTAATCTTTGCTGTGTGATCCATTGACCCCTGTTGTCATGGCTATAACTGGTTTGAAAAGATCCTTGTTTTCAAATACATCTTGTTTTTCTAATCACTATTTGTTTGAGTGTCTTAGAAAACACAAGTCTAAAAGTTATTTGAATCTTTTTACAATGAATAATGGAAAGGATCTCAGTTTGGCTAAAAGGAAACTAGACTGTCTCAGAGTAAAAATGTGCAAAGGAGTTCGCCTGAGAAGAGTAAAAGTTAAAGGCCTAGCTCATCAAAGGCAGTTGAGTGAAAGAACCATTCCTTCTGATCTGTCATCCAAGCATGAAGTGTGTTTCATGATGAAGTCTGCCTTCAAAGTAATGGATACATGTCTATGGTATCTTGACAGTGGTTGCTCAAGACATATGACTAGTGACCGATCTCTCTTCAAGATCTTTGAGCCAAAAAGGGGTGGCAATGTGACTTTCGGTGATGGAAGCAAGTCACAAATTAAGGGGAAAGGAATCATATCTTTACCAGGACTGCTAGACATCGCAAATGTTCTGTATGTAGAAGGTCTAAGGGTTAACCTACTGAGCATAAGTCAGATATGTGATCAAGACTTCATGGTGCTGTTCTCAAAGGGAAAGTGTCTTGTCATGAATGAGTTTGGAAAGAAGCTTATTAGTGGCGTTCGCACTCTGGACAACTGCTATGGATTGGTTCCTGATGCCGATGTAGTATGCAATAGCATTCGTTTGCCAAATAAAGAACTATGGCATCAACGAATGGGACATGCTAGTTACAAGCACCTATCCATTGTATCTAAGCATGAATCTGTCTTGGGAATACCAAAGCTTAGCAGAATGAACAATGTAGTGTGTGGACCATGTCAACTTGGGAAACAGACAAAAGCTAAGCATCCGAGCACTCAGACTTCAGCTACTTCCAGACCATTGGAGCTTTTACACTTAGATCTTATGGGTCCAACCAGAACCGAGTCTGTTGGTGGAAAATGGTACATCATGGTTGTGGTAGATGACTTCACTAGATATACTTGGGTCATCTTAGTCCGATCCAAGTCTGATGCTCCTGAGCATATTGAGGCTTTGTGCACAAGACTGCAGAATGAGAAGAGCTTAAAGATTGATAGAATTCAAAGTGACCATGGTAAAGAATTTGAAAACTCATACATGGAGTCTTTCTGCACAAGATCAGGTATATCTCAAGAGTTCTCTGCTCCTATTACTCCTCAGCAAAATGGTGTGGTAGAAAGAAAGAACAGAGTTATTCAAGAGATGGCCAGAGCCATGTTGCATAACAAAAATGTGGCTCAAAACTTATGGGGAGAAGCCGTAAACACTGCCTGTTATACGGTTAATAGGGTGTACTTCAGACCCGGTACCAAAAAGACTCCCTATGAGTTGTGGAAAGGAAGAAAGCCAAATGTGAAGTATTTCAGGATATTTGGAAGCACTTGCTTCATCCTTAAGGATAGAGAGAATGTGGGAAAATTTGACTCTCGAAGTGATGAAGGCATATTTCTGGGATACTCATCCACAAGCAAGGCTTATCGGGTATTCAACAAGAGAACTCTGAAAGTAATGGAAACAATAAATGTGGTTATTGATGAGTCTTCAGATTTCGGCACTGAGAAAGGCATTGAGGAACTCTCTAAAGAAATTCTTCCTCTTGAGCCTAATGAAGTTCAAGACATTGTTGAAACAGAACCTGTGTCTCCAAGTACTCCTAGTATTGTGGAAAACTCTATAGAACAGATGCTCCCACTTCACCAGATTCTGTGTCTCATGAAGAAAAAGGACCCTCCTCTAGAATCAAATTAAATCATCCTCCTGAAGATATTGTGGGAAACATGAATGAACTCACACTAAGGAAACGCACAGTTAACAAATATGTTGCTAACTTTGTGTCTTATTCTTGTTATTTGTCACAAGTTGAACCCAAGAAAGTTGAGGAAGTACTACAAGATGAAAGTTGGGTAGAAGCAATGCATGATGAACTACTCCAATTTCAGAGGAATGATGTTTGGACTCTAGTACCCAGACCAGAAGGTGAGCACATCATCGGTACAAAGTGGATATTCTGCAACAAGACTGATGAAGAAGGCAATGTGATTCGCAACAAGGCCTGTCTTGTAGCTCAAGGATACTCGCAAATGGAGGGAGTAGACTATGATGAAACATTTGCCCCAGTTGCCCGAATGGAGTCAATCAGAATTCTGCTTACCCTAGCATGTCAGCTGAATTTCAAACTCTATCAGATGGATGTAAAGACTGCCTTCTTGAATGGGTTACTCAAAGAGGATGTCTATGTGGCTCAACCAAAAGGATTCATTGATCCACACTTCCCGGATCATGTGCTATACCTTAAAAAGGCACTTTATGGGTTGAAGCAAGCTTTAAGAGCGTGATATGATAGACTCACACAATATCTAGTGTCACATGGGTTCACAAGAGGAAAGGCTGATCAAACTCTCTTCATCAAAAGGGAAGACGACGAGTTGATAGTTGCTCAAGTCTATGTTGATGATATCATCTTTGGGTTGACTAAGGATGAATTTGCTCATGACTTCTCAAAACTCATGCAAGCCAAGTTCGAGATGAGCATGATTGGAGAATTGACTCACTTCCTAGGATTATAGATTCGTCAACAAGATTCAGGTATATTTCTTTCTCAATCTAAATATGCTAAAAATCTTGTGAAAAAATTTGGTTTGAAATCTGCTAGTTCTGTTAGAACTCCTATGAGTCCTAATGTGAAAGTCACTGTAGACTTGTTAGGTAAGAGTGTTGACCCCTCTCTTTATAGAGGTATGATAGGTAGTCTTCTTTACCTCACTGCTAGTAGACTTGACATTAGTTACAGTGTTGAAGTGTGTGCTAGATATCAAGCTAATCCCAAGGAATCCCACATGACCGCTTTAAAAAGAATCATAAAGTACGTCAATACCACTGCTGAGTTTGGTGTGTGGTATAGCAAAGACACTAATGGTGTCTTAGCTGGGTACTTTGATGCTCATTGGGCTGGTAATGCTGATGATAGAAAGAGTACTTCGGGGGGTTGTTTTTATGTGGGTAACAATCTTGTCTCTTGGATGAGCAAAAAGCAGAACTCCATCTCATTATCCACTGCGGAAGCTGAATACATTGCTGCTGGTAGTTGCTGCACACAACTCCTCTAGATGCAAAAACTCCTTCATGATTATGGTATTAGTCAAGAGCATCTCACTATCTATTGTGACAATACCAGTGCCATTAATCTCTCTAAGAACTCGGTTCAACATTCTCGAACCAAACACATAGAGATTCGACATCACTTCATTAGGGAGCTTGTCGAAAATGGTACTCTCACTCTTGAATTTATTGAGTGAAATTGATTTTCTTATATCTCAAATTGTCATAACATGAGACACTTATGCATTCTTGCAATGTTTCCACACACAACATGCAAATTCTTTGCTACTTTTGATATATGTGTAGGTACAATGTGATTTCACTATCACAAGAGATACATGTGTTAATGTATGCTTACTAAACTATCTTGACTTGTTTTTGACATAGAAAATTGGTTAGACTTGTTATGTGTGTGTCTGTGTGTCTGTGTTTTGGATCACGAATACTTTGCATTTTTCTTGTTGAGAGATGTTTTTGAGAGCTTAATATGTTGTTTGGATCTTTGGTTGAGTAGTTTGCTTGATTGCATTCATTTCTGTGTTTTTCCTCTCTTTGAAAAACTATTTTTATCAAGCTCGACAGCTTCTCGACAAATAACTATCTATCGAGACCCTTGGACTTCTTTTCTTGACAGTTCTGCCTAGCTGATAGCTTTTCAATAGCTGTTCGATCCATCAAGGTATTTTTGCTGTCGACAGATTCTCGACAGCACCTCGACAGATTTATTTGTCGAGAATTGGTGCTCGATAGATCTCGACAGATCTCTGATCCATCGAGACACGTTTTCTTTAAATAGCTTTAGCGTGATTTCAGATTTCATTTTTCTCTATCCCTCTCGACAGAAACCTTCTCCTTTCACCTCCCAAACACTTTCTTCTCTCTCTAAACCTCAAACCCATTTGGATTTCGGCCTAAACCTTGTGTCTTCCCTTTGGTATGCTTCTCTAATCCTTCATTCTTCATGGATTTTAATGCATTTAGACCTAGGTTTTGTTTTTGTTTTTTTTTTTTTTTTTTTTTTTTAAATTTTTGGGGTTTTTGAAAATTTTTGAGTATTTTGTGAAATTTTTGCATTTGCTTCTATGATGTCATATGCTCATGTATTGCATTACATTTGCATTTTCACAATGTTTCATACATTATAGATGTGTCTTTATACGTTAAAACTTGTGTGCTGTTAGGATTGGATTGGGTTGAACCCATGATGCAATTTGCTTTGCACGTCACATGCCATGCATTTTTTATGCATACGTATCTTTTCATTTCTATGCTTGGTACTCTTTGTGATGGTGCTTTTCAGGTTGTCTCCCTCTCTTTCTCTCGAATAGTCTGCACATGGCACCCAAGTGCAAATCAACTCCGTCTTGGAACCTTCTTTGTTCCGGGGCATCTTCTTCTGATCCTACACCTCTTCACGTTTGGTTCCATGATGAAAAGGCCCAAAAGGACTTCTCAGAGAACTTCTCCAGACATGGTGTTCATTTGAAGCACTGCGTGATTCTATTGGATTTTTTCGATACTATTCTACCCACTGTCATTCACAGTTAGGGATGGGAATCTCTATGTGAGATACCAGTGAATTTTCCCACCGTGATCATTAAGGAGTTCTACTCCAACATGCACGGTTTCAATACATCTATAGCTTAGTTTGCTATGCGTATTTGAGGTACATGTATTGTAGTCACTCCGAACATTGTTTCTGAGATACTACATGTTCTGAGGGTATCACATCTTGATTATCCCTCGTGTCCACATCTGAGGACTATGTCCAAGGATGAACTCTTGTCTCTATTCTATGAGACACCTTATTCATGGGGGTGATCATCAAAACACCTCATGCTCGGGCTTTGCAAAAGGTCTGAGGTTCCTTAATATGGTAATGACATTTGTTCTTCATCCCTTGTCTCACTATAACTCCATTATCGAGCCTCGTGCTCGCTTTTTGCTTTCCCCCATTGAGGACCTTACTATAGACTTTCCCTTTCATTTCATTCTTTCCTTTATAGATGTCTATAGAAATACGTCAACTCGTGATAAGTTTATTTTTCCTTATGCTATCACGAGAATCATCCGCCATTTTTCTGCTCCTTATCCCGAGTCTTCTCACTTCATCGTCATGGGTGCCATCAGTGCGACGTCTGTTCGACGGAGCGAGGCCTAGCTTCGATTGAAGCGGCCATAGGCCGAGACAATGACTTCTTCAGCCCATTTTGCTCCATCCACCTTCACTCCTTCTTCTTCTTTTGTGGGTGGTGTGACGCTAGAGGCCGTCATGGCACAGCTTAAGCGCATGGATGCTCACCTTGATACACTCACTATTGAGTTGTATCAGGTGAACACCCGTGTTAGTCGTATCGCAAGACGACAGGCTCGCATGGGTGGCACTCCATCTCTCTCTCCATCTCCACAGACTTTTGAGGACGAGGATGATGATGATGGCTCCGGTGATGATGATGATGTTAAGGATGAGGATGAGGATGAGGATGTTAGCTTTTTCGATAATGAGGAGATGACCGATTCTCAATGACTTGCCCTTTGTCATTCGTGACAAAAAGGGGGAGTAGTTTTGGGTTGAGAGTAGTCATGTACTTAGGGGGAGAGTTAGCATAGGACTTTTTGATAGGGGGAGTATTTTTTTTTTTATTTTTTTTTTATGAGGGATGTGATGAAGATTTATGTATAATTTCTTTCTTTCTTTTTAGATACATTATCTTTTTGTACACCGGTCTTGTGACCATTAAGTGATAGCAAACATTATACTTATTTATCTTATATATACGATAATGTTGTTATCATTTCACCTATCTCTCCATGTGTTGTTTCTTTTCTCTCTTTAAACACATGTTTCTTATGTATGCAATATTTTATTTTTGTTTCACACTAATATGCCTTGATGAGTTTTGTTTAAAGTGTTTCAGAAAGATAGGTTGTCAAAATCTATCATGTCATGAACTCTCTTCTTGCAAAAACTTTCAGTTTGTGTTAGGATTAGATTTTACTGTATTCAACAAGTGATTATGAGTTGAGTGCTTTATGACTTCTCTCATACTTCATTTGTTTGTTGCAGTTTTGTCACAGATTGCCAAATGGGGACATTGTTAGGATATATGTGGAACTTGTTAGAACATATGTCATGTAGAATTGGCTAATCATTTGACAAAATACACTTTACTTGTAATTGGGTAGGTCTAGGATGTGTTTAATACTTCAAGGAACAAGAGTTCAAGTCTAGTATTGAAGTCATGAAAGTTTGTCCAAGAAATAAATGGAAGTGTTGCTCATTAAAGCTCGACAGATAAATCTATTAAGGTTTAATGTTTCATTCTCAATAGCTCTTGACATAAGTTGTATTTATCGAGAATTACGAAATTCAAATTTTCAAATTTGTTTTTCACGCATATCCAAGTTATTTGTGTAGAGTTTCTTTTCTCACAACCCTAGACATATATAAGGATTATTTTAAGGGCCGTCTAAGGTGATACAACTTGATGCAAAGTGATTATTCACTCAAATTGTGACCGGAGACAATTTGCCCTAGTTCATCTTTCTCTTGAAGAAGCTACCGCATTTATGTGCCAAGGGTTTTGTAACCAAGGAGCTTTTTGATTTTCATCATCTGGATGAACTGAAGAACTTTGCAGCCAACATCTTTCTCAAGTTGGTGTGTTAGTCACGTACTTGGAGCTGTGCATTGAAAGGAGAGATTGTCACTACATTATAAGTCCAATTGTGTATTGGGGTAAGGGTTCAACTATAGATTGGTATTAGGTACTGGGATTCCTTTTACTTATAATTGCTTGTTTTGATAATGTTGGATTCTCGGGACTGGTGACCTTAAATTCACCTAGTGGGGTTTTGTCTCGGTGGTTTTCTCTATTCGTAAACAAATCACCCATGTCAAATTTAATTTCTACTACATTTAGTTATTTGGTGATTTGTTTGAGCTACTATGCTCATTGCAAATAATTGAACCTAATTAATTCACTTGACTAATTAATTGGTTAATTTACCAATAGGGTCAATACATTCCTGGCCTATGACTTGGGATGGGATCAAAGGAACAAATAAAGCTCTAGCTCCAATGGGTTTCGAGTTTATCTATCAACTCGTGATAAGCTCAAAATTACAATTAATTATATTTGCACTCTAAGCTTTATTAGTAAAATTAAATGCCAAGACTTTATTATCTAAACAATTAACCCCTTCATGAAAATATTTGTAGTAATACAAAGTCATAATATATAATTGCCACTTTGAAAATTACTACTTTTTGATCCTTGATTACCTAGTTTAATCCTTTAAGTTATTCATATATATATATATATATATATATATATTTATTTATGAAATCAAATTTCATAAATATAAACTTCAATAACTTTTTACTAAAGTGGTTAGGCCAAACACTCGGAAAAACCAAACTCATTAAACTTATCTCAAGGGAATATTTTATTTTTCTACAAAGAGACTATGAATTCCATCTTGAAAATATGTGTTCCTTTATAACTATGTGTGGTTGCCCAACATATTGAGGTTTTGACCGTTGAATTAGGTCTCACTCCTGATATATCAAAGCAGCTTACATTTCATGATCGGGTTCACTATCATATTATGATTAAGAGTTTATATAAATTAAAGTTGTGAGATTTATTATTCAATTGATAGTTGTCAATAGAATGATTAATCTTACAGTAGTTCAGTTCAATATGTCATATGCACTTAAAACACATCAACATATCAACTAGAAGTCTCCACTTCCATGATCAAGACAAACCATTTTAGTTGACACATTATGTTAATGCCCAGGCCTCGAACGGTTGGAAAACTGCTGTCGGGCCTTCATTTGACCACCTGCCACGGCAATGCTCCTGCGCGTAGCCCCTGGAGGCCCCTCTCGATAATTGGTGTGGTTCACGCAGTGCTTCAGGTGCTCTCTTTCTCGAGGGAGGAAGGTAGGTCTACCTTTAGACGTGTGGTAGGAATTTTGGAAAAATTTTAGGTGATTACGAAAGGTAAGTGAAGTTGCCACCAATCATTGGGTTTTTCTAAGGTGTCATTGGTTACCTATTTCTAATTGATGTGATTACCCATCCTAAGCTAAGAAAAAGGGAATTTTTCCTAATTTAATGTGGATGGCAAAAAAATCTTCATTCTTGAGTCCGAAAGTTTAGTTACATGTCAGAAAGGTGTTAGGCACCCCACAATGCCTGTCCAAGGACAGTCATTTGTTTTGATAAAATCTTAATTTTTAGAGATTGGCAGTAAAAAACATGATTTTGGCATTGGCTTTCTAGGCTTTGCATGCATAGTGGTCTTTAAGGTTTGGCCTTGAATGGGTGTGGTCCCAATCTATTTTTTCCTAAGGCATTCGGGTAAAATACCAGATTTCCGTGGCAAAAATCTAGTGACATGTTACCTTTACTTTCGTAGCGGAAATAAGGCATCGCTTTGCCTTAGGTGACATGTATTGTGATAATCACATCGGAAGGGGCGAGCAGGTATATATATACATACATCATGCACACTGCAAGCACATAGAGCAGGAAAGTAAATGCCTATATCCCTAGAGCATGGCCCAAAATATAGGTGTGAGAAATTAAAAATGCGTCGCCATACTCTAGAGATGAGGACGAATGGTAAATGGTGTTGACGCCTAACCTCGAAAACGGAGAATCGTCATCAAGCCTTTGTTCGACCACCCGCTGTGGCGATGCTCCCACGCGCAAGGGGGCTCGTAAAAGGCCCCTCTCTCTCGGAAATGGTATTACATGGTGTGCGTGGGACTTCGAGTGCTCTCTCTCTCTTGATGGAGGGAGGTAGGTATATCTTTGGCATTATGGCAAGAATCTAGGCCAAATTTTAAGGGATTACCAAAGGTAAGTGGAGTCGTCACTAATCATTGGGTTTTTCTAAGGTGTGATAGGTCACTTGTTTCTAGTTGATTTTATTACCAATCCTAGGTTAAGAAAAAGGGCATTTTCCCTAATCTAATGTGGATGGAAAAAAATCTTGATTCTTAGGTTTGAAAGTTTGGTTATGTGTGGGGAAGGTGGTAGGCACCCCACAACGCCTGTCAAAGGACAGTCCTTTATTTTGATAAAACCTTATTTTTGGAGATTGGCAGTAAAAACATGAGTTTGGCATTGGCTTTCGGGGTTTTGCATGTGTGGGGGCTTTGAGGTTTGGCTTTCGTATGGGCATGGTCCCAATCTATGCTTTCCTTAGGCATTCGAGCATAGTACTAGATTTCCACGGTGAAATTCTAGTGACATGTCACCTTACTTTCATGGTGAAAATTAGGCACCTCTTGCCTTAGGTGACACGTATTGTGACAATCACACAGGTAGAGGCGAGCATGTACATATATATATATATATATATATATACATACATACATACATATGTCATGCATAATGCAAGCACACAGAGCAGGAAAGTAAATGCCTACATCCTTAGAGTATGGCCTAAAATATAGGCGCAAGAAAGTAAATAAGGGTTGCCACACTCTAGAGATGAGGACAAATGGTACACAACATGATATACCTAATATAACCCATTTAAGAGAGAAAGGGGGGAGGGGGGAAGAAGGAAGGGGGATTAAAAGAGTACATAACCAAAAGGGAAAGGCCAGACCCCTAAATCTACTGAACATTGTCGCTTGGCTTATATCTGCATGCTCGCATCCTCGCCCTTTTGGCTTGCGCCTAGGAGACCGTGCCCGAGCTCTATGCGTCCTTGCTCCATGTATGTACATACAAAGGCAAAGACAAGAAACTAGCAGACAAGTAATGGAAGGAAAAGATGCAAAGTGTGCATGACAAAGGCATAAAGCAGATAAGCATGATAGACATGGCAAGCATAACATATGGTAGGAGACATGACGAGCCACAAGATAAATAAACAAGCAAGAAAGCAAGAAGGTAAATAGGCAAGCAAGCAAACAAGAAAGAAGACAAACACACAAAAAGGCAAACAAAAGGCGGTGTCCATGGGGGATAAATATAGGTTTAGATCGGATGTCCATAGCTTCATTGTGTTGAAGTATGGACGACATACATGGGCATGGATATGTAAGTAAGCATGTAAAGATGTATGGAAAGCCAACAGGTGGCACAAACAAGCATGGTAAGCATAGCATCGCACAGAGCAAAAAAGGGAAGGGTACGCATGGAGAAACCCGCATCTAGAGATGCCTCCCAAATGGTTACATCCGAAAAAGGCCTCATGGGCATCGGGTGTAACCACATAACCACAAACCTGCTAAGGGCGTTAAGCATGGTAAAGCCTAGAACAAGAGAGGCTAAGACGAGCATAAAGCATAGAAGCAAGCAAGCATAGATATGCAAATAAGAATGATCCAAACCCTTTGATGTGGGCCAAGGTGTATGGACAATGACAAAGACCATAGGGTCTAGATCGGGGCCAAACCGATAGGCCAAAACACAAGAAAGAAAGACAAAGCGACAAACGGGCTACTATAGCACATGGCATGACAAACACAGCCTAGGTCTAGGCACACAAACATGGCATGGAGCACACAAGCACATGGAATATAGCATAACACATGTAGAGAACGTAGATCCAAGCACATAGGCATGTGAAAACATAGATCTAGACATATAGGCATTGAAACATACACGTAGACATGCAGAAACTTAGCACATAGACATGGAAGAACTTGAATCCAAGTATATAGGGATGTGAAGACAAGGATCTAACCATATATCATAGGAAAAAATACATAAAACACATAGATCCAAGTAAGGCATAGCCAACAACATCATACAAACGTGTGAACATGTAACCCTAACATCAACCTAGAAAAAAAGAGAGGCACAAGACATAGGAAAACATGGCATAAAACCTAGAGCATGTAGATCTAAACACATAAGCATGTAAGGATGTAGATCTAAGCACGAAATATGGCAAAAAGCATTAAAGCAAAGAGATTTAAGCTAGAAACAAAAATAAGCAAGAAATATGCTAAAGAGAGCAATAAATCATGTTATTAAGGCAAAAGAGCAAAATAAATGCTAGGAAAAGATTTAGAAGGTTAGAGGTGTGGGTTGTAGTTAGAAAGCTATATCCTTACCCCTTTCAAGGGCCGCCACCTTCAAAATTCCTCGGATGGGTTTGATCTTGACATGTCTAGAAAGGTCTTGACTTCCTGTTTCTGAAAAGGTATGGATCTTGAAAATCCAACAGTTGCATCAAAAGTTATGGCTCTTGGAAGTTAGCGGTGCATCGATCGTTGTGTTATCCCGGCTTTCGTGACATCTCAACCATTCTAACTCTGATTTTGACCCATTAACAGTAATTGGAATGATGATTTGATAATCTTCACAATGGCATTGGTTTCAACTTGTTCTAACAGCCGGATCAAAATTAGGGTTTTTGGGCCCACCTGTGATCAACTTCGAGTCAAACTTGGTCGAAGTTGTTAAAAATGTCCAAGTTTGATGTAAAACTATGAAAAATATTTTTTGTGTGAGGGTTTTGACCTCGTTTGGCCTTCAATCAAACCTAGGGTTGACTAGGAGCATTTTGGTCATTTTAGCTGAAAGAGGCACTTCGGGTGCTCTGATGCCTGAACAGGTTGCGCAATTTCATTTTTTACGTTCTCGCAGCCCTATGGATAGAAAATAATATTTTTGGATTTTTCGAGCTTTATCTGACATCTTGAGTGTAATGAGTGGTGTTGGATAAGGAACATGATTTTGAATTTTCCTGCCCCCAAATTTGTGTGCGGAGGCTATTCATGGATCGAGACTGGACTGATCTATTGTAGTTGCTTTTGAAATATTTTCTAAACACATCTTGAACTCTGGGAAAGGAAAAGGCCCACACTTTTTTTTTAGGGGTTTGACCGAGTTAACGTTGACTTAGTCAACGCTGCCCGACGGCCCTTGAAGGTGTGTCGGGCTGACTCGGCGGCCCAACAAGGTGCGCCAGGCAGCCAGGCCACCCTAATGGCCTATAAATGTCTTGTTTTGCTCATTTTTGACCTTATTTCTCACTTTTCTTCGGCTTCCCACCTCTAAAAAAAATTTTCTAGAGTGATCTTAAACTTAGCGGGTCTGTTTTTTCAGCTTCAATCTACTGTTTTAGTCTTTTTTGCACTTGAGGTTAGTGTCTATTTTTCTTCTTCTTCTTCTTCTTCTTCTTCTTCTCTCTCTCTCTCTCTCTCTCTCTCTCTCTCTCTCTCTCTCTCTCTCTCTCTCTCTCTGTGTTTGTAGCAATACTACTAGGGATGCATGCTAGTGCTTATTTTATTTTTGGAATTTTCATACATATATTTTGTCGTGATTTATGCCATGCTATCGTAGGAAAATGTGCATATATATTTTTTGTTTTTGATATATGAATGCATGAATATGCGGGAATTTAAACGCTGAAAATAAAATGCGGGACATAGGTAAGGGGACTTACCTAGTAGTTGGGAATAGTGGAAATGGTGAGACGTATGGTATGACCGCTAGTTAGCCTTGAAATTTGGGGGATCTAGGTAGAGACAGAGGATATTTGAATAACAGTCCCGAGTTGTAGAAACTTGAGAGATCTTTGGAATTTAGTATCAAAATGCTGGCGGGACGTATGGCACGGCCACTAGTTAGCCTCGAAATTTGGGGGATCCGGGTAGAGACAGAGGATATCTAAATAGCAGTCCCGATTTGTGTTAGGTAGAAAGAGAGGATATCTAAATAGCAGTCCTGACTTTTTCTAAGTAGAAATAAAGGATATCTGAATAACAGTCTTGGTCTTAGGCCAAGTAGGAACAAAGGATATCTGAGCAGTAGTTCCGAGTTTTGCCAAGTAGAAATAGAAGATATCTTAATAGCAGTCTTGGTCTTAGGCTGGGTAGGAACAGAGGATATATGAATAGTAGTCCCGATTTGTGTTAGGTAGAAACAGAGGATATCTGAATAGCAGTCCTGATTTTGGGCCAGGTAGGGATAGAGGATATCTGAACAGCAATCCCGATTTTTGCCAAGCAGAAACAGAGGATGTCTAAATAGCAGTCTTGGTCTTAGGCTGGGTAGGAATAGAGGATATTTGAGAAGCAGTCCCTATTTGTGTCAGGTAGAAACAGTGGATATCGGAAGAGCAGTCCTGATTTTTGCCAAGTAGAAACAGAGGATATTTGAATAAAATCTTGGTCTTAGGTTGGGTAGGAATAGAGGATATCTGAACAGCAGTCCCTATTTGTGTTAGGTAACATAGGATATTTGAATAGCAGTCTTGGTCTTAGGCCAGGTAGGAACAGAGGATATCTGAACAACAGTCTCGATTTGTGTCAAGTAAAAATAGAGGATATTTGAATAGCAGTCCTGATTTTGGGCCGAATAGGAACAAAGGATATATGAACAGTAGTTCTGATTTGTGACAAGTAGAAACAGGGGATATTTGAATAGTAGTCTTAATTTTAGGTCGAGTAGGAACAGAGGATATCTGAACAGTAGTCCTGATTGTGTCCTTTGCAATTGTGTGCTGGGTACAGACCTACATATTTTAAAAATAGTGTTAGTCTACTTGTATTGCCATTTGACTTATGGGCTTACCAATTATATTTGGATTTCTTGCTATTTTGCAGATTATGTCAGGGAGGACTGGTTCTAGGGGAGATCGAGGGAAGGCCCCCGTTTATGCTACATCTCGTGGGGACGATTCTTCTGATTATGAGGCCACTTCGGTTGGCAAGAGGGTGGCTCAGGTTTTGTAGAGCCACTTTAATTGCAGGGGTGATGACCTTAAGCCCACCAACAGTATACCTCTAGAGACACGATCTAGGACGGCGTACAGTTAAGACGGCCAACGTCTCTTCTAAGTCCCGTACTGTTTCTAGTGGGCCTTTCTCACAACATAGGCTTGCTATAGGGAGAGGGGCCTCTGGAGGAGTGACGCTAGTTAAGGATCTCCTCATTGACATAGAGGCTAAATTTCTAGGGATGAGGTCCATCCGGACTTGGGTGCTCAGAAGTGTAGTTTGAGACTGAGTTTCCCACCATGTCAGGCCGAGGTTGATGCTTATACTGGAGCTTTAGACAGAGGCGTCAAAGACACTCACCTTCAGCACGGGTTGAAGGATCATCCTTTCGCTCAAGCACGGAAGGGAGGTATGCTGTATTTCTTCCTTTGTCGTTTAAATTCTTGTTATGTGCATGTTGTAACGGATAACTTTTTGATTCCAAATGTAGGGGGCCGACAAGATCCAAGGTTGAGGTGCTTGGTCCACCTTTCTTCGGCTATTGTTTGCTTTTGGGACCTACCAGAGGTATGCAGATTTTTTAAGAGAGTAGGGATTTGAGGATTTCCTGTAGATCCCCCTATACACCATGAGGCATGGGATTAGGGAGGCTTTGGTGCGGCAATTTCATGCTGAGATAGGCACCTTTCACTTAAGCTGTGGGGAGTATACGATCCTCCCTCTTGATTGGACAGCTATCCTGGGTATTAGATTTGGCAGATACCGGATTCCAATCAATGACATTAGCTTTGAGATGGCTTGTGAGCTCTTGGGCATCCCTCTCCTATTGACTACATACATGAGAGGATATTTTGGGTACACTGTGTCGCCATCAATCCACACTAAATGGTTGCAGGGTAGCATTCCCTGGGGTGTGGTACCTACCAACATTCATCTTCGGTAGTTCATCCTATGCTTTCTCAGTAGTTGCTTCTTTGACAACAATCGGTCGGTGTTAACCTACCAACTGCTATGGACAATGAAAGTAGTCTCCGACATTGGGAGATACGACTGGGGGTCTATCACTTATGACTTTTTCATTGCTTTCCTAAGGCGAGCTTCCTAGCGGGATTTTAGAAGTCTAGAGGGGTGCTGGTAGATTTTGACATGGTGGGCATATAAGTACATCCCAGCCTTGCGACCATGGTACTCGAGTTTGTCAGCGACAGTGTATCCTCGAGCGTATGCTTGGGATCTTTGTGCGATCACTAAGGTTGTCATGGTACAGCCGGTCACTATCTCTACGGCTTTAGACTGCATCACTCGGGATGAGATGGTAGTTCGCCCATATGATGGCTAGCTGCTGGGATGGCCAGAGCTTACTATTGCTATGGGCCAGTTAAGGATATGACGATGCTTTTGGGCCCTATTGAGCTGGGAGTTCTTTTTGGCAGAGAGGACCTTCCATCAGGTCATGCCAGTGTATGAAGTACCTAAAGATCCACCTCCTTTTGGATTGTCATTCGAGTCCATTGTCCTGGATGACCTGGCTTATGCAATGGGTTCTTTTGGTACTTATATGGATACTAGCAGGGATTATACCACTTGGTTCGTAGAGTCCTTTGTAGGGCCTATTATTGGAGATGTCCCTGTGAATAGAGGTAGGGTGCTTGGAAGCATTGTTTGTGCTTAGGTGGCTTCTGAAGCAGAGTGAAGAGTGCATGTAGAGGCTTTGCAGGCCAGGGTGATAAAGCTTGAGGCCACCGTTGCCACTAGGGAGGTACACATGCAGGACGAGACTGCTTGAGCATTAGCTTGGGAGAGGGAGCTCTGGCAGAGAGATAGGGAGGCCTAAGCTACCGTGGTAGAGAGAGAGTGAAGGCAGCTTTAGAGTGAGTTAGCCATGCTTTATGGCTATACCATGATTTTGGCGGGAGAGTCATGAGCAGCTCATATTCCTGTTCCGCCTTCTCCTCAGATTCCAGGTTGGGGGCCCATCATTCCTTCATACAAACTCGGGTATTTGCTAGCTCCTCTAGGCCCACCGGGTGGTGGGATTCTTTTACTTAGGCTCTGATGCCTTCCTAGGATCCAGGGTACGCTCCAAGCACTTCAGAAGTTGTGGGTCCTTCCACCGGCCCTTTTGCAGGCGACGACAATGATAATGATGATAATAATGATGATGATACAGACCAGTATATCAGGGGTGATGATTCTCCGTAGGGTTAGCCATTTGTTATAGCATGATGTAGCCCCTGTGTAGGCATGTACTTTTCCATGTATCTTGTAGACATTGCCCCTTGATGGGCCAGTTATATATGTATATTATTCATTGCCTCTTGATAGGCTTGGCCATGTGTGTATTGTATTGCCCCACAGTGGGACTTGATGTATGATATTATCTCCTTGCTTCATGGTGTATGTATGGAACATTGCCACTTGTTAGGACTTACATGTATAAATCTGTAAATCTCTTTTAAAAGGGCTACTGATGTATGTGAAAAAAATTCCTCTAAGCAGGACTTACATGTATAAATCTGGAAACCCCCTTTGAGAGGGCTGCTGATGTGTGTGAAAAACAATGCCTCTGATTAGGACTTATATGTATAAATCTATAACTCGCCTTTAAAAGGGCTGTTGATATATGTGAAAAACAATGACTCTAGGTAGGACTTACATGTATAAATCTGGAAACTAACTTTGAGAGGGTTGCTGATGTGTGTGAAAAACAATGCCATTGATTAGGTCTTATATGTATAACTTTGGAAATCACCTTTAAGAGGACTGCTGATGATTGTGAAAAACAATGCCTCTGATTAGGACTTATATGTATAACTTTGGAAATTGCCTTTGAGAAGGCTACTGATGTGCGTGGAAAATAATAGGACTTACATGTCCAAATTTGGATGTTGCCTTTAGGAGGGTTGCTGATGTATGTGAAAAACAATGCTTCTAGGTAGGACATACATGTATAAATTTGGAAATCACCTTTGAGAGGGCTGCTGATGTGTGTGAAAAACAATGCCTCTGATTAGGACTTATATGTATAACTCTAGAAATTGCCTTTGAGAGGGCTGCTGATGTGCGTGAAAAACAATGCTTCTAGGTAGGACTTACATGTACAAATCTGGATCTCACCTTAAGGAGGCTACTGATGTATGCATGCACTATCACATTTTCATTATGGATGGTGGTTTTGAACCAGCTTATGTCACACTTACTTGTTTTGCACTGCAGTTTCGCGGGTTTGTCAGTGGCTTTTGAACAATGATTGTCTTATTAAAGGGAGAGAGAATGGAGAGATAGTGTGAAATAAAATGCCCCAATTTAGGGTTTCATGCGATTTTCGACATGAGAGACACATTCTTAGTGGGACGGACCCATTCTTGTATATTGGACAAGAGGGAGGGAACCATGCAAAATAAATAGCCCTAGTTTAGTGTTTTGCGGGGTTCCAAGCTTGTAGACTGGCTGAAAATGTCCTTGACTTCGTAGACCATACCAAATGCTCATAATGACTGCGGACATTCTGAACGAGATCTCGTTAGACACGCCATGAGGCGATACGTAATGGTTGCCCCCGTTATTGTCTGGGTGGGCTAAAAATTTAAGGACAGGCTTCTTGAGGAAACATCATGAGAAACGACTCCCTCTATTCTCCAAATAAGCTAAAAAGGTTGTCGGATGGTTGAGGACGGGTTTTGGCATCTCTCTGTTGTGAATTCTGATTATCGGGGCCAAATCGACCCCTAAACCGGGTGAACCGAGTTTTGGAAAATGAGGTTCAAGACATTTGGAAGTGCTGAACAAGATGCATAAAGATAAACTACCCCAGTGTAGTATTTGTGTGGTCTCGGATGCACGAGAGAGAGTTTCTGACAATCCAGTTCACTATTGGGCCAACCGCGCACTATGACGGGTGTTAAAATGAGGGAATCTTCGCTCCAAGGTGGTAAAAAACATGCCATATAGGGGGAGAGTGCTCAGAATATATGTAGGTTTGTGCTTGGGGGGTTGAAAGCCTTGACACATGTCCCGAGGTCCAGTGGCCTCGGATTGCATGCATAAAAGCTAGGTTTCAGCCCAGTTTCATCTCATTTAGGTATGCAATTTTCTGGGGTCTTCTTCTACCCTTTTCTTCACCCAAAACGTGTAGAAAACACTATTTTTTGCATAGATTCTCATCAGATTATCAGATTTAGCAAGATTCGTTCATGGATGCTCTTGGTGCTCACTTCTACAACACTTTGGTCAAGCTTGAGAGGGAGTCTTACTATGAGTAGAAGCTTAGGAGGTGGTGGAGCTCCTTTTCTTGTGGTGACTGAGCACTCATCTGGAAACTGCTTGGAGATGCTACTGCTCTTCTTCACACCACACTAGATTGGCATTTGTTGGAAGTCATTACCTCTTGTTGGGATCCTACTTTGAGATGTGTCACCATTGGAGATGTTGATTTGGTGCCTACCTTGGAGGAGTATGATCATTTTCTTTCTCTTTCTACCCTTCTGAGCACTATTTTCGTTCCACTAGCACGGCCATGCTACCGCTAGAGACTCACTAATCTACTAGGCTTCAAGAGGCCCGTTGTGGAGGCACTGACTTGGTATGGCAATGGGATAGGAGGGAGCATGTCCTTTGATTTCTTGCATGATTGGTTCCAATCATTGGAGTGCCCTATTGGTTACCGAGATGACTTTGTGGACTTAGAGTAGCGGTGGACATCCTACCGACGTCATGCCTTTTTGGTGGCCTTTTTTGGCACAGTGCTGTTTCCTTCATCATCAGGAGCTGTCAATTTTGCCGTTCTCCCTCTGGTGAGTGCCCTTCCTCATGGTGCCTCTTTCTTTCCCACTCTACTTTCTAAGATCATTAGGTCCTTGTCTTTGTGTCGGGAGACTAGTAGGGGTAGGTTGGGTTGCTGTGTTAATATGTTAAAGCTGTGGTTCTGTAGCCATCTGAATGTCATTGCTAGGGATCATCCTATAGGCTTTGTGAGTAGGAATAGAGTCCGGGCTACTATAGTTCTTGATCTTCCTTTTTCTGGGGATACTGAGGGTTAGCTGAGATACTTGTGCATCCTGAGTCCCAATGACTAGACTTGGAGAGTCAAGTGGGGTATCACTAGATAACAGGGGCAGACCCATTGTGTTGGTTTTCTTGGCATTCCTTGGTGGGCATTTGGAGGTGCACGAGGTACATCCTAGGTATAGCCATGTGGTAGTTTAGGGTATCCAGCATATCGCTCGACTTAGTGATCTTATCGTTATCACTTGCGAGTACAGGCTCGTAGATATCGATGTAGCAGTGATAGGACGTGCCTCTGAGTTCTAGAGATGACTAAGAGTGGTTCTCTACTAAGTTTAGCGTGTGGTGAGACACCAGAGATCCCAGCTTTGTATTTGACTTATCATCACCAATCTCAGCCGAGCTGCCACTTCCAGCTGATGTTTTGAGAGACTATACTCTGGAGTTTGAGATCAAGGTTGAGAAGACCTTTATATATCCGAGGGAGTGCCTGAGTGAGGCTATTAAGGATAGAGACTGCTGTAAGGAACTAGTTGATACCCTTGTGAAGGATATTGAGGAGATGAATGGTGCACATGAGAGTGAGCTCGCTACTCTTAGGGTAGAGCTTGATTGGAGGGGACCAGCCCCTCTAGGCATAGAGGTGGAGTGTGTTCAACTGAGATCCCGAGTTGCGGGTTTAGAGGATGAGCTTGCAGGTCTTACTTGGAGGTTTGCTGCTTTGGATCACACTTGGGAAGAGGAAAGGGTAGCACTGGAGGCTAGCAGGGCTGAGGCTAATAGTAGGGTCAATAGCTTAGCATTGGAGCTAGTACAAGAGAAAGCCTACATCCATTCCACTTTGAGCATGGAGTATGGGCGAGATGGCAATGAGCCTAGTGAGCCATTGTTGGCTTTTCGTTGCCTTCAGACTGAGGTGGCCAAGAGAGAGGAGGCTTTGAGAGTTGCTATTGTAGAGGTGGGCACCTTGCAGGCTTTGGTAGAGACTAAGAGACAAGGCTTTACTTCTGATTCCACGATGGAGAGGGAGCTGGTCCGTCTTCGACATTCACATGACAGACTTCAAGAGATTGCTAGAGAATAGGGCTTTGATGTAGCTGGGTTACTTCACACTCATGCTCATGATGACCCAATTCTTTGCACTAGTTTTTGGAGATTGTGCCAGGCCGTGTCTGATCGCTTGGGCCATGTTTGAGTTACTGGTACTCATTTTTTTGTTTTTGTTTTTTTTTTTTTTTTTTTTTGTTTTTTTGTTTTTCGTTTTTTTGTTTTTGTTTTTGTTTTTTTTTTTGTTTTTTTTTTTGTTTTTGTTTTTTTGTTTTTTTTTTTTGTTTTGTTTTTGCACATGCGCTATATAGTTAGTATCCCACCATATATGGAAAGGTCCTTCGTAAATCGCTAGGCAATTGTGTAAGGCCTTTAGCTTTTTGTTTGAGTTCTTAAAGCATAGTCTAGTTTGTTAGGCATGCTTAGAAACTAAGAGATGGTGGAGAGAGATGTTTGTGATGATATTTAGAATATATTTATGAGATGAGATTTCATGTTTTGGTATTAGAATGTATGAAAGAAATAGAATGGCACAATACAGGCATGTTAATGAATATGCAGGCAAATGCTTTGAAAATGCAAGATTATATAAATAAGTGATAGATGCAAAATTGATGCAAATAAATATCTTATTTTTCCAAGGATACATCCTGTTCTAGATGGATCTTTTTCTTTTCCCATTGAGGTACACTTCCCATTGGTATAAGTCAGAACATCTTGACCAGCACACTAGGTTGTGGCAATATTGTAGATAGAAAGCAATCTCGAAGGTGTCTTCATATCTTGTCTTGGATGCTAGATCCCTCTAATTTTTTGATCTTGAGTAGAAATTCAAATAGGTGGAACTGACTGATTTTTTCTTTTAAGACGTGACCGGACCAAGATGGTTGCCTATGTACCTCCACTAGGAAGGATCAGGTCATCACGTAGTTCAACTGACTTTTGATTGCCATAATTTTTTCCTAGACTGCCCTTTCGGGTTTTCAATCTACCGTTTCGTATTTTCTCACGCTCTCTTTCTTTTGGCTCTCCTTTTGCGTAGGTTGCCCTTTCTTGTTTTCGCTCTACCTTTTTACATATTTTGTTGTTGTTGTTGTTGTTGTTTTTTTTTTTTTTTTTTTTGACATCAAAATATAGAAATGAGGTGCACTGAGAGGCTCCTTCATGCAAATTACCATATAACATCATCAGAATTGGTGGGAAGATGAAAGTTATGCTCGTAGATGTCGGCTAGAATCAAGGTTGCTCTGAAAAAGGCCTTCTTTACCACATATAGGCCCTCGTAAGTTGGGGAAAACTTTCCTCTGTGATCAGGCATTGCCTGGTTGTGCTTCTTCAAGATTAGATCACCTTCTTCAAGGACCTAGGGTCTAAATTTCTTGTTAAATGCTCGCTCGACGTGGCGTTGGTACAACTGTCCATAGCACATTGCGGTCATGTGCTTTTCGTCTATCATGTTTAGTTATTCATATCAGGAACGTGCCCATTTATCTTCTGACAGCTTTATCTAAGATAAAATCCTGAGAGACGGGATCTCTACCTCTACTGAAGGGCGACCTCCATGCCATATACAAATGAATACGAGGTCGCACTCGTGGAAGTATGAACAGAAGTGTGATATGAAGCAAACGGCAAGTACTCGTGCCAATCTTTATATGTGTCTGTCATCTTCACCAAGATTTTCTTTATGTTCTTGTTAGCGGATTCCAATATACCATTCATTTGAGGGTGATAGGGAACCAAATTTCTATGCTCAATCTTAAACTGTTGGTAGAGTTATTGGATCATTTTTCCATTTAGATTCGCCCCAATATCTGTAATGAGCTTTCTCGACACGTTGTAACGACAAATAACGTTATGTTTCAAGAACTGGGCCACCACTGCTTGAGTGGCGCTTTTGTACGAAGCAGATTCCACCCACTTTGTGAAATAGTCGATGGCCACTAAGATGTACTCACAACTGTTTGAAGCTTTTGGAATCACGAGTCCGATGACATCCATACCCTAGGCTGAGAAGGGCCATAGTGTTGCTAAAGAGTGCGAAGGCTGAGGAGGAGCATTCTTCCTGCCTTGATAGGATTGGCAATGGTGGCATGTCCTCACGTGTTTAATGCAATCATTTTCCATGGTGAGCCAGTAGTAATCGGCTCTCATAATCTTGGGGGCCAACAGGGGTCCACTTGCATGAGCTCTAAGTAAGCCTTCATGCATCTCTTCCATCAAATGATTAGCCTCGAAGGCATCTACACATCAGAGCAAGGTAGAATCGTGGTTCCTTTTGTACAAGACTTCTCCACTTAGGAAAAATTGGTAGGCCATGTGTTGGATAAACCTTTTTTCACTATCCGTTGCACCGGATGGGTATTCATTGTTCTTGATATAAGCCTTGATATCATGGTACCATGGCTTTCCATCGGCTTCGACTTCGACATTCATGCATTCTTCGATGTCCATGCAATAGGTTGGAATGCCACAGACTTCTATGCACAATCGCTGCATATCATCTCCTTCTGATAACTTGACCATGCTAGCTGAGGTAGCCAAGGCATTTGCAAACTAGTTGTATGCTTGGGGAAAATAGGCAAATGTGATGTTTCAGAACTTCGAAATCAAGTGCTGATGCATTTTTGATACGGAATCAGCTTGGGGTCTCGGGCTTGCCATTTTCCTTCAATTTAGGAGATGATCAACAAGGAATCTCCAAAGATGCTCAAGTCATAGGTGCCAAACTCTAGGGCCACTTGCAGGCCGACTATGCATGCTTCGTATTTTCTGATGTTGTTGGTGCAATCAAAATTTAGCTTGACTGAAATAGGGATTTACTGGCCCTTAGGGGAAACTAAGACTGGTCCCACTCCATTTTCAGTAGAATTGGCGACTCCATCAAAATAAAGCTTCCAACTTCACAGTTCCACACTATCTAGTTCTAGCTCTAGTGCTATGACATCCTAATCAGGGAAGAGGGATTCTGAAAGTTCTGGATCATTCAGTGGCTGATCTGCTAGGTAATCGGCTATGGCCTTGGCCTTGATGGCCTTTCTCGTCACAAACACAATGTCGAACTTAGAGAGCAACATTTGCCAATGGGAGATCTTCCTTGTAAGAGCTGGCTTTCAAAAATGTACTTAATGGGATCTATGTGAGAAATGAGTTGTGTGGTGTAGTAGAGCATATACTGCCGCAACTTGCGTGATGCCCACGCTAGGGTGCAACATGTCTTTTCAATGGTGATGTAGTTGATCTCATAACTGGTGAACTTCTTGCTTAAGTAGTAAATCACCCTTTCTTTCTGGTCAAGCTTAGTCAATTGGCCCAACATGTAGCCCATGGAGGTTTCTTGTACCACTAGGTAGAGGATCAACAGATATCCTGATGTCGGGGGAACTAGAACAGGAGGGTTCAACAAATACTGGTTGATCCTGTCAAAGGCCGCTTGGCACTCGTCTATCCATTCTATCTTTTTGTCTTTCTTCAAGAGCTTGAACAATGGATCACATGTGGCGGTCAACTGCGCTATGAAGCGAGCTATGTAATTGACTTTGCCTAAAAAGATGCAAATCTGTTTCTCAGTTTGCAGTGTTGGCATGTCCCAAATGGGTTCGACTTTTGCTGGGTCCACTTTGATTCCTCTTTGGTTGACTATGAAGCCAAGAAATTTCCCTGAACTAGCTCCGAAGACGCACTTGTTAGGGTTTAGTCTCAACCTGTACTTGATAAGGGGCTTGAAAAACTTTCTGTGATCTACCAAATGATTCCTGGCAGTGCGGGATTTGGCATTCATGTCGTCTATGTAGACTTCAATCTCTTTATGTGTAATATCATGGAACAAGGTTACCATGGCTCATTGAGAAGTAGCACCAGCATTCTTTAAGCCGAATGGCATGACATCATATGCATAGGTTCCCCAATGAGTGGTGAATGCTGTCTTAGTAGTGGTATTATCAACCAAGGTATTGATATGTGGAAATGGAAAATTATCCTTAGGGCTGGCCTAGTTCAAATCTCTGTCATCAATGCACATGCGTACTTTCCCATCTTTCTTAGGCACATGAACAATGTTGGTGATCCAATTTGAGTAGGCTATCATGGTAAGGAAACCGACTTTCAATTATTTTTCTACTTCTTCTTTGATCTTCAAAATGATCTCAAATTTCATCCTTCGAAGGGCTTGCTGCACAAGAGGGAAATCATGCTTAACTGGAATTTTGTGCACGACAATCTCAGTATCCAACCCTGGCATATCTTGGTAGGACCAAGCAAATATCTCTCTTAACTCTTTGAGTAGCGTTGTAAGCTTATGTTTCTAGTCTTTAGGAAATTTCACCCCAATCTTAATGGGTTTTTTGTTCTCGCCTTCGTTAGTAAGGTTAACCACTTCTGTCTCTTCTATGTTGGGCTTGGACCCTTCACTTTCTCTGTTTAGAGCCTCCAAAATATCACAAGGAAAACTTGGAATTTCCTCTAACCCTTCAATATCATGTTCCAACTCTATTGTCTCATTCATGTCATCAATATCCTTGTTATGGCAACAGGACAATGTACCCACTTGGGAATCAAAATAGATCCTATAGAATGGAACATATACAAGGAAACACAAGACAATTTGCACACACATATTCATAGGAAAGCAAATAAAGAGATAAATGCAAGGATTTCCTAAATAATACGTTGGATAATTTCATTAATGGATTATAGATAGGGGGATAACAAAGTTCATGCCTGATAATGATAAAAAGGGAATTTTTTTTTAGGAAAATAAATTGGGAAAATGCAAACAAGGAATGCAGGAAATAGGAAATAAACATGTAAAAAAAACTAGATATGTTATTCCAACTCTTTCGAGCAATTGGAGGACCCAACCACATGATGATGGAATACTCCTTACTCAGCCAATGCAACCATAAAGTAGGGCTTGATAGTCCAATGGCTAACTGTCTCACTTGGCACACAGGGCCTAATGGTAGAAGTCAGATCATCCCCTGGGATATGATGGTATTCGTTGAGAATTCTTCCGGGCATAAGCAGATGAGACAAGTGATAGAAATAAATGTCTACGCAGCGGAAAATTAACGGATCTACATCATTCGAAGTTGATAACATGCGTTAAGTAAATTTCAGAATTAGAGAACAAGTGAGTGTACCTTGAAGCGGTGAATTTCAAAAACGAAGATTGAAGCACTTAGGAATAATTTTAATCTTCACTCCAATTCCACTAACGCCCAAGAAGTCTGGACTCTCAATTGGTTACAAAGGGATGATTAGAGAGTGACATACACTCACTTCCATACTATTACAATATTGTTTTTCTTACACAGAAAAATCTATACATTTTTCCCTTTGTATCTAATAAATTATCTAATTGGGCTGGCCTTTTGGGCCTTTCCAATTGGGCTTAAGTGTGTGGCTTGGAGTGGGACCAAAAGGGACCAATAAGACACTAGCTCCAATGGGCTTTGGGCTTTTCTGTCAACTCTTGACAAGTCCAAAGTTACCATTAACTATATTTAATACTACTATATAAATATAGTTGCACTCTAGGCCTTATCTATAAATTATATCCCAAGACTTTATTATATATTAAACCCCTTCATAAAATATTCGTAGTAATACAAAGTCATTAATGTAGACTGCCACTTTGTAAATTACTACATCTTAATCCTCAATACCCGGTTTAATCCTTTTAAGTTATTTATTATATATTTATGAAATTCAATTCCATAAATATATACTTTAGTCTTATTAAAGTAGTTAGGCCTAACTCTCTGAATAACAAACTCATTAAACTTATCTCAAGGGAATATTTTATATCTCCATTAAGAGACTATAAATTCCATTTTGAGAATACATGTTCCGTCAACACTAAATGTGGCTGCCCAACATACTGAGGTTTTGACCATTACTATAGATTTCACTCCTGATATATCAAAGCAACCTACACCTCATGATCAGGTTCATTATTCTCTCAGGATTAAGAGTTCATGCAAATACAAGTTGTGAGATTTATTATTCATTTGACAGTCATTAGGAAAATAATAAATCTCACAGCAGTCCAGTTCAATATGTCTTAACTCTTAAAACATATTAACACATCAACCAGAAGTCTCCACTTCCATGATCAAGACAAATCATCGTAATTGATATGTTATAGTCTTCGTAGATGAAATGCCCAATTTCATCACCGACTACGAACTATAATTCTGAGTTTACAAAGAACTTGTGATTTATATCTTCTGTGACTTTTCACATAAATCACATACTATGTATCTCATGAACCAAATGATAATTTCCTAATATTCATGTTACTATTATTTCAGATAATAATAAAAAAAATTCATTAAACACAATATTAAGTCATACATAATGTCATATACAATGTCAAACTTAATATCATACATAGCATTATACAATAGGATTTAAGGGCACTAATCCTAACAACAAGCTAGATCTGATTCCTCCTCGTATGATTCTTGTGCCACTTCTAATCTAATGACCTCGACCAGAGACAAAAAAGTGTCCCTGATGTGGGAATCGACATCCCTTGGCCAATGCACTTCCTTTTCTTTCCTTTAGAAGCCTAGAAAATTTTTTCATCGGAAGAGTCATAGCCCAGACTAAAACCTCCTTTGTTGTCTGGGAGATCAATCAAAGAAGTCTTCTCATGTCCTACAGCATCAAGGCCTTGGCCTAACTAATAGCCAAATTTGAACATCTCCTTTGTAGCCATTAAAGTAGCAGAGGGCCATGCTGACTTGAGTTCTGAACCTCTGGAAATCATGGAGACTAGTTCGAAACTGTGAAAAGTTGCCTCTAGAAAGGCAGTAGCACAAATATAGGAGATAAAAGTCTCCATGAAGAAAGTCAGAGGTTCTTCAACCATAATAGTGATCAACGAACCCTCGGATGGAAACTTGAGCTTCCAGTAAGTGTAGAAGCAACTGCACCTGCCATATGTAGCCTAGGCCTCCCTAGGAGCATATTATATGAGGAATCCACCTTGATGACCTGGAAGTTGGCCATGGAAAACATGGGCCAATTCCAATTGATAATTCAATCTCGCCTTGCACCTCCCGAGGAGTGAGATCAAAGGCTTTAATGATCATAATGGTAAGGCAGATAAGAGAGGTATCCACATTCAAACGCTCTATAGTAAACATCGGGCAAACATTCAGGGCTGACCCATTGTCAATCAGTACTCTGGAGATGGTCATATCTTCACACTTTACCATAATGTGCATGGGCAAAGTATGCTCTCTACCCTCTGGTGGTAGCTCATCATCTGTAAAGGAAATTTGGTTGGTGGCCAACACCGTCGAGACCATATCCTTAAAGGAAGATTCTGTGGCACTTGTAGGAACACATGTCTCTTACAAGAATTTCAAAAGAGCCTTGCGGTGGACATTAGAGGATAGCAGTAGTGCCTATTGGATAAATACATGTTTGTATCGCATACAAAACATATACAGCGGAAAATTTATGGATCTACTTCATTTGCAATCGATAACAGGTACCATGTAAATTTCAGAGTATAAGAACAAGAGAGTGTACCTTGGTGCAGTAAAATTCAAAACCAAAGATTAACAGTACTCGGGAACACTTTTAATCTTCATTCTAATTCCATTTGTGCCCAAGAAGTGTGGTCTCTCAATCAGTTTATATGTATGTGTTCAAGGGAGAATAAGAGAGTGTCTAACACTCACATACAAACCATTTCATTCCACTCTCAGTGTCATACAAAAATCTGTATGATTCTCCCTTTGTATCTAATTGATTATCTAATTAGGCTAGCCTTTTGGGCCATTCCAATTGGGCTTAAGTATGTGGCTTGGAGTGGGACCAAAAGGGAACAAATAAGACATTAGCTCCAATTGACCTTGGGTTTTTCTGTTAACTCTTGACAAATCCAAAGTTACCATTAATTATATTTAATATCACTATATAAATATAATTACACTTTAGGCCTTACTAATAAATTATATCTCAAGACTTTATTATACGTGCCACCCCTTCATAAAATATTCGTAGTAATACAAATTCATAAATGTAGACTGCCACTTTGAAAATTACTACATCTTAATCCTTGAATATTCGGTTTAATCCTTTAAGTTATTCATCATATATTTATGAAATCTAATTTCATAAATATATACTTTAGTAACTCCTTACTAAAGTAGTTAACCTCACATTCTGAATAACCAAATCCATTAAACTTATCTCAAGGGAATATTTTATATTTTCAAGATTATGAATTCCATCTTGAGAATATATGTTCCATTAACACTAAATGTGGCAACCCAACATATTGAGGTTTTGATCGTGACTTTAGATCTCACTCCAGATATATCAAAGTAACCTACACTTCATGATTAGATCCATTATTCTCTCAGGATTAAGAGTTCATGTAAATAGAAGTCGTGAGATTTATTATTCATTTGACAGTCGTTAGGAGAATAAGAAATCTCACAATGGTCCAGTTCAATATATCTTAACTCTTAAAACATATCAATATACCAACTAGAAGTTTCCACTTCCATGATCAAGATAAATCATCTTAGTTGATATGTTATAGTCTTCGCAGATGAAATGCCCAATTTCATCATCGACTACGAACTATAGTTCTGAGTTTACAAAGAACTTGTGACTTATATCTTTTGTGACTAAATCACATAAATCACATACTATGCATCTCATGGACTATGTGATAATGTCTAAATATTCATGTTACAATTATTTCAGATAATAATAATAAAACAACTTTATTTAACACAATATTAAGTCATACATAATGTCATACACAATGTCACACTTAATATCATACATAGCATCATACAATAGGATTTAAGGGCAATAATCCTAACAATCTTCCACTTGCCCTAAAGACTATTGTGCGCTAATCTGACTCCCATTCCCTCCAAATGTGACTCGAAAGTCCTTTAAGGCAAGGTTTTAGTAAATGGATTTGCTAGATTGTTTGCACTTTCAATCTTTGCTACCACCACATCTCCACGAGCAACAATATCTCGAATGATATGGTACTTCCTTTCAATGTGCTTCCCTTTCTTATGATTCCTTGGATCTTTAAATTGTGCAACTGCTCCACTGTTTGTCACAAAACAATGTGATTGGAACTTGCTCCATTCTCATTACACCAAGGTCAAAAAGGAATTTCTTGAGCCATACAGCTTCTTTTGCTATTTCACAAGCAGCAACATATTCTGCCTCCATGGTGGAGTCTGCAATATAAGACTGCTTAATACTCTACCAACTTATGGCTCCACCTCCCAAGGTGAAAACACATTCTTATGTGGATTTTTTGAAATCTAGATCTGATTGAAAGTCTGAATCAGTATAGCCAATAGGTATCAAATTCTCACTTTGGTAAACAAGCATATGATCTCTTGTTCTCCATAGATACTTGAGAATATGCTTTACAGCTTGTCAATGTTTTGGTCTTGGATTTAATTGATATCGGCTGACCATGCCAACTGAATAGCAGATATCTGGTCTAGTACAAAGCATGGCATACATAAGACTTCCCATTGTAGAAGCATAAGGAACTTGTCTCATCAAATCTTCTTCCTCTTGAGTCTTAGGCCTTTGGTCATCAGACAGAGGAACTCCGTGTCTAAAAGGAAGTAATCCATTCTTGGAGTTTTGCATGCTAAACCGTTTTAGAACCTTATCTATATATCCAGCTTGTGATAAGCCTAACTTCTTATTCTTGCAATCTTGCCAAAGCTTGATCCCTAGAATAAAGTTAGCCTCACCCAAGTCGTTCATATCAAATTGGCTTGACAACCAAATTTTTATCGATGACATTACCCCTACATCATTTCCAATGAGCAGAATATCATCAACATAAAGCACTAGGAACATTATTACTTTATCTCAATGTCTTTTGTACACACATGGTTCATCAAGATTTTGCTCAAAACCAAATGACTTGATTGCTTGATCAAATCTGATGTTCCATGATCTAGATGCTTGCTTAAGTCCATAAATGGACATTTTCAACTTGCATACCATATGTTATTGGTTCTTAGTTATAAAACCTTTCAGTTGCATCATATAGATTTCCTCTTCAAGATTGCCATTAAAAATGCAGTCTTGACATCCATTTGCCAAATCTCATAATCAAAATGAGCAGCAATGGATATGAGAATTCTGATAGATTTAAGCATTTCTACTGGAGAAAAGGTTTCATCATAATCAATACCTTCCTTTTATGTATACCTTTTCGCCACTAGCCTTGTTTTAAAGATTTCAACCTTTCCATCTATCCCTCTCTTTCTCTTGTAAACCCATTTGCAACCAACAGGTTTAATGCCGTTAGACGCCTTTACAAGATCCCATACTTGATTGGAATACATGGAATCTAATTCAGATTTCATAGCTTGGACCCAATGATGTGCATCTATATCACTCATTGCTACTTCATAAGTGTAGGGATCCGATTTAGCCTTTTCAAAGATAGCTTCATAAGTTTCTCCCAAACCTATGAATCTTATAGGAGGCCGAACAATTCTCCCACTACGACGAGATACCTGTGTACTAGACATCTTATGAGTAGTATCTTGCGATGTATCTAATACAGCCATATCATCCCTAGTTTCATCCATTGGTTGTTCATTAACAGGTTCATTCATTTTAGATAATACAACTCTACTTCTAGGAGTAAAATTATTCATATAGTCATTTTCCAAGAATTTGGCATTTGTGCTAACAAATACTTTATTATCTTTATGACTATAGAATAAACCTCCAACAGTTCCTTTTGGATACCCTACAAAGAAAACCACTTCTGTTTTAGACTATAACTTGTCAGACTTTCTCCTTTTAACACATGTGCTGGACAACCCCAAATATGGAGATGTCTCATACTAGGCTTACGCCCATTCCACAACTCCACAGGTGTTTTAGGAACAGACTTCGAAGGTACTAAATTTAGAAGATACATTGCAGTATTTAAGGCATATCCCCAAAAAGAAATAGGTAGAGTTGAATAACTCATCATAGACCTAACCATATCTAAAAGAGTCATATTCCTTCTTTCCGTTACACCATTTTGTTGTGGAGTTCCAGGTGTAGTCAATTGGGATACAATCCCATTTTTAGTTAAGTAATCCTTAAAATCCCTAAGAAGGTATTTGCCACCTCGATCAAATTGAATGGCCTTTATGTGTTTATCTAATTGATTCTCAACTTCAGATCTAAACTCTTTGAACTTTTCAAAGGCTTCTAACTTCTGTTTCATTAGGTACACATAACCGCATCTAGAGTAATCATCAGTGAATGTGATGAAATACTAATAGCCACCTCTTGCTTGGATTGACATAGGACCACATACATCAGAATGCACTAGTTTTAGCAAATCTTGTGCTCTTCTACCTTTTACATTAAAAGAACGTTTTGTCATTTTACCTTCCAAACAAGATTCATAAACTGGAAATTCATCAAAGTCCATGGGCTCTAAGAGTCCATCTTTGATCAGTCTTTGAATCTTATTTGAATTAATATGACCCAAACGCAAGTGCCAAAGATATGCATCACTAGTAGAAGGAAACTTTTTCTTTAATAATTTCACATGTGAGTTATTATCTAATTCAGAATTATATAATTCATGCTTATCAGGAGTTAAAATATAAAGACCATCCATAATATTGCTAGAATAGATAAACATTTTATCCTTCTTTATTACAACATTGTCTTTTAGGATAACACAATATCCATGTTTACCTAAGTAGCAGAAATTAAATTCCTACGAACATTAGGTACATACAAACAGTTTTCTAATATTAGAACTCTAGATTTAAAACTATGAATATTTCTATAATTGAGACGAGTCACATTATCTAGTGATAATTGTATATGCCTTGGTTGAATTGATCATTGAAGCTTCACATTAGACTAAGGTCTATCTCATTTTTGATACCCAAACACATCTCACATGTCTATGTTCAATGAATGTCATATTCATTTGTGTGATTGTACTTGATTAAATGTTTTTTCACATGCTCAATCTTTGTTGATTAAACACAAAAAGATTTTTGAGTGTTTTAGTTTGTTTTTGGAAAGTATTTTGTTTTATAAAAATTGCCAAAACTTCAAAAATAGTGTTACTCTGTTCTGGTGACTCAGTCGCAGGTCAGTCCAATCGCATGCCTTCAGTCGCGAACATTACTTAGAAGGTCTTCACGACTCACTGGTGGGTTAATGTCCCAGTCACGAAAAATACTTAGAATATTTTTCAGAATTTGGGTTTTTATGTTTCTCGCGGCTTAGTGTGGCGAATTATTCGCGGGTAGAAGGTCCAGTCACGAGGGGTACACAGAGATTTTCGCGGCTTACCTCACGACTTTCTCGCAAGTAGACCTTCCAGTCGTGAAAAGCACTTAGAAAATTTTTCAAATTCTTGTTTTTATGTGTTCTGGCGGCTGGCCCTGGCGACTTGCATGCGGCTTGACTCAGTCGCGAAAATCGTGTGTTTTGCGCTTTAAGGGTAGTTTTAAAACTTTTCAGTTTTCTCTCGAACTTTTGTGACTGTTCGTTGTCTTCCCTATTTCAACTCTCTCTCAAACTCACCGTGTCACTCTAAAAAAACCTCTATTTTTGCATCATTTCAACTTCAAATTTTCAAGAAAAATGTATGGGTTTTCTTATTCTCATCTAATATTTCATGAGTATAGTTATGTTTTCCTGATTTGCGAGTTGTTATTGTGTTTTGAGAAATATAGTGTTCGAACATGGGTATGGTTTATTTTGTTAAATGAGGTTGATTAAGTGTTGGTGATATTGACTGTTAGATGCTTATCTCACAGTTTTTTTTTTCCTGATGGTGTTTGTGTTCTGAGTTGTGTTTCATGTCTGTGTTGCTCTATTCATATCATGTTCATGATAGAGTGTCACAATGACAGTTATTTTTGACTGTGTGATGTTCATTGATTACTTTGTACTGAGTTGTAACTGAACAATCATCATTTTTGGTCACCTGTTGCAGTCTTAAATATACAATGCTTCAGCGTTGCGTATGATTACTTGGTGCTGACTTGGTTCATGTTCTGTGATTAAGTGAGATCTCACTCTGAAGTTCATTGTGATTTTTTTTTTCTAAATCTAATCAAGTTGATGTTTGTGTCTTGTGGTGTTGCATTTGGTTCTTTGCTCTGTGTCTTTTCTTCTGCAGATGTCACGCTGTTCCTCTAAAGGAAAAGATGTTGTAATTGATGTTCCATCCCCTGTTTCTAAGCAGACTCATCGCTCGACTCAATCGTCTCAAGAGTTAAACAGTGAGAGATTCAGGACTCCTCTTGATTCACAGACTTACTTGAGCATTTTTGTAGATGCTCCTACTATTGTGGAATGTATAGTACGATTTGATACCTTAGGAACAACATTTATCCCTAGGATTTTTGAATCAAGAGATTAGGCTGATTTGTTCGGAAATTTCGAAGACCTGATTGAAGAATTGGTTAAGGAATTATATTCTAATGCCAGATACATTGGAGTAGAGTTAAAATGTTGGGTAAGAGGAACAGAATTCTCAATCGATCCAGACTACATCGTAAAGGTTCTTCGCATTACCAGACCAACAAATGTGGACCTCACTTAGTATGATGACAAACTACTTCAGGCACAGGACATTCTTCAAGTTCTTGGGCCTAATCATGAAGTTAAAAGCAAGGGCTCATCCATAGGCACTGCACAGTTTACGCCTGAACTGACGACTCTAAAATTGATCATGTTCTCCAACCTCTACCCATTGTCTAACACCGCCTTCATCAATCTTGGAAGAGCACAATTTCTATGTGATTTCATTACCAGCGTTTCGATTGACATCTGTGCCCACATCTTTCAAACAATTGGGAAAGCAACGGCTCGATCAGCAGCCCGAACATGTATTCCTTTTTGTAGTCTCATCATGAAGATCATGCTTCGTGAAGGTGTCCATTCACCAACAGATGGAAAAATTGCACCACGTCATCGACCAATATCCATGGTAACTCTCCGAGCAAGCAGGAGTCACTCCTCTAAAGCACCTAAGAGTGAACCATTCACTCATGTCACTCCATCTGGTCATGATTCAGCTACACCTGTGCATACCGAGACTATTTCTCCCATTCCTTCTGAGATGCAAACAACTGGCACTCCATCTACATCTAGCTCACAAGCTGACCGATTAAGCACTTTGATTGAAAGTGTATCTCAGAGGATTTCTGGTTTAGAACGACTCCTCAACTCCACCAACAACCAAGTTCAAATGCGTCTCAAATCCATTGAGACACTGTTAGATACTATTCAGCAAAAGCTAGAAAAAAGTCTTTAGCTATTCGTAACAAAAAGGGGGAGATAGAGATAGCATACAGTAAGGGGGAGAGCAATACAAGAAGGAGAAGTGTGCATACTGAAAGGGGGAGTTGTCTTATTTATAGCTATTTGCTTGCTGTTTTTATAAACTATACTCTTGTGTGGATATGGTTAGTACTTTGGTTAAACGTCTTGGTACATTGGTATTATATATATAATGATATTTTCAGTTTAAGTTTTGGTTTGTACGTTTTGCTTTTGTAAGTTTTTAAGGTGTTTGTACCCATGCTCTGTTGCTTTTGTACTTGTTATTAAATGTCATGGATTTTCTTTAAGTACGTCACACTTGTGCCATTTGTTGGATTTTATATCCTTAATGCAATTATCTTGTATTATTGTATTGGTTGAGTGTTGGATATGCAAATGATACTTTGCAATTGAGCTTATTAGCTTGCATGTCCAGATGTTCATTCCATGTGTAAATGAGTATTGTGATCACTGTTTATAGTGATTGTTCATTTTTTATCAAGCTATAGTTTATTAATTATTTCCATTTTTCTTGATCGCATTGTGCTTTGTCCATATGCATTACAAGTTTTCTGCATACAATGATCATATTGTGTTGTTGTGTTTCAGGAGATACTTGTTCTTATGGTTCAAGATTTTTACAGATTCTAGAGTTAGGTGTGAGTGAGTTTTGATCAACTGTTCCCAACTCACGCGTTAAGTCTAGAGTTTGTTGTGGGTTTTGTCATAGAATAGCCAAAGGGGGAGATTGTAAAGTTGAATTTAATCAATCATCTTGTCTGCTTTATTCTGTACCAATTTGCTTGTAATTTAGCACTTAAAAACCCTGTATTTAGGTGAGAATCATGTAAGGGTAGTGTGTGAGAGAATATGAAGAAACGCTTAAGAATGTGCAGTGAAGCAGGGACTCGTGACTGGATCTCACGGGTGGCTCGCGACTGGTAAGCCGCCAGATGATGCAAACGAGCAAAGCATGCAGAGAAGCTAAACCGTCATGCCAGCTGTTGCACTACAGAACAAAAGTCTAGACTGGCCATTCAGTTAACTCGTGGCTTAAACTCGCGACTCAGTCAAGTCACGAGGTTAAGTTGCCAGCCAGTTCTGTTTTGGAAAAACTGACTCTTCGCATTCCTTTCTCACCCTAGTATAAATACCATTTATACCCACGAAATGTAGAGAGCTTCCAGAGAGAATTTTGAGAGAGAAACCCTAGAGAAAAATAAGATTGATTCATCCACAATCTTTACATAAAGACTCTTTAAATTCTTTTACTCTCACCCTCTTCATTGTTACATCCTTGAGAAGTTCTTACCCAAATACTTTTCTTACCATACCCACATTTGTAAGAAGGCTATTTGGTGCTTTGGGAAGCAGTTAGGAAGGGACCAATGGTTATTGGTTGATGCTATGGACTAATAGCGGAACCCAGTAAGCTAAAGAAGACAAAAGTTTGGTGCAACCTCATTGGAGCAAGAAGCTTGGAGGGCTTAGGTACACTGGGTAGATTAGGCTTGGAGGGTCTTCTGCTATTCATGTATCCCAACTTCATTCTTTAGTGGATTATTGGCCGCTTGGAGGGCGACAGAGAGGTTTTACGCCGAGGGCTTTGGTTTCCTCTTCGATAATACATCGCTGTGTTGTCCTTATGTTTGCATCTCTCTTTCCTTAATCTTTGCCATTTAATTTCTGCTGTGGATGTGATTTTAATTGGTTTAGATTATTTATCAATTTTGTTATTAGCTTGTGTTCATATTCCGCACATGTATTGTTTGACATTAAGTTTGAATTGATAATTTTGTAATTGGAGGTGTAAACGTTCATAGCGTTTTACGCGCTATTTGAACATTCAGTTCACTTAGAATCCGTCAACTTTGGAGAATCCGTCCATCCACTTCTCCTTTGTCCGAACCGTCCATCATTTCATCTATTCTTACCAGTCCATTCATTTAATGTCGTCACCTTTGGCTATTAGGGGAGAATGAATCCGTCGACCTTAATTTTATCCTCTCCACTACTCATGGATCGAAAAATCGAAGTTAAAATGATTGAAATATCATGAATGCATCTTTGGGTTAGAAAGTGTTGAACTAGCCCACATTCGAGGCCCGTGACTCTTTGGTTCGTGGTCCGATCCTCAAAAATCTAGAAGCTTTAGATAACAGGATGTGAGATCTCTCCAACGCCACCAAAATCGTTCAAATCGGAGTCTGGGAAGGTTTTCATCCAAGCATGCAAAGAAGTGGGCCTGAAAACACAAAAGAAGAAATAGCTAACATCATGGGTGCACCCATTTTTTCAGCTTTTGTTTTTATAATGTAAAGGCCCCGTTTGCTCATAAATAATAATAATAATAATAATAATAATAATAATAATCATAATAAACCTTTAGGTCTCATTCTCCTTAATTAAATTGTGGTTCAAAGCCTGTCCAAGGTTAATTTTTATCCAAATTTTGGCTCATCAAAGCAACATGAAAACTGTGGTAACATATTAGAAAATATTTCTAATGCACTCCAAGGAAAAATAAAGACCATTTTATGAAATAAAGCATATTTTTCTTGGTAAGCTCCCATTCGGCGATTTTCATATTTCCACAATAATTCACTTAACTAAAACTTGTTTTTTCACTTTATTTGTTTGTTTTGAAGTATAATATTTATAAAGGTAAAATATTCTACATGTAAAACATTTTCAAAAAAATATTTCCAGATGTTTGGTATGACAAGTAAAACTTTTTAAGCAAACCACCAAAATCAGTGGCTGAGCCACCAAAGCAGCTATTGTTAGAGGTCCAATGACTAGACCACCTGCACCTACAGTCGAAAAAGTGGCTCTAGCAACCAGACTGCTAGTAAGCGTAGCCGAAGTGGTGTATTTGGTGACCAAATTGCTAGTACCAATGGCCAAAACAACGACTTTGGTTATTGTACCTCTGGCACTCGTCATCGAAATGGTGTCTCCAGTAACTAGACTATGAGCACCAGTAGTCAGAGCAAAGGCTCCAACCACAGGACCCTTGTATTGGTCATTGAAACGAATACTCCGATGACCGAACCACTGGCACTAATCGTCGAAGTGGAGGCTCTAGCCACCAAAGTGTCAACATTGGCTGCTTAGCCCACCGAACCAATGACTTTGCCACCAAATGGGGTGAGGGGAAGCCAATGTGTGTTGTTGTAAAATGTTTTACCAAATTTTTAAAGGTAAAATGTTTTCAAACCTTTTATAAAGAATTTTACAGTTAACGGAAAATATTTTACAAGTTTGACCACATTTTACATGCAAACAAACACCAACTAAAGTGGGAAAAAATTTTCCGAAAAATATTTAACTTCAAAACAAATGAAGTGTTACAAATTGAAAGAAATTTTGCAATACTTAATGGGAGGCTAAAATAAATTCAAGGAACCCTCAAATTCAAAAGTCAAATTCCCAACAAAATTTGAGGCCATAAAAAATACACTCCCTAAAAGGCATTTGGGGAGGCAAGTGTGTTTCTCAAACGAAAACTCCAGCGTCCACACGTAGTGGGAAGGTTTTGATTCTTCTGAAGAAAAAATGAAGTGCTAACCAAAGCAAAATGTTCAAGAAAATAGAGAAAAGTGTTTGCCAATCTAATATAAGGCCGTTTGGTAATATTGTTCTAATAATATTGTTTGTATTTTTTTGAAAATACATGTAGGTGAAAATGTGTGTGAAAATGCATGTAATGTTGTTTAAAAACTAAAAACATGTGTTTAAACACATGTACCAAACAGCCCCTATGTATAAGGGAATCTATAAGGGAGGTCTGTTTGAGGAAATTCCTTCTCTCCATCTTGTTTGTATGCATAAAGACTAATTCTTTGCTTCTTCTTTCTTTTTTTTTTCTTTTTTTTTTTTGCGCCAATTCTTTTTTAACAGTATACAATTTTACTAATTTAATGGCTCTCCTTTCCAAACTCATCATGACTGTTTGATGAAGTTCTTTCTCGCCGCCTTGGTCACAATTTAATGGTCATGAAATTCAGATGCACCCTGTCACATCAAAGACTCGATGGAGTCCTCCTGGAAGATTGGTTTGAGTTCTCCGATTACGAAATCTCAGATGCAAACAACAAAATGGTACCATTAAGAGAACTGTTTATTGTCATAATCATGGCTTTCTTTAGCCACTGAACAAAAGCCTTTGCTCCAATAAGTGAAAACATGAGTATTGGGTAGTGTAGCGTCAACAAAGATAAAAATCGTGGTCTTTTACCTAAATTGAGTGCATTAATGCTCTTGATAAGCTTTCACCCATGTATTTGCACTTATGGAGTGAAGGGCCCCATTTTGATGTACGAGTGCCAGTGAAGGTGTTGGATCCCCTTTCTTAGGGCAAAGAAAATTCAAGTGCCTGACAAAAGGCGGCCGTGCGGTATCTAGCTATGTTATTGAACAGGGTGGCAATATTTATGGATGATTGAAAATAAAAGTAAAAAATGTTAAGAGGACGACAACAACAATAAAAAGAGAATGTAAAAATGTAAAATTTATTTTTTAAATTTCACTACTTTTCATTTCAATTTTCTATGTTTGTATTTGTTTATTTCATAATTCTAAATTTCAAAACTTTGTTAACTTGCCACCAATTGTTGCAGTTAAGACCCTCTAAAATGACATTGTTTTGGCCTTAATTTAATATTTAATTTTTATTTAATTATTTAATTCTTAATTTAAAGAAAGCCAGAAATTTAAAATTAAAAAAAAAAAAAAAAATCCCAAACGGTGTGGTCCCCTCCCCCGTATCAACTGAACACAAACTAAATAGCCAAGTTGAATCTTCTATTAAATTGGAGTTTTCTGGATTGGGTTGAGTTGATAGACTTTATTGTTGTTATTGGATTGATTATTTGAAGATAGCTTAATAACATAATGAACCAAAGTCGTGAAGAACCAATCGATGACTTAGAGGCATATGACATGGAGAGGCAACCCTTGAGAGACACTCCTCTCAGGGAACGTCGTGTCTACCGGACCCATTATCAAGGTATGGTGAGACGGAAAGCTTAAATATTTGATGGATATAGGAACTTCTATATAAGAAATGGGATCTGGCAAAAGTAGAGGCAATGAGTTTTGTTCGTACCATGTGGAACTCCCAAAAGGAAATGAGAAACTTTCATAATCTGCTCGATACCTCATTAATTAGTATTAGGTACATCTTTGAAACTCCCAATACATTCTTCCACTTTTCAACTTGGCTATTTGGTTTGTGTTCTGCTAGTATGGGGGACATCGTCTGCGATTTTGGTTTTTTTTTTTTTTTTTAATTAAGAAATAAATAATAAAATAAATATTAAATACAGTATTAAATTAAGGCCAAAACAGCATTGTTTTGGGGTTTTAGCAGCAATGGGTGGAAGGTAAATGGAGGACTAGATTGAGGAGTTTTGAAATTTAGAAAACTGAAATAAACGATTGCAAATTTAGACTTAAATGAAAAGTAGTGAAATTTAAAAGATGAGTTTTGCATTTTGTCCAAAAATAATTTTTTTTTTTAGCAAATCCAAAAAAAAGAACTTTAGTTTTTAGTTTTTTAGCCATGTTAATGGGTGCCCTTAAAGTAATAGTTAATAATTTATTTTAAGAAAGTTTTGATACACTTTTATAGGAAATAAAAAAAAAAAAAACTGTAAAAATATTAATTGTTTTTTTTTTCTTTAAAAACTTTTTTTAAATGAATTCTTAATCATTATCCTAAAAGTATCCGTTAGCATTTTTCTTAGTTTTTTTATCTTTTAACTTTTGATTTATAGGATAGTTAAAGAAGAGAAAAATTATCTTTTATAACTTTTGGTCTCAGTACGTCATCCATAAGGAATTGCATCCCGTGCAATATATTAGCTATTCCATGAACCTAGGACTGATGCTTGGGTACCCATGGAACAATGGATATGTTTATCTTTAATCTATGTAGAATTGTGTATTATTTTTTAAATAAATCAAAACTCCAAAGAGGACTTCCAAAGTGAAAAGCCGAGCACCGTAAAAAGGTATAGATAAAGTGCAAAGGGATCTACCAGAATTATGGTGTATCACCATTTTTTATTGAACAGTGGGTCGTGTTTCAGACTTCGGTTTTTTTACCCAGCCGAGTTTGGGTCATAATTGGTTCGGATCAAAATTACCTAGATTTAAACGAGTCATTTCTTTAAATCCGTAATGGGTCAGCACAAGTTCAGGACAACCAACGGTCCTCTCAAATTTCTTTTCCTATACATTGAAAACAAAATAATTGAGTAATATAATAATTAATAAAACATCACATATCCTAAAAATTCAATAAGTATTAAAAATGACACGAATATCCCAAATATTCACAAGAGCATAGTTGTGAAAAGGTAAATTATATCACAAACAAATTCCTTTATTTTTGTGTATCGTATACCATATTGTGTGTCATATGATAATTTTAACATTTTATTAAGAAAGTATAAATATATAAGATATATTTGTGAAAAAATTATGATGCATTTCAACTAATAATTTATTTTATCATCACAGCAATATTTATATTTATATGTATATATTGATAGCAAAATGTTATAATTCACGTATCGTTATCAAATATATAACGTACCATATGATAATAACAATCATGCGTAAAAATACCCCCAATTAACAAGGGCTAGATCACAAGGTCAATATAACTTATTATCTTCTTCTTCAAAAAAAAATTTACTATCACTCAAGACAAATAACTTTAATAATTGTAACCAACATAAGAAGATGGTTTTCTCTCTCTCTCTCTCTCTCTCTCAAAAAAAAAAAAAAAAAAAAAGAAAAAAAAGAAAAAGAAAAAAAAAGATGGTTTTAAATATTCAAAATACCACTACAAAAAATGCGGACTATAGCTGCGTTTTTAAAATGGAGTTTTAGTTCCTAAAAATGTGGTTATAGGTCTATTTGGTCTGTAGCTACATTTTCTATAGCCGCATTTTTAGACGTGGCCTATACACCATAACTATAGATCCGACAGGTCTATAGGTTGGACTTATAGCCGCATTTGTAAAAACGTGGCTATAGAGTGTACATTAGCCGTGACTATAGACTTACAAACGCGACTAAAAATACTTACAAATGCGGGTATAGATTAGCTATAGTCACGTTTTTTGTAAATGTGGCTAAAACAAATGCGGTTATAGCTCACATTTTTTGTAATGTACAAGGGAATTTTTGCAAAATGGTTTTTAATAAATTTATGGCAACTTTGTGTTTGAATGACTAGAAGGGGCTCCCCCTCTCATTTAAATCCTTTCTTGCGAATATTTAGTCTGATATGAGCTATGTGACATAAAAAAATAAAAAGAAATCTAATTGTATTATTAAAAATTCATGTAAAGTACATAAAATTAAATAAATTTTGCATGTTGTACATCTAATTAACTAAAACTTAAAAGGATTTTGAAGGTTTAAATAGGAGGGAAACCCACTCCTCTGGGCACACGAGTGGACAACAAGGGATGTGGTGAGCAGCTAGCATGTTGTATGAAACAAAAGCTGAACTTACGCAAGATCCTGTTGCTCAAATTTACTGTTTGTCATTAATTCTAGGGTGATTCCCAAAACTCAATTTCAGCAATTATGTGAGCTCCTACAAAGTACAAACATTGATTTGGAAGTTGAAAATATAGTTAGGGACATTAACAACTTGGTAGGGTGTGGGATTTTTGTTATACCCCTAGAGAGTAAAGTGTCCAACGTGATGAACCATAATTTGGCAGCCTAGGCTGATCATTGTTGTTCTTGTGCGGACCCACCCCCCATCTCTTCTACTTTCTGAAAAAGCCTTCTCCACTTTCTTGGGTTCTCTCTAAAGAATGATATGGGTTGGTCTCACTCTCTCTTGAGCAATTGTATTCTTGTCTTCTATTAATATATGGTTATTTATACCCAAAAAAAAAAAAAAAAAAATATATATATATATATATATATATATATATATATATATAGAGACACACACACGGAACTATGAGAATGTAAGAAAGTACTATGAAACAAAGGCTAACACAAAATCAAGACCCCTTGTACCCAAAGCAAAAATCGCTAGGCTTGCAGACTTGCAGTAGAAAAGGCAGCAGAATTAGGGTATAAGCATGTGATTTGCAAAGGAGACAAGTTAAATGTGATTTTTTTTTTTTTTTTCTCTACAGAAAGACCCATACTATTATCACTGGTCAATCCGACATATTATTAATGAAACTAAGATAATTTTGAATTCCATCTCAAATTGGGTTGTAACCCCTACTTTTAGACAGGCTGATTTTGTGGTCAGATGGACTCTTTTGAATTGTTTAGAGGGAATGATTCCGATCTCTCTCTCACCAGATTTTTGCCTTAGGTTTTAGGATGAAGATGGGAGCGATTCCCTTCTTTTGTAAGCTGACTCCTCTTAAATGAATTTTGTACTTCCATATAAAAATAAAAATAAAAAACCAAAAACAAAACACTACTATGAAACAAAGGCAGGCGGCTTAGTTCATATGTACCTAACACAACTTCCACAAGGCATTTGTTGGGTGGAAGATACATGCAGCAAAATATCCCTTTTGTCAATTTCAAACTTGTTTGAAGTTGAATTGGCCAACTGACTTTACCCTCAACATTAACATTTAACAGGTCTATAAATAGGTCACGTACCCCAACCAATTTGCAAAACATCTCCTTCCATACCTTTTTTATTGCTTACCTTCATCAACCTTTTAACATTAATTCTAAATGTCTCGTTTAAGCTTTATGTTGTTCATCATCCTCTTTGCTTTTGTTTGCCATGTGCCATCCTCAGATGCAAGGAACATTTTGCGTGTATCCATGCAAAAGGTGCCCACTTTGGAGGATGGTCTATTTTCAAGAGCTCTTCCAAAGAGCCCTAGCCCACTTTCTTCATCAGATGAAAAAGGTCATGCAATGGCTTTCAATGAAAGGAGTTTTGCTCATCTTGCAAAGATGGATCGTATTATGCGGTCATCAAATCCGAGTCCTGGAGTTGGCCACTACTAGAGACCTTTCGTCTCCAATTGTCCCCGTTTATCTTGGAGAATTCTAGTCATATACATAATGAGCTGATTTAGTATGTATAATTGTTCTTGGTGTTCCAAATATGGAAAGCTGTCCTTTCTCTTTTATTTGGTAATAATATTGGAATAATTTTCTAGATTGAAAGTCTCAATTTGCCCAAGTTGATGCTGACCAATGAATTCCACAAAAACGCTCTTATAAACATAGTTGTCAGATTGTACAATATGCAATACATATCATACGATATATACTGTATCATGTATAAAAAGTTTTGTATCATGTCGGTATATAGTAAGTGCTCATAAATCATATAATACAACGTGCACATTGAATCGTAAAATCGTTCGTATGATACATAGACAAATGCTTTAAAATGATAGTTTAGATTTGTACTTTTATTTTAATCTAACAAGTTGTTAGTCTTGTTTTTAATACAAAATTATTAGGTTACTTAATTTAGCCTAATAAAATAATATATTTATAATTTTTTTCCCTTCTTTTTCTCCAACAAAATTTGGACTACATGGTACACACTTACACTTTACTTTAACATACGAATTTATTTTCTATATTATGAATAAAATATTAATTGATAATATAATTATTTTTTATTTTTGTCATTATTGTTATAAGTCCAAGAAACTAGAATTCCAAGTATTTTTTTTTGCGTAAATTATTAAAATAAAAAGAACAAGAAGAGATAATAAATGTTAATGATAATGAAGAAAATTTTAATGAAGAAATAAGTTAGCAAAATGATAAACATAATGATAGCATTAACCTTCTTTTTATGAGAAACTAATGATAGCATTGACTTAGACGAGGTTGATTAGGTAATATGATGAAAATGATGAAAATAAATTTTTATTTTTGGGTCATTTGTAATATATTATCACTTTTGAATTTAAGCAATTGGAATGTGTATGTTATAAACACATGCTAATTTGATTTATTTAGTTAGCTTGTTAAATATTACATAAATGATGAATAAATTAGTCATTAGTTGAATATATTTAAAATTTATAATGAATATACCTGTAGGGTCAAGATTTGTAGCCCAAGCCCAAAATATATGGGATGTAAGCCCAACAAGCCCAATACAATGAATTTGTAGAGAGTGTGTGAAAGAACTGGGTTGTTTGTGAATTAGACAATGATTAATAAAGATTTAAAAGATGAACAAGTACAAAAACACACTTGAAACTTGAGTAAACTGTGTCTGAGGAGATGAATTATTTTTTTAAGAACAAATACAATTCTTAGAACTACAGTAAATCTTCATTCTTTCTCCTTCTCTCCTTTTTCTGATCCCCCTTTGATGAGAGGTCTCTTACATTTATATAGTTTTCTTTCAGACAATCTCGATCGTACATTTGTTTTTCATCTAAGCATTCACTTGAGTATATGTCCCATTAAGTATCTTCTTTGGTTCTCCATGAGTGGTGGCAGCTGAGATTGCACTATTCGGGAGTCTTTTTCACATAAATGCGGCCATAAAAGTTGCTGCAATGCATTCAATGCAGTGGTAGTAACTTTTTCTTTAAATATTTCTCTATTCTTATCATCTTTAGACGTACCTGAAGTTCATCCTTATTGTTGGAACTTCTTAGAAGGTCACCCAAATCGCCCAAGTATGTGCTTGACCGATATTCCTCATATCCGAGAAGGATACACTCCTTGGACTATATTCCCCTATCCTTTCCTTATGTGACTCTCCCCTCCGTGGCCTTCCCCAATCATTTTCTCCTCCTCGGACGTATCCACATCTTCAAATAGGGCCTAAGGCCCAATATATGAATTTGGGATTTTATCCCCACAATAACTCCTCCAAATTTTAATTTTTCCCTCGCATCCGAGGAGAAAAAATGGGATTTTGATCTGCCACAGAAATAGAGGCAAAAAATGCCAAGATGTATGAGTTTACACGTGTGGGAGCATAGATTAAGGCGCTTCATCATTGCTGCTGATGTTTCGATATTTATGAAGCGTTATTAATTGCTCCAGGCGGCGCTATGTCTTTGGCATCTAATGGTGAACCATTGATCCAATGAATGACATTTTTTCTCAGGGTTTGGGTAGGATAACTCCCACTCGTTTTCTGGCCCCTATATAAAGCCTCAAAGGAGATCATTTCTTCTTTACTTTACAATTTCTCAGACTTTCCAGCGAACTTAAGCATTCAAACTCACAAAACTCATCTTCCAACTCAAGCAATTTCTTAGTCTTATTTCTTCGAGAATCTTTAAGAATCCTTCTGAGGATTTCTAGGATCATTCTCTAAATCAGTTCGTGTAAGTTTCACCATCTTCGAACCCTTTGTTCTCTCTTCGGCCTTCAAATTTTCATTTCCTAGTTATCGCTTTTACTGTTTCTTCTTTCTGCTTATCCGAAATGGGTAGATTTAAGTATTTAGTGGATAGTCCTACCCAGATAGAGATATTTAAAGAAACGTATCAAATACCACAGGACGTGAACTTGTGGTATTGTCCTCCAGAAGGACTACTAACTGACCGAAGGGTGGGGGAAGTCATAATCCCTGTCATAGCTTTTATAGAAGGGGGAATGACTCTTCCTATGGGTTTCATTACCAGAGATTACCTTCGTAATCATAAGATTAGTCCTGAGCAATGCACACCTAATGTCTTTAGGATCCTAGGAGCAGTTGATGCTTTAAATCGACATTTAGGCTTGGGGCTCACCTGGCTTGATGTAGTCCACATATACGAGTGTCATAGACAAAGAGGGCAGGATTTTACCTTAAATCCCGATCCGACATTGTTAGGCTTATCTCCTGTCTTCCCAAGTCTAACAAGGGGATGAAAGACAACTATCTGATCGTCTCGAAAGTGTGGCATGACGGTCTTCATTGCCTAACCCAACCAGGAGAGCCAGGTGGGATATCCCAGACCTAAGTTCCCTAGCAGTAGATTTAGAATTTTCATCACTAGCGTTGTCTTTCTTTTCTTTGTATTAGTATTTTACCTTAAGTTTCTGATTATGCCTAATTCTGTTGTGGTGTTAATAGATAAAATGCACGTAGCTCCTCGGCTCAGCCTAACTAACATTGTTGTGCTCAATTATCTACTAAGATCAGAGATTTTTGTAAGTGAAGACAGGCAACTTCAGGCCGTCTATCTTATTCTCGATTTCACGCCTTTGTCAGACACATTTCAACTGGTCGACAACGCGGTAAGGCAGGGAGACCATCGGATAAACTGGATAGACATATCTTGGCCAAATTTTTTGTCTCCATTAGACCTTCCCCCTGTACCACATCTGGTTTCGCAGGGTGTACCACTGTTCGTCCCTCTAGTTCAACAGATTCCCCTCGAATCCGCCGTAGAAGGGGAAAGAGTTGCTTCCTCGACCTCATCTCTAGAGAAACAGATTGACCAGTTTCGTTTCGAAGGAGAGGCATCCAGGGAAGTACAGGTGATTCCTCTTTCGGACACTGAGGAAGAGGCTAATAGGCATTCTAGCATCCACGTTCCTATTTTAATAACTTTCCTTCCAAACAACTCATCAAAGAAGCCACCAAGTCCCAGCTCGCTGTTAATTTTCCTCTACCCCTTCCTCAGCTCCCTTCTGCCCTCGGCTTAGAGCCAAACCTTGAGTTGAAGAAGAAAAGGCCTAATGCAACTTTTGAGAAGGGTGAGATGGAACCTTCGAAAGGAAACAAACAACAGAGAGCGGCTAGGGACAACGGAGCAAAAGGGTTGCATCTGTTCAGAGTCGAGAAGACCCTCTTATTACTAATGTACGCCAAGGACTGCGCATCTGGTCTCCTAAGCTAGAGTTAGATGGTGTCCCCTTCCCTTGGGACACTTTGGTCAAGAATTACCAAGGAGGGCAGGGTGGTCTTATCACTGAAGCCTTAGAGCAACCACTTCTTTTACTAAAAGATATAGAGGCCTACAGGCGCTTCAACCAGCACGAGCTCTTCCTATCCCTAAAGAGGGACTTGGCTATGGTAGGTGATTTGATCTGCTTCTCTAAGTAAATCGTTGATCATTTCTATTCATCCATTTTCTTTGTCTTATATTAATTAATAATTTTTTTTTATTCTATTATGCAAATTACCTAACAAGTTTATGTGCCCGAAGATGGAATAAAGATGCCCGCAATGAAGCCAAAGCGAAGGCCCATTCTCGGTCTGACGTTGAAAAATCTCTAGGTAATCTAAAGGAAGATTATTCTAAGCTGTCCGAGCATCTAAAAGAGATGACCAAAGAAAGGAATAGCTTGATGCAGGCCTTAAAAATGCTGAAAAGCAGGCCAAAGACCAACACCATCAGTTGCATATGACTGAAATCAATCTAGAAACAAAGAGGCAATTGATGAAGGACCTTCGAGCTGAGCTTTAGAAAGCCAGGGATGCTGCCTAATTGGCCAAGAAGGCAGCCGAGGTTGAAAAGAAGGTAGCATTCAAGCTTGGGGTGGAAGAGACTCAAGTCAGGCTCACAGAGAAGTTTTCTACAGTCTGCAGGGACTACTGTGATATAACCTGGGGTAAAGCCCTTGACGTTGCTGGGGTCCCTGCAGAATCTAACTTGAGGCGACCTGGGAGCATCTACTACAATCTTGAAATTTGTGAACTCCCAAGTCCTGACTCCTCTTCCTCCAAACAACTCCCAGAGGCCTTGGAACAGCCTTTGGTCAGCTAAGTCCCTCCTGCCCTTCCTAAAGCTCCCAAAGTGTTTGATCAAGCTGGTGGTTGAGGCAACCAAGCTGAGGATTGTGGGGGCCTTTTTTGCTATGTTGGGCCGGGCTGCCCCTTTGTGAGTGTAGGCCTAAGTGTTCTGGGTTGCAGGAGTCGAGACCGGGCCAACTGGAACTCAACTTGGCCGGTTTGTGCGCGAACTATGCCTCGTCTGCCAGGTGTGTGCTTACCGCAGACTGAGTTGTTCCAGAGGAAAGCTTACAACAGGCAGAGCTATTTTAGAGAAAAAAAAGCTTGCGGCAGGCAGATACAATTGATAAGACAAAATCACGTATTCTGGAATGACCAGATAGTTCTTTTAATAAGAAATGACCGAACTACAATAACATTAACAATCTTTGACAAATCAATAGTAAGGGCAAATGGTAATAAAGATTTAATCGACAACTTATGTAAATAAATTCAGTTCGGTCCGCAAGAGTAAAGCCAAAGAGGAAGAACGCCTCTTCTCAATGCATTTAACCTCCGAGGAAAGAAAACGGGATTCCTGCCGCGGAAGTTAATGGGTTTGAGGGAGGCGGACCTGAATGGACACTTCCCAAAATAATTATAGAAGAGAACAGGGATTCAAGAGGGAGAGAAGGGAAGGGGCCTATTGGTGCATGCCACTATCACTTGCTCTTTTTTTCTCTGTTTCTTTCTTTCTTTTCTAGTCTTTTCTTAGTAATTTCCACAATGGTCATTTTTTAGTGTTATGCTCCTCTGTTCTTCTAAGTAAGTTACAGAGTATTTTCTTTAAATTGTGTTATATTGCTCTTGTGCCTGTTGTGTGTTCTGACACACGACAGAGGCGTCCTTTTATAGTGCCTGCCATGACCGATCTTTTACTATTCTACCCCCTAATCATTTCTTGTCTGGTCTGGGTGCACTTATAGACCCTTACTGCTCTATCTGCGAGTCCCTCTGTCACAGACACAGACAACGTTTTGTCTGTTAGTCCGCCGTGGCACCTTGTCCTGCCGCGGTGATGTTTCTCTCTCTCTATCCCTCATGGCATACACCTATTGGTTCCCACTCAGTCGTGCCTCTTTTGAGTGGTATGCCATCCCAGCAGGACGTATTCCCCAAAAGAGTTTGAGCAGGAACCTCAAAACAGGCCCTCCCCTCTCCCCACCTCCAAACCATGCCCTTTTACCTCTGACCCATGACCCCACCATGTCCTGTATTGGCTGGGTACATGCTGGTGGTGCCTGGGCCTTGCGCGTGGTTTATGTCTGAAGTCTGCCTGCTGTCCATGCATCTACCGTGTACTGGACATTTTGCTTGCATTGCCAGTCGTCCGTTCTTGGCTTTTCCCAAGCTGTTACTCTGATTTCCCACCCCATAGGGTTTGGACTTTACCGAGTACTGGGCTTTGTGTTCTCTTCAGCCCAATTCTTTAATTGCCTTAGCTTCCCACCGTGTTACTCGGCCTTTCCTGCCACGGCGATTTTTGTTCCTACTGGGCCTCTTTTCAAGCCTGCCATTCCTTTCTTTCCCCTAGTGGCTTAAGAGAGCCTACTGGTGTTCTTACTCATGGGCTCCATTGTCCCATTCTTTTTTCCCTTCGGGCCTGCGGCCCTTTTACTTTCCTTGGGCTTCCTCGGCCCATTTACTGACTTTGCTTTCCCATGGGCTTTTACTAACTTGATTGGGATTCCCCGGCCCAATCTCCTCATACTCATCCTTGGGGTTCATGGGCTTGCCATCAACCCTTACTTTCTTTGTTTACATTGCCTTGGACCTACTGCGGCCCATTCTCGCTTTTTCATACCATACATTGCCTATGGGTGTCATTTCTCTCTTTTCGGACCCTTTGGGCCCATTTGCTTCTTCAAGACCCATTTATTCATGTTATGGGCCCGTGTTCTATTCTTCTTGCCGCTTGGGCCTAACAGTCTTATTTTATGCCTGCCATTCTGATTGCCTGCTTTGCTGGGTTGGGCTGGCTTTACAAAAATGACCCTCAACATTTAGCCCCCTGAACATATGGTGCATTCTTGCGGTTCATATGTGAATGAAGAACTTTTTTGTCTTTTTTCACTTTTTCTTTTCCTTGGCGGGCTTTTTGAAACCACGAACTCCTTCCTGCATATATATATTTTTTTCTTGCCGTGAATAGTGACACCTCTTCGAATTTCCCAAAATGGTAGTTGCTTTAAAACGTAACTGCTGCCTTATTAATTTCATTCTTTTCTCAATGGCTGACTCGTCACCTCCCTTTGCGCCGGCCTTAATAACTCAGGTATTTAAGAGAAGAATCCCTTCCCAACGCAGACACAAACTCCTTTTATTTCAAAAAATTTTCCTTTCCTCATCATCATCTTCTTCTTGAACACCCATCCCTCTCTTGCTCCGTTCAAATCCTCACGCCATGGCATCGGTGAAAACTCCAGCTTCTTCCCGCCGTAAAGGGAAGAGTGTCGCCGTGGATCCTCCAGTGGAACAAGAAGTAGAAGAAGAGGACGTGCGCTCTGATTCGGACCGTTTCGAGGAGGAGGAAGAGCGGCGCGACCTAGACAGCAAGTGTGCCCCTCTGATTAATCCTTGGTACAGTTCTAGTCCTCACTTTCCTAAGGCTCATGGAGATTATGTGCCGCCGCTGCCGGGCCGTGTGTGGCTCGTTCTTTGCCGGCGAAACCCTAATGTTTCTTGGGCTCTAGTGTCTTCCTCTATCTCCGATTTGGTCATTCGTCAAGGCGTCGCCCTTCCTGTGCCTATTCATTTTGAGTTTGGGTCTGGCATTGCCTTGGGTTGGAAAGAGTGGGTTGACAGTGAGTTATCGGATACACATTTCATGGGTTTGCTTCAGCGGGCCGGTGTTCTAAAGGCCGTCGTTCTTTCCCGAAGCCTTTCCAACTTTCGAGACCTCTACAATCTTCGCCATTTAGTTCACCGATGGTGTTCCACCACTCACACATTCTTCTTTTCTTGCGGCGAAGTCACGGTTACTCTCGAGGACGTGGCCAATCAGTTTCTTTTGCCTATTCTCGGGGATGCTGATCCTGTCGCTATTGAGCTTTCCCCAGAAGAAGAAAATATTGAAGCAGAGTTGAAGAAGAGGATGGCCGGAAACGCTAAGCTGTCTTATTAGGTTAGTTCCTCTTCCAAGTTTTCTGTTGCTGCTCGTCGTGCTGACTTTATTGCTTTTTGGCTTTCTAAGTTTGTCTTTGGGTCCCATCCCTATTATGCCATAAAGCCGTTGTATTTTTGTTTGGCTATTAAAATATTTGCTGGGGTGAGTCTGCCGCTAGCCCCCATGTTTTTGGGGCATTTATATATGCAACTAGATATCCTGCGGAGTGATAAGAGTCAGGCTGGTTCCTGCCACATAGTTGCTTCTTCTGTACACAACACTATTCTGCAGCAGTTGTTGTTTGAGCGTTGTGCTCAATACTTGGCGAAGTATAGGCCTGTCAGATTTGCTAAAGAGAAGTACCAACCTTGTCCGTGGGCCATTACTGATTTTTGTGGCAGGTTTGAGCTTGATTTTCCTTTGACTTTTCGTTGGTCTGGTTTGAAGCCCATCGATTATTCTGTTGTTAAGTCCTTTGATGAGGGTGTTGGTTTTTCCTGGAGAGCTTATAGACAGTTGCGTCCTGGTTATACTTGTGTTGATTCGGTAATGGGTCTGTTTGTTGATACCGTTGGTACTACTACCCCGCTAGCTGGCTTTGATGAGACGAGTATCACATATTTGGCTGCCACTAATCTTGGATGGCTACCCTATCTGGCAGATGAGGGTGTCAAGTTTGTTCATTACCCTGCCAATCGAGTGAGGAGACAGTTTGGCCTGGACCAGGATATCCCTGATGACCTCTCCTTCCTCGTAGAGTCTCCTACTTCGGCTAGGCCTTTTCTGCAGCACACTGCTTTTGACTTTTGGAGAGAGCGTTTTAGTGCGGTCACAATTGCAGTTTCTTCGAGGGAAGGCCTTTGCACCGCTGCTATGCACCTCTATTAGCAGCTTGTCATGAACTCGTTTGATGCAGAGTTGGCTGGTAGTCGCGGTTTCTCTCTTATACCTCCTGAGGGACTTAGTATGGTTATCTCTCCCAATCCTCGGTTACTCCTTCCTTCTAAGTCCGTGTTGGCCTATGCTAGGAAACAGAACTGATCTGCTATCTTCGAGTGGGACGAGGAGAAGAGTGGATGGTATTGGCACATAGGTGATTACCCCTCAGGTTGGGAAAAGAAGGTTAAAGTAGTAAACATTCCTGCGTCGGCCAAGAAAGCTCCTGCCAAGCTTAAATCTGTCAGCAAGTCCAAGTCTGCCACTCCTCAGCCTCCTACAAGTGCTACTCCTGCCAGCAGAACACGAGGCAGTAAAAGGAAGACAACTCCCCATCTTGTATCTGCTGCTCAGCGAAGAGTAAGTTTCTAAAAACCTTTTCTTGCTTTGTCTTCCAAGCATATAGATATATACTTCTTCCTTTTTCTGACCTATTCTGAATCCTGGCTGAATTTTTCCTTAACTCCTTTTCTTATCCCTTTTGCTTTTGCAGTCTAAGTAGAAGGAGGATACGTCAGCCGTTCGTCCTCTTATGCTTGAGGAACCCGAATCAGAGGTACATTTCTTCTTGCTCCTGCATGTGTCCAGTCTGCTACATTTTTTTTTGTTTTTGGTTACTTCATTCGCCCAAAAAATTAATTCGGTCTTTACACCCTTTCTTTGCTTTGTCCTTTAGGATGAGCCTGAGCCTCTTTCCATATATCGCCCTACGGTCGAGGAACTTTCTGCCCCTATGGGCATTCCTACGGAGGGCACTTTTGGTGGGGTCAAATTTGCAGCACCTGCTCCTTCTGCAGCCACTACCTCTCCTACTGAACCGGTATCCATGGATAAGGGTACTCATATTAGGGAGGTTAGTGAGGCCACCCCCACTCCTGCCATGACATCTTCTGTTCAAAGGGGAACCACCCCTCCTGCTGTTGCTGAGGTCGAGGTTACTCCTGCTACACCTCTCATCATTTCTACTGGTGACCCTTTTGCTTCTCTCTCTCAGGCAGTGCAGGGCATTTCTTCCTTGGTAGTTACTCCCTCTTCTATTCCCGTTTTTGCCACACGTGGGGCTCGTGCTGAATTGTCCTCCGAGGGGTCTGAGGAGATTTTTGAGGATCCTGAGGATGAGCCTGGCCTGGGGAGGAGGATTTCTGAATCTGAGGAAGAGGATAGTGTTCCACCCGAGGCAATGGGTATGTGCTTTCTTCCTTAACCCTTTTTTTTTCTTTCTCCATTAAGTTTTATTCTTTTCCCTTTTTATTTGCCTGTCTATTTCTCTGTTTGCAGAGACTTTTGGGGAGTTAGGCATTTCAGCAGACGTGGGGGTGTCTACGGCAGTTTCTCCTGCCATGCCCACAACACCTATCCCTGCCACATCTCCCATACCAGTTTTTGCCATATTTACAGCGTCCGTTTCTGCAGTTCCTTCTATTCCTGCCTCTGCTTTCCCCACAGCCCCTGTTACTGCTGGCTTTAGTAAGTTTTATCTCATTTCTTTTACTTCTTCTCCGCAAGCTTCTCTTCCTTTTATTCTCACCAAGGTTCCTCATTTCAACCTTTGCGTTCTTTGACAGGTCCACCTCCTACAGTGCTTTCTCACTTTGAGGTGGGCAGTAGCTCTGCCACCCTTCCAGATCCTGCAAGCGAGGCTGCGACCTTTTTTGTGCGTTTTGATCAGTCCGAAGTCAACGACCTTGATCCTGCTTCTTTCTGGGGCTCCGGACCCCCTTACATAGATTTTCATGGCTTCAGAGTTCCTGCGGATTGCGCTCCTCATTTGATGATGATTTACGACAGTCGTGGGGACTTCATGCAGGGATTCCGACTTGGCCAATCAGTCAAAGAGCATTTCTTGAGAATGTTAGGTAGCGTGCTGAACGACATCGAGCACAGCTTTGTGGACACTGTCTCCACCGAGAGGATCCTTCAATGGAGGGCTGCAGTATAGGAGCTTCTCCCCTGTTTTGTTGTTTTTTCTTTTGCCTTATTACTCTGTCCAGTACATTATGCTCCCTATAGTACCTATTTGGGCTTGCTTGCCACAGTTTGGGTTTTTGTAATTTAACTTTATGATGCTACACTTTGCTACTTTTTTGCTATGATATATGATAACAAATACTTCGTGCTTTTCATTGCAAGAAAGCAAGTTACAAAATTCGATTTGTGACATAGTCATCTTTGAAAGATAAAGAACAGAGCAAACGAAAAACATGACAGCTTTTGAAAAGACAAAAAAGGTAAGGGATAATCACATTGCTTTTCTCCTTAGGCGTAGTAGCGTTTCAACCATTTTCCATTGATGGGATCCATTAAGTCCTTTCCATCCATCTGAGTTAAGCGGTAATATCCACTCGAATGCGCTTCTCTTATCACAAAGGGTCCTTCCCACTTCGGTGCAAACTTCGATGGTCCTGCCAAGCCTCTCCTAACGTAGTCTGCCACTTTTAGGACTAGTTGTCCTTCCGCAAATATTCTTTCTTTAGTTATCCTGTCGTAAGCCTCAGTCATTTTTTGCCTGTATCTGCGGCTGTGTTCTTGAGCCTTTTCTCTTCTTTCGTCAAGTCCTTCCAAGTCTTCGCACCTTTCTGCCGCAAAGACCTTTTCATCATTCTCCTTTTCTTACATCTGCATAACTCTCAGGGATGGGGTCATCTTTTCTGCTGGGCTTACCACTTCAGTTCCGTAGACCAAGGAAAAATGTGAAAAACTTGTGGCTGACTTAGGTGAGCTCCTGTAAGCCCAAAGAGTGTCTGGCAGATGCGTTGCCCATCTTCCCGTATATTCTTGGCTCATTTTACTGATGATTTTTATGAGAGTTTTGTTCGTTGCCTCCGTTTGCCCATTTCCTTGAGGGTAATATGGTGATGATCGGTGATGTTTGATTTGATAAAACTCTAGCATTCTCCTCACCTCGCTATTGACAAAAGGTGTGCCGTTGTCACTGATGATCCTATGAGGAACCCCAAACCTTACGATTATGTTTTCCTTGATAAATTTTGCCACTGCCCCTCTTGTGGCTTTACGAAACGGCACTGCCTCTGCCCACTTAGTAAAGTATTCCATAGCTACGAGTATCCATATGTATCCTCGCGACGGCGGATTCACCGGTCCAACTAAATCAAGCCCCCAAGTATGGAATGGCCATGGTGTGACCGTGCTATGCAAGTTCTGTGGATGAGTGTGAATCAAATTGGCTTGTACTTGGCAACTGTGACATTTTTTCACAAATTCTGCCGTGTCCCTTTTCATGGTAGGCCAGTAATAGCCCATTTGCAACAGGCACCTATAAAGCCTTTTCTTCCTCTGGTGTTCCCTACACTCTCCTGAGTGTATTTCTTTTATCATTTCTCTTGCCTCCTCAGGGCCTAAGACACCTCAAGGGGTCTCCATCATACCCTTTTTTTAAAAGGGTCATATTATGCAAGAAATAGCGCGTTGTTAGCCTCCTGAGCTTATATTTTTCGCTGTGCTTCTGCAGCAAGATGCCTTCTGTCAAGTATTGTATAAATGGGTTTCTCCAGTCCTCGCTGACGAATGCAGCATAACTTTCTTCTCTGTCTGCTGCAAGTAGGCAGTTCTCACACTGGGTTTGGACTTGGTCTACATCTTTGCTCATGGTTGGCCAATAAAAGACCGCCCTTTGAAGTCTGCGGTAAAGGCTGACTTCTCCGCAGGATCTGCAAGTCTTTTCATGTACTTCTTTCAACTTTCTCTAGGCCTCCTTTTGCCCCACACATTTGGACAAGATTCCGCCTGGCATCCTGCGGTATAGCTCCCCCTTCATTAGGGCATAGTCTTTGAGTACTTTTAGTTCCATGGCTTCCTCTCCTCCCGTCAAAACTTCCTTCATGCGTATCCGCCAATCTCCTTCGTAGTGTTCCTCCTGGAACCTTTCTTTTATCACTTCAATTATGGATTCTTCCCTTTTGCTGACCTCCACTCTGGTGCTTTCCCCTTCAAACATTACTTGCGAACCTAGTGCGGCTAATGCATCGGCAAATCGATTCTTGTTTCTTGGGGTATGTTCTATTTCGAAAGTTAAGAACTTTTCTTCCATCTTCTGGGCCATTGCTCTGTACAGGGCAAGACTGGGTTCTTTTAGGGAAAAACTCTCTTTGGTTTGGCAGACTACCAAGTTGGAATCACCTAATACCTTCAAATGTTTAACTCCCATCTCAAGAGCTGTGGCCAGCCCAGTTAAGTAAGCTTCATATTCTGCTGTATTGTTTGAACAGGGGAACTCCAGCATGAATGATAGTGCTACTGTTTTATCTTCTTCATGATACAAAACTACCCCAATCCCTCCAGACTGGGCGGTAGAAGATCCGTCAAATTTCATCACTCACTATTCTCTGAGTTCTTCTACCATGGCTACTTCCTCTGGAACTTCGTTGTCCAGCGAAAATTCTTCCTCCCCTGGAAACTGTGCCAATAAATCTGTTATAACCTGGCTTTTCATTGCTCTGGGCGCTCCTATTCTCAAGTCATACTGTGATAGTTGTAATAACCATTGTGATATCCTGCCGGAGAGGATTGGCTGTTGTAATAAAGCTTTGATGGCATGGGACTTAGTCATCAGCCATACTTCATAGGCCAAGAAGTAATGGCGTAATCTTTGTGAGGCATAAACAATAGCCAAACAGGCCCTTTCTGCCCTCGGATAACGAGTTTCTGCGTCTTTCAGGGTGCGGCTGATGTAATATACTGGTTGCTCGATGCCACCTCCATCTTCTTAGGCAATTAAGGCACCGATGGCATATGGATTAGTAGCCATATAAAGCAGCAATGGCTTTTTGTGTATTGGGGCTTGCACTGTAGGGAGGTTCATCATGATCTGCTGCAGCCTCTTGAAGGCCGCCTGCTGCGCTTCTCCCCATACAAAACTTTGCCCTTTCCTCAGTAGCTTGGTAAAGGCCAAAGTGATTGATGCCAACCCAGGGATGAATCTTCGGATATATGAGACTTTCCCCAAGAAACTCTTTAGCTCTTTTACCGTGATTGGAGGTCTCATAGTTGCAATGGTTGTAGCCTTTGCTGGGTCAACATCTATCCCCCTGCTGTGCACTAGGAACCCTAGGAACTTCCCAGAGGACACTCCAAATGCGCATTTGAGAGGGTTCATTCTCAGTTTAAAGGCTCTGCACCTCTCGAATACTTTCCTCAACACTTGGAAGTGTTCTTCTCTTTTCCTTGACTTTACTACTATGTCATCTACGTAATCCTCCAGCTCACAATGCATTATGTCATGAAATATGATCGTCATTGCTCTCTGATAAGTGGCACCCGCATTTTTCAACTCGAAGGGCATTACAGTGTAATAAAAGTTGCCCATGGATGTTCCAAAAGCGGTTTTCTGTGCATCTTTTGGCGCCATCCTAATTTGGTTATTCCCGCTAAAACCATCCATAAACGAAAACATGGCACTACCTGCCGCAGAATCTTTCAGTAAGTCCATGTTTGGCAAAGGAAACTCATCCTTTGGACAGGCCTTGTTGAGATTTCTGAAATCTACACAACACCTTATCTGGCCGTTCTTCTTCTTCATGAGCACGATGTTGGACAGCCATTGGGGGTGTTGGATAGGTTTGATGAATCCTGCGGCAAGCAATTTCTGCACTTCTTTGACTATTTGCCCTTCTATTTCCATGTGGAATGTCCTGGCAGGCTGGGCTATTGGCCTGGCCTCTGGGTCTACATTTAACGTGTGTGCAACTAGCCCAGGGTCTAACCCGGGCATTTCATTGTATTCCCATGTGAAGATGTCCTTGAATACTTTCAAGAGCAACATCAGCTCTGTTTTTTCCTTCTCTGTCAGGCTTGCACTAATTAAGATAGATTTTGGTCCCTGTGAAACAGATCCCAAGTCAACTTCTTCCTTTTCTTCTTCTGCCGTAACTTGTGCTTCTTTTTCTGTCACAACTTTCTCATTCTCTTTTTCACTACTTTCTTCTTCTGACTTTTCTTGAACCATGCAACACCCCAAGTCCTCATGCTGCCGTTCATGGGTGGGGCCTTTTTGCATTTCACTCGTGGGCCCCGCGCCCCTTCATAACTTATACATAATCCTGCCGTCAAGACCTCGGATCCTGACGCAGTGAGGTGTATCCTCTGAGTCCACGATTGGTGCTTCCTTTCTCTTCCTTTTTCTAGCCAATAACTCCCTTAGGTCAGGCTCGGGATCATCCTGGATGTCTCTCCATTTAGGCATGAAGGTACCTTGTGGCCTTGACACTGAATTTTCCTCGGATGGCACCCATTGATCGTAGAACATGGTTTCTACTAAGTGAGTTTTTGCCAGCTCAAATGGTGAGTGATTCGCTGCTATGCGTATCATCCTGCCGTTCAATCTTCCTTTCACACATTGGTGATAGGTGGACGGGACTAGCCGGTGTTTATGCAACCATGGCCTCCCCAGAAGCACGTGATAGGATACTTCAGTTTTTACCACATGGAACCGTGCTAAAGAGGCTATGGGGCCCACTTTCAACCACAGCTGAATGTGGCCTGCTGTGTACTCGCCCCTTCCACCGAACCCTGTTACTTCCATTAAACATCCCTGGATCTTCCTTTCTGAAATTCCTGCTGCCTGCAGAGTGCTCAATGGAATGAGATTTACAGAAGCACCTGTATCTACTAAAGCTCTCTTTATAGGGATTTGATTTATGGATGCCGCTAAGTACAAGGGTCTCCTGTGGTCTGGATACCCCACTTCCATATCTTCATCACTGAAGGTGATTTTGGTTGACTCCTGCAAGAGAGCCCTTTCATCTGATATTTCTACCGATAGGCATTCTACTCCTGCACCAGAGGTGATGCTCACCAAGGCCTCAATGGCTACCTTTCTTTCCTTTGCTGAGAGTCCTAGCTGATCAAACAAATTTCTGAACTTGGAACTCTGTTGTAGAGTGGTAATGGCCGCCGCAGGCAAAGCCATGTTTTCTTCTTCGTCCTCTCCTGGGTCAGCACAAATTACCACTGCTGCTACACCCTTCCCTTTATGGTTTGGGGGTGGGTTTCTTTGGACTTCCTGCTGAGACAATTCTAAAGTTCCTTCCTTTATCCTGCGGTGCACTAGTCTGCGGAGTGCCCAACATTCTATGGTGGCATGTTGGACATAGTTGTGTAAACGACAAAAACGTGGGTCCCTCCTTTCTTCCTTGGTGGGCTCCCTAGCAACCTGGTTAGGTTTGAAAACGCCATCTGCTATCCATTTGTCTAATAGTACGTCTAGTTCCTTCGCGGTGCATGGTATTGGCGGGGGAGTATCGTATTCTTTCCCGTCAGTCTTCCTCCTTCGCTCATTGGTGGACACCGCCATGGCTTGCGGGGCACTCCATTTGTCCGTGCTTAGCTTTACGGACTGGGCAGTTTTTCTTGCCTTTTGTAACAGCTACGCGAACTGGGAGATTTCAAGGTTTTCTAGGACTGCCCTGTATTCCCTAATCATATTCGTCATGCACATCTCCACCAGTGTCCTTTCCTCATAATGGTCATAGCAGTCGAGTGCTATGTCCCTAAATCTCTTGATGTACTCTATCAAGTCTTCACCATTCCTTTGTTTAGTCGCTTGCAATGTTGCAAGCATCACCGTTTCTTCTCCGTGAAAGTACTTGGTACAAAATACATCCACCATATCATCCCATGTTGGGATCGATCCTGGCTTTAAGCCAATGTACCAGGTATAAACCCGGTCACACAATGACTTAGAAAACTCTCGAAGACACAAGTCCTTGTCTGCGGTATAAGGGCCAAGCGTATCAATGAACTTGCTTACGTGCTCAACAGCACTTCCCTTCCTGCTATCATATTATGCGAATACTCGCGGTTCATACCTCTCGGGGTATGGTTTACTGAGCACCCTTAGCGGGTATGGGGGTCTACATGCGTAGAATCTATCCTTTGGCCCTCTGGCTCTCTTTTGCTCTAGAAGAGTTGCTACTTCTACCATAGTAATAAAACGTTGATCCGGATTTTGTCGGACACCACCTACTAGTGTCTCTTCTGCCCCATGTTCTGGATCATGCTGGCTTTCTTTTTCTTTTGTTCTATCCGTCTTTAGTTGACGAATTTATTCCATCATTTGCTGTTGTGAGTGCTATAAGGCCTGCAATACTTCAATGAAGGTGTTGGCATTGTCTGCGGGGATCCTCGGGGGAGGTTGGTTTCCAGCCTCCATCTCGTTAGCACTTTCTACCTGATTAGGCTGTGGTTGGTGGGGCGTTGTAGGCCTAGACTCTGCTTGTGAGGGTACAGCACTCATGTTGCGCGTAGTTCTGGACTTTGGAGGCATTTGTTTGCGAGGGCTCTTATCCCTGAACTATTTCTTAATTCCCCAATGGAGTCGCCAATTTAATGTAGGGGCCTTTTTTGCTATGTTGGGCTGAGCTACCCCTTTGTGAATGTGGGCCCAAGTGTTCTGGGTTGCAGAAGTCGAGACCGGGCCAACTGGAACTCAACTTGGCCGGTTTGTGCGCGAACTATGCCTCGTTTGCCAGGTGAGTGCTTACCGCAGACTAAGTTGTTCCAGAGAAAAGCTTACAACATGCAGAGCTGTTTCAGAGAAAACAAGCTTGCGGCAGGCAGATACAATTGATAAGACAAAATCACGTATTCTGGAATGACCAGATAGTTCTTTTAATAAGAAATGACCGAACTACAATAACATTAACAATCTTTGACAAATAAATAGTAAGGGCAAATGGTAATAAGGATTTAATCGACAACTTATGCAAATAAATTCAGTTCGGTCCGCAAGAGTAAGGCCAAAGAGGAAGAACGCCTCTTCTCAACGCAATTAACCTCCGAGGAAAGAAAACGGGATTCCTGCCGCGGAAGTTATTGGGTTTGAGGGAGGCGGACCTGAATGGACACTTCCCAAAATAATTATAGAAGAGAACAGGGATTCGAGAGGGAGAGAAGGGAAGGGGCCTATCGGTGCATGCCACTATCACTTGCTCTTTTTTTTTTTTTTTTTTCTTTCTTTCTTTCTTTTCTAGTCTTTTCCTAGTAATTTCCACAATGGTCGTTTTTTAGTGTTATGCTCCTCTGCTCTTCTAAGTAAGTTACAGAGTATTTTCTTTAAATTGTGTTGTATTGCTCTTGTGCCTGTTGTGTCTCCTTGCACATGGCAGAGGTGTCCTTTTATAGTGCCTGCCGTGACCAATCTTTTACTATTCTACCCCCTAACCATTTCTTGTCTGGTCTGGGCGCACTCGCGGACCCTTACTGCTCTGTCTGCGAGTCCCTCTGTCACAGACACAGACAACGTTTTTTCTGTTAGTCCGCCGCGGCACCTTGTCCTGCCGTGGTGATGTTTCTCTCTCTCTATCCCTCATGGCATGCACCTATAGGTTCCCACTCAGTCGTGCCTCTTTTGGGTGGTATGCCATCCCAGCAGGATGTATTCCCCAAAAGAGTTTGAGCAGAAACCTCCAAACAGGCCTTCCCCTCTCCCCACCTCTAAACCATGCCCTCTTACCTCTGACCCATGACCCCACCATGTCCTGTATTGGCTGGGTACAGGCTGGTGGTGCCTGGGCCTTGCGCGTGGTTTATGTCTGAAGTCTGCCTGTTGTCCATGCATCTGCCGTGTACTAGACATTTTGCTTGCATTGCCAGTTGTCCGTTCTTGGCTTTTCCTAAGCTGTTACTCTGATTTCCCACCCCATAGGGTCTGGACTTTACCGAGTATTGGGCTTTGTGTTCTCTTCAGCCCAATTCTTTAATTGCCTTAGCTTCTCACCGTGTTACTCGGCCTTTCCTGCCGCGGCGATTTTTGTTCCTGTTGGGCCTCTTTTCAGGCCTGCCGTTCCTTTCTTTCCCCCAGTGGCTTAACAGAGCCTACTGGTGTTCTTACTCATGGGCTCCATTATCCCTTTCTTTTTTCCCTTTGGGCCTGCGGCCCTTTTACTTTCCTTGGGCTTCCTCGGCCTATTTACTGACTTTGCTTTCCTATGGGCTTTTACTAACTTGATTGGGCTTCCCTGGCCCAATCTCCTCATACTCATTCTTGGGATTCATGGGCTTGCCATCAACCCCTACTTTCTTTGTTTACATTGCCTTGGGCCTGCCGTGGCCCATTCTCGCTTTTTCATACCATACATTGCCCATGGGTGTCATTTCTCTCTTTCCGGGCCCTTTGGGCCCATTTGCTTCTTCAAGATCCATTTATTCATGTTATGGGCCTGTGTTCTATTCTTCCTACTGCTTAGGCCTAATAGTCTTATTCTATGCCTGCCACTCTTATTGCCTGCTTTGCTGGGTTGGGCTGGCTTTACAAAAATGACCCTTAACACTTTCCCAATTATGGCTCAAACATCCTCGTCATCACTCTTTGGTAGGTGGATCCCGCATTTTTCAAACCAAATGGCATCACTTTGTAGTGGTAGCTCCCAATAGGGGTGACAAAGTAGTCTTCTCTTGATCATCCAGGGCTAAAGGTATTTGGTGATAACCTTGAAAAGTATCCAGGAAACTCATCTGAGGATGGCCAACAGTGGCATGCACTAGCTGGTCTATTTTAGGTGTTGGGGACATATTTTTATGTAATTGGTATATCCTTTAACAAAACGCACTTTACTTGTATTTGGGTAAATCTAAGTAGGTTCAAGATGATCATCACAAGTGGTTAAATTGAAGACATGAAGATTACTCAAGAACTGCTTAAGAAAAGTACAATTTGTAGACCTCGATACCGCTTCAACAGAAGTTCGATCTGTCGAGATTCATTAAAGCTTGATAGATGTCTCGATCGATCGAGCTTACGGGTTTTCAGATTATAGCCACAATGTTTTTATTCTAAAAGGCTATTTGTTTATGAGTTTGTATAATTCTTATTGGACTAGGAAAGCCCAAGGTTTGTGTAAACCTATTTAGAATAGGAGAGCCCATTAAGCTCCTATTTAAAGGAGGTAGAAAAAGGAAAACCTAACTTAGAGAGTTTCATAAGGTTTTCTTTTTGAAATCCTAGCCTCTTCCTACAGAAGAAAGAGTTCTTGCTGTGTTTCTTGTACGCCTTTGGGTTCTGTAAGTAAGCAAAGTCTCTTCCACCAACATTGAAGATCTTATTGGTGTTTCTATGTGAAGTTACTGCAAATTAACTACAATAATCAAAGGGTTACTGTAGAGTTAGTCACGTACTAGGATTCGTGCAAAAGAGTAAGCCGTGTTCACGTACTTGGGAGTCATGCATTAAAAAGGGTTCAACTGTAAATTGGTAAGGTACTGGGATTCCTTTACTTGTAACTGCTTGTTGTGATAATAGTGGAGTTTCGGGAGTGGTGACCTGAAAATCACCCGGTGGAGTTTTTGCCATTAGGTTTTTCCCATTCGTAAACAAATCACCGTGTCATTTATTTTCCGTTGCATAATTAGGTTATTGGTGATTTGTTTGTACTACCATGCGTTTGCATGATAAATTGATTAATTAATAACTTGGCTAATTAATTAATTGGTTTAATCACAAGGGGTCAATACGTTTGTGGCCTATCATTAGGCATAGGGAATGAATCCTTAGGGCAAGCCTTATTTAAGTCCGAAAAATCTACATACACTCGCCATTTCCCATTCTTCTTCTTCACCACCACAGTATTCGCCAACCATTCAGGATAAAAAAAAAAAAAAAAAAAAAAAAAAAAAATAAAAAGAATAAAAAAAAAAATCAAAAGTATACTTCTTTAATAGCTCCAGCTTGTTTGAGCTTTGTTACTTCCTCTTGCACTGCATCAGCGTGCTCTTCGGATGGGCACCGAAGAGGATATTTCCTTGGGGTGGTCAATGGGTTGACTTTCAGATGGTGAAATATGAATTCTAGGTCCACCCCCAAGGCTTCATAAACATTCCAGGCAAATACATCGATGTTTCTTTTAAGGAATTTTATCAACTCTTCCTTCTCCTGAAGTGGTAACTGAGATCCAACTTGAAAAAACTTCTCCGGATCGTCTCCAATAACAAATTTTATCAAATCTTCACACCTCGCACCTTTGGTTGAATCATCGATGGGCAATGCCAGAGGTTTTAATTGCTATAAATCATTTACAGCATGGGCCAAGGACTCAGTTTCGGGCTTAAGCTGAATGGCAGCCACTAAGCATTGTCTCGCCATAGATTAATCTCCCAAAATTTCATTAACTTGGCCTTCAAATGGATACTTAACCTTCTGATGCAGAGTAGAGGAAATAGCCCCTAGCGTATGAAGCTAAGGTCTAGCCACGATTGCAATATAGGGAGAATACGCATTTATGACAATGAAATCTTCCTCTACTACCTCTAGACGAGTCTGCACAGGTAGTCGTATTTGGCCTTTCGGGATAACGTCTTTCCCTTCGAAACTCACCAAGGGAGAACTATAGGGCGTTAAGTCATCAGGTTTTAAGGTTAGCCCCTTATAGAGATCAGGGTACATTATCTCGACTTCGCTACCTTGGTCCACCATTACCTTCTTCACATCATACCCCCCAATTCTGAGGGTGATCACCAAAGTATCGTCATGGGGTTGGATGGTTCCAACCATATCTTTGTCTGAGAATTCCAGAACTGGTGGAATATCCGTTTTAGCCCTCTTCGGATCTTAATTAATGTCTCCTGTGGGTAAACGGGCTACAGGCATTACCCTAAATGGGTAGGATCCTGTTCTTCCAAGTGCAGCGAAGATGACATTGATAGTTCCCAAGGGGAGTCTTGAAGAAACATCTCTTCGAGATTCTGAGCTCACTTGACTTCCCTAACCACTAGAATGATGCAGGAGTTGTTTTAATTTGTCCTCTTGGACAAGCTGTTATAAATGATCCCAAAGACTCCCACAATCTTCTGTGATATGCCGATGATTTTGGTGGTACTGGCAATAGAGATTATGATTACGTCTTTCAGGGTTTTCCATCATCTTATTCGGTCATTTAAAGAACGGTTCATTTTTAATCTTCTCCAAAACTTGATGCACCGGCTCTCGGAATACAGCGTTGACTGCTTGAAGATTTGCTGATCCTGACTGTCCAGCAAAATCTCTTTGTGGTCTATTGTTACTGTAGCGATCCAACCTGAAATTCCTCATCTCCTGAGGGATAACCTTGTCCTTCCCTTTTCCTTACTGCTGATCCTCCCCAACCCTTTTATACTTATCAATCCTATCCATCAGTTGACGCACACTAGTGACAGGTTTTCCAGTTAGAGATTTCCTCAAACCACAATTAGTGGGGAGGCCGAGTTTAAATGTATTGAGGGCTACTTCATCAAAATCGCCTTCCATCTCGTTAAACATCTCCCAGTACCTATCTGAATACGTTTTCAAGGTCTCAACCTCTTGCATGTTTAGAGATAGCAAGGAAGCTAAGGGCCAAGCAACTCTTTGACAAGTGACAAAACGGGAACCAAATGCTTGAGTGAGCTCTTAAAAGAGCTAATAGAATCTGCTTTCAGGCTGTCGAACCATCTCATCGCAACTGGTCCTAGACTGGAGGGGAAAACTTTACACATCAAAGCTTCATCCTTGGAATGGACTGACATCCTTTGGTTGAAATGGCTCACGTGTTCCACAGGGTCTGTTCGACCATTATAGATGGTGAACGTTGGTTGATGAAAACGATGAGGAAGTCTTGCCTCTTCAATCCTACGTGTGAAAGGTAATTTGGAGATTTGGCTCATGGCTTTGCTCATAGCATCATTCCTACACCTCCATGTGATGGCTTTGAAGTTGCCATTTAAGATAATGTTCATCTTCATAGGAAAAGGATTCACTAATTGGGGTTCGAGACCTCTGCCTATAGTTAACATCTTGTTCGTCATCAGAATTGTCATCAGAGTTTGAAGAAGTCCTTTTTCTCTTTGCATGGCATAACTCCTTTTTTAACTAATCAATCTCTAGTTGCATGTTCATGTTGTTCTCTGCATGAGGTATATGACTCCCACCTCATGGTTGGTTTCATTCAGTATGTGTGGTATGTACACTACCTTCACGATCACCTCTTTGCTCCAGGTTGAGAAAAGGATCAACATATCGGGATGCCCTGGATTCTGCTGGTTGTTAACCTGGTTCAACCATCGTCAACCTTTGCTTTCACTCTTCCTCAAGCTCCCTCAAGCTCTTTCCCACAGACGACGCCAATTGTAGGGTCAAGATTTGTAGCCCAAACCCAAAAGATATGGGATGTAAGCCCAATGAGCCCAATACAATGAATTTGTAGAGAGTGGGTGACAAAACTGGGCTGTTTGTGAATTAGACAACGGTTAATAAAGATTTAAAAGATGAACAAGTACAAAAACACACTTGAAACTTAGGTAAACTGATGTCTAAGGAGATGAATTATTGTTTTAAGAACAAATACAATTCTTAGAGCTACAGTAAATCTTCCTTCTTTCTCCTTCTCTCCTTTTCTTGATCTCCCTTTGATGGGAAGTCTCTTACATTTATATAGTTTTCTTTCAGACAATCTCGATCATTCATTTGTTCTTCATCTAAGCATTCACTTGAGTATATGTCCCATCAGGTATCTTCTTTGGTTCTCCATGAGTGGTGGCAGCTGAGATTGCAATATTCAGGGGTCTTCTCTACATAAATGCGGCCAGAAAAGTTGCTGCAATACATTTAATGCGGTCGTAGCAGTTTTTCCTTTAGATATCTCTCTATTCTTATCATCTTTAGACATACCTGAAGTTTATCCTTATCGTTGGAACTTCTTGGAAGGTCACCCAAATCGCCCAGGTATGTGCTTGACCGATATTCCTCATATCCGAGAAAGATACATTCCTCGGACTATATTCCCCTATCATTTCCTTACGTGACTCTCCACTCCGTGGCCTTTCCCAATCATTTTCTCCTCCTCAAACGTATCCACATCTTCAAATAGGGTCCAAGGCCCAATATATGAATTTGGGCTTTTATCTCCACAATACTCTTTATATATGTATATCTATAATTTTTTATAAATTTTATTAAGTGTTTGTGTATTTTACAATACACAGGATAGAAAAATAAAAAATCGGTTCATGATATGATTCATGTTTGAGTATGACAATTGAATTATTATGTTATAAGTATTATTAGACAAAGCAAAATTGGACCAGACCTGATAACCTAACCCGAATTTGTAAATTTTGATTTGTGACCCAACTTTTTTTTTTTTAAAAATAAATTCAGACATTAAATGTCATTAACATTGTTTTTGAAGAAGAAAGTGAACATTTTTTAATTCTAGAAAATAATTTCACAAATACCGTGCTTCTTGCCAATGTTAAAGGGGCATCAAAAGGAAGAGGCCTATTATTAATATTATTATTATCGTTGTTGTCCTTTTGAGTTGTTGTCCTTCTTAGTTAGCGTTTTTTTTTTTTTTTTGAGAATGTTCTGTGTTAGTGTTAATGTATCATGGGATGGCACCTATAAACGTTTAATTTAGAATTGCCATGTTCTTTAACTAAAATGTGATTTAATTTAATCATTTGAAATTCATTGGCTTTTTCAAGCTTTAATCTACTAATATGATGATTAAATGTTTTGGAAACTAATATCAGACTAATATTTCATAAGGGCTTATACTCATCCAGATAAAGGATATCCTAAATCAGTGTCAATGAAATTGTTATAAAGTTGTGATTTACAACTATGTGTTATGTTGGCTTTTATTCCGTGCCAAATTTAATTGTAATTAATATCAATTGTTTATACCCTGTATTTGTTGTGGGAATTGTTGTAAGGGGTGTGTGATAGAGAGTGTGTGAAGACTCAAGCAAAATTGGAAGCTGAAGGAATCTCGCGGGTATGTCGCGACTAAGCTTCCTGCGAAGTGAAGCATGTGCCTTGCACATGCTGGAATGCGAAGAGTCAGTCCAGGTGGAGACAGCTGTCTCTCGCGAGTATCTCGCGGGTAAGGCCTTCCCGCGATACACCCGCGAGACATGCTGTTCTGCCAGCCTGTACTGACTGACTCACACATTTTGCACCTATCCTATATAAACCCCCATTACCCACAAATGTTGAGGAATGCTTCAGAGAGAAAACCCTAGCCAAACACATTTGCAATTAGAGATTGTCATCCCCACCTTTCTCTATACACTTGCTTGTGGTATCTCCTCAACCCTTCCCTCTCCATTTTTCCACACCATTGAGAGGTTGATAGCCCAAACACTTACTACACCTTTTGAGAGTGTTGAGTGACATTTTGGTGCTGCTGGGAAGCATTGGAAGAAGCCTGGAATGGCAGATGCAACATGGAGCTTGTTGCGGGATCCGGAGAACTAAGACAAGACATGGTTCCGAGAAGCCTTGTTGGAGTAGGAGCTTGGAGGGCTTAGGTACATCGGGTAGATTAGGCTTGGAGGGTCTCTTGCTTACTCATGTATCCCAACTGATTGTCTAATGGATCGATTTCCGCTTGGAGGGCGGCGGAGAGGTTTTTCGCCGAGTTCTTCGGTTTCCTCTTCGAGAACACGTCTCGGTGTTTTCTGTGTTTGCATCCTTCTTCCCTACTCTTGTTTTATTCCATTATACTGCTGTATTGCTTAGTTTATGGATTAGAGTAGCTTACTTGTTCATCCGTTCACTTTTACACTATTCCGCACTTTATATTAAAGTTGTGTAAAATCTATCGAGCCGTAATTTTAATTAGGGGGTCTAAACAGCCCTTGTGTTTTCAACGCGTTTTTGAGCGTTCAATTGGTATCAGAGCGGGTACACTTGCTTGGTTTAAATACCTTAGTGTGATCTTTAACCCTATTTGAGATGTACCGATCTCAATCGCTCAATGTTCCACCATTTTTTGATGGGAACAGTTACGCATTCTGGAAAGTCAGAATGAGAGCATTTTTATGTTCTATAGAAGATACCATTTGGGATGCGGTAGAGCTCGGCTGGACTAAGCCGGAAGCTCCTAAGGCTGATTGGGATAAGGCGGCTCTTGTAGCAGCCAATGCTAATAGTAAAGCTTTAAACGCTATATTTCGTGCTGTGTCTCTTGATGAATTCCATAGGATCTCTCACATGACAGTAGCCAAAGAAGCTTGGGAGATTTTGGAGATCACTTATGAGGGTACAAAGAAAGTTAAGGACACAAAGCTTCAGATGCTTACCACCAAATTTGAAGAGCTCAAGATGGGTGATGATGAACCGTTTGATTCATTCTATGGGAAGCTCAATGAAATTGTAATTGCTAAACTTAATCTTGGGGAGAAGATTGAAGATGCTAAGGTGGTGAGAAAAGTATTGAGGTCCTTGCCTGAAAGCTTTAGAGCAAAAGTTACAGCCATAGAGGAAAGCAAGGATTTGGATGAGATTAAAATTCAAGAATTAGTTGGGTCTCTCCAAACATATCAGATGGGACTGCCTTCCCATAAGATGAGTAAATCATTTGCTCTTAAAACCATCACCGAAAGGATGGGTGATTCCTCCGAAGAAGATGGGGTGAAGAAGGAAGTAGCATTTCTTGCGAGAAATTTCCGAAAATTTCTGAAGATGAAAAACAGTGGGAAACCATTCAACAAAGGAAAATTTTCATCTTCAAGAGGTGATAGGAAAGAGTTTACAAGAAAAGAAGGGAGGGAGTCTCAACCTTCTTCAGAAATTATATGCTATGAGTGCAATGGCCATGGACATCTAAAGAAGGAGTGTCTAAATTTTCTGAGGGGAAAAGGCAAGGCTTATGCCACGACACTTAGTGACTCAGACTCTTCTGATTCTGACTCGGAAGAGAGCTGTGACGGAGAGGGAAATTACTCCGCATTCATGACCATTGCTCATGTGGAGTCATCGGATGATTTGGGTGCACTTGTGAAGGAGCTTGGTGAGCATTCTGATTCAGAGTCTATTGGGATTATGGAAGAATTAGATGCTGAAGAAGAAGAAGAGAGTACAGCTAATCTTCAAGAAAATTACTCCTTATTACTTGAAAAGTCGGGAGAGTATACCAGAGTAGCCAAGGCGGCTGTAAGGAAAATGAAGAAAGCTGAGGAAGATTACAGAAGTCTCTTGATCAGATATAAAGAGGCTAAGTGTGAGATTGAGACACTAAATGGCGAGTTGTTTGAAGCCTATACGAAGGTGAGGTTTCTTGAGCAAGAGGTAGTGCAAGCTCATGCCAAGATAGAGAGAGTCTCCTCCCAGAAGTTAGATGATGTTATCTCACCTCAAAAACCTTCTTCAGACAAGTCCGGGTTAGGATATACCAGAGGAAGCAGCTCATCAGCCAAAGCTACCAAAGAAGTGAAATTTGTGAAGGCCATAGAGCCTATTGTGGAAGGGTCAAGTATTGAGAATGTTAAGGCTGAGAAGAAGAATGTGAGTGAGCAACGGATAGTGAATAAAACCCGAAATCAATCCATGGGCAGACATGAAACCAGAGGAAGATCTCTCCCAAGATCACAACGGGGTCCTAGAACGGACTATGTGTGTCATTACTGCGGAATGCAAGGACATACCAGACCCAATTGTCAAAAACTGAGATTAGATAACAATTCAAGTGCACCTCGATCACGAGGAAGAAGAAATGACATGAGGTCTTGGGGTAGTGAACAACTGAGAAGTCAAAATCGTGATCCTGGCATGATGGACGTGATGAATGATTGGTGCCTTCACCACCTGTTTGGAAAGTTTCACAAGAAGGTTTGATAGCCCAAATTCTCGTACCCAATCCGTCAAGGATATCACCCCAAACGCACGTGACGTGTGGGTGAAAAGGGGTACTTATGCATGAGCATTATAACATGTCCACGCATAAATTCTTTCAATGTATAGGGACATTTGATGTTGCATCTTTTCATGAATTGCTCTATTTTTACTATTGTTATTTTGTACCGGTTGTCTTTGTTAATTTTTTTCTGTTCTGTTTTGGGTGTGTTCAAAAAAAGTCAAAACCACATAAAAAATATAGAAAATCCAAAAAGTTTGATCGCTTTGTTGAGTTTTTGTCTCAAAGCATGTTTTGCCTTGTACCTTTGTACTTATGGCTCTGTGCATTCAACGAGCTTAGCTTGTCCATCATGCACTCATATCATTGTGGAAGAAATTCTGAAATCTATGTGACTGTTACAAATAGATCTTCAACCTTGTCATGAATGATTAGTGAATGGTTTTGTTGATCTTGAGACATGCATAGACTCATGCCTATATATCTTCCCACTTTTATTTTCTTTGCTTAAAAGAGCTCTCTAACTGTAAATCTCCAAATGAAAAGAGATATAGAGCTGCAAAAGCCTGTCGCACAAACTAGTATTCGACTAGGAAAAAGGGAAAGCGACCAAAATAAAATGTATGATGCCCAAAAAGCCAAAGGTTAACTCATCAATTGAAATATCAAAAATTTCAGGCATCTTTCTCTAAATGAGATTCTCTTTGCTCAAAAGTTGCAAATGATATGTTAAATATGGAGCCAAATGAAAAGCTTCATTGAATTCTTATCAAGTACATGTGGGAGGTCATATATGCATGTTTCTACAATTGAGATAGGTCACATAATCTAGTGCTAATTGTGTATGCCTTGATTGAATTGATCATTGAAGCTTCACATTGGACTAAGGATTATATCATTTTTGATATCCACACACAACACACAAGTCTATGTTCAATGAATGTCTTATTCATTTGTGTGATTGTACTTGATTAAATGTGTTTTCACATGCTCAATTTTTGTTGATCAAACCCAAAAATATTTTTGAGTGTTTTATTTGTTTTTGATAGTGATTTTATACTTTCTTGCCTCTTGTTTTTAATTAAAATGCATGTTTTTGTGTTTCTTCAAAAACTGGTTCAGGGGTAGTTTTGCGAGAAGCTCGCGACTTAGAGCTTCCCGCGAAAATGGGTTGAGGGAAATTTTTCTTTTAACATGTCACACAGAAACTTTCGCGACTGTCTCGCGACCAACAGCTTCTCGCGAAATGCTGTTTGGCTAAAATTGGATTTTTCCAATTTCAGACAGAAGCTACCGCGACTGTTTCGCGACCTAATGCTTCTCGCGAAAATTTTGTGCTTCAGTGGCACCTCTCGCGACTGTCTCGCCCCTCTCTAACCCACGAAAAACGCGTGTTTTCAGTTTTTATATAGCTGATGTGACAGTTTTTCAAACATATCAAACTTCCCTCGCTCAACCTCTCTCAAACTTTTACAACACAAAATCACTATTCCATTCATTTCTCTTCAATCCAAGCATTTTTTCTACATTTTCTTCTTCAAGGTATGTTTGTTAACCATTCCTTTCTAAGTTCTTGCTTAGATTATGCAGAATTTTTGTTAGGGTTTTCAAAATTGGGGATTTTCGAAACTTTGGGTTGATTTTCAAAATTGGGTGAATTTCTTTAAAATTTCTTGATTGGGCTGTGTCCCATTTGTTGTTTCTGCACTTGTGTTGGCCCCTTGTGGCATTTTATCATGTATTGAGGGTAGATTTTCATATATTCATGCATTATTCATGTATTTCTTACTTTTGTGCACGCTAAGTGTTTGTCAAAATGTCCAAGTGACATTTTTGTGACAAAATGGAATCAAGTGATTTCAATTCATGGTGTTTCAATTGTTTGATCTTATTCTACTCTGGTTTGGTTTTTGTATGTGTGTTTCACTCACTTTGCTTATGTTGCACACTCTTGGCACACACCTAGGCACACTTAGGCACCCTCATGCATCTCATGCCGCATACATTCATCAGCACAAGCACATAGACACACACACTTGCACTGTCTCTTAATTTGTTGCATTGTTGTTATGCCTTATAAGTTGGAACCTTTTAGCATAATGTTTAGTGTGTTTCATGCTCTGTTTTCAGTTTGTTTTAAGTTTGATTTGGAACTAACTTGAATCTAATGAAGTTTGTCTTCTGATTTGTGTTGGTGCATATTTTTTTCTTCTTTGCTAAATTGTGCAGATGTCTCCCACCAAGCATGCTGCTAAGAAGAAATCGTCTTCAAAGCGAGCCCGAACTGACTCTGATCATTTCTGGTCTATAGAAGCTGATATGAAATACAATGACTGCTACAAGGACAAGACAATCATCATGGAACGTGTAGTCCAGTTAGAGACTCTTGAGGGCACTTTCATCCCTGAAGTGTTCAAAGATAGAACTTGGACCAAGTTGCTGAACCCAACTGGAGTGGTCTATTCAGAGATTATCAAAGAGTTTTTCTCCAATGCCACAGTCAACGGAGAATGTATTGAGTGCTGGGTAAGACACAAGGAGTTTGTGATTACAAAAGAGAGCATTCAAGATTTTCTGGAAACTCGTTCTCCATCTCAGCCAATCACTGTTGCTTATGAGGACAGAATGGGTTCTACTCACGACATGATTACACTCCTTGGTGGTGAACCGAAGAAATCATCCATGAATACCATCAAGTTCTCTCCAGAAATGAGGACCCTAAGCTATGTGATGATTCACAATCTCTATCCGGTCACCAATCTCACCACTCTCTCTGCTCCGAGAACCAGATTCTTGTATGACCTCTTTACACATAAGGAGATTGACATCTGTGGCCATATCATGCATGTCCTGAAGAAGAGCATCACCAAGTAGAATTCACGAACTGTGATGCCGTTCCCCTCTTTGATCATGGGACTGATTGCCAAGGCAAAGCTCAAGCTGCCCAGTGGCCTCACGGTTGTTCCAAGAGACTATCCCATTGGTGGTCATATACTGACTAGGAGCATTGCACACATCAAGGGTTCTAAGACCGGTGTGCATACCATACCGCCACCACGACAGGTTCAGCATGATGAAGGTGAAGATACTGAGAAAGAGATTGACAGGTTCACCTCGACTACTGAACCTTCTGCACAGCCATCATCTTCGGCTCCTCCACAAGGCTTAAGCAAACTGGATCAATTGCTTGCTAAGATGGATCAGATGTCTACGGTGCTTGACTCCCATGTGCAGTACACCGCGGACCAGTTTGCATACCTTCAAGGACAGATCACTGCGCTCTCTTCTCAAGTGCAAGACTTATCTATAGAGCTCGGCTCGGATTCAGAATCAGAACAGTTCTGACCCTTTGGCCATTCCGGTCAAAAAGGGGGAGAAAATTCTGAGGGGGAGCTAGAGAAGAGCTTGCACAGCGTTAGGGGGAGCATAGTCTAACAACTTAGTATCATTGGTTATTGGTTTTAAAGACGGTTTTTATTCAGTATTTTCTAGTGGTTATAACTGTTTTACTGCTTTTGGTCTAAGACTTTGATACTATGCTTTATTTAAGTATTTTTTTTTTCAGATGTTTCTTTTATGATTTTCTCTATGCTTTGTAGCATACTTTGCATGTATCCATGTTGCTTTTTAAGCTTTAAGGGTTGCTTTTGTTGCATTGCATGATATGGAGGCTTTTATGGTTTGTGCCATGTATTTGTAATTCTTTGCTTATGCAGCCTCTATGCTTGTGTTGTTGAAGTTTAATGTCATACATTTTCTTCACCTCATCACTCTTGTGCCCGTGTAGGATTGTTCCTAGATGCATATTCGTTCTATGCATTGGTTGAGTGATGAACACTCTTGTGCCTGTGTAGGATTGTTCCTAGATGCAAATACTTCGAGTATTTTGCATTGGTTGAGTGTTGGATTTGCAAATGGTACTCTTCAATTGAGCTTATCATCTTGCATATCCGGATGTTCATTCCGTGTGTGAATGAGCATAGTAATTGCTTGCGTATGGTGATTACTTGTTTGATCTTGCCATGATCTAGTGTTATCTATTTCATCTTACTTGATCATAATATTATTGCTCCATATGTTTCTCAAGTTTTCAGCATACAATGATAATATTTTGTTGTTGTGTTTCTGGAGTTACTTGTTCATATGTTTCAAGAGCTTATCAGAATCTAGAATTAGGTGTGAGTGAGTTTTGCCTGTGTTCCCAAACTCACGTTTAAGTCTAGAGTCTGTTTTAGGGTTTTGTCACGGAATAGCCAAAGGGGGAGATTGTAAAGTTGTGATTTACAACTATGTGTTATGTTGGCTTTTATTCCGTGCCAAATTTGATTGTAATTAATATCAATTGTTTACACCCTGTATTTGTTGTGGGAATTGATGTAAGGGGTGTGTGATAGAGAGTGTGTGAAGACTCAAGCAAAATTGGAAGCTGAAGGAATCTCGCGGGTATGTCGCGACTAAGCTTCCCGCGAAGTGAAGCATGTGCCTTGCACATGCTGGAATGCGAAGAGTCAGTCCAGGTGGAGACAGCTGTCTCTCGCGAGTATCTCGCGGGTAAGGCCTTCTCGCGAGACACCCGCGTGACATGCTGTTCTACCAGCCTGTACTGACTGACTCACACATTTTGCACCTATCCTATATAAACTCCCATTACCCACAAATGTTGAGGAATGCTTTAGAGAGAAAACCCTAGCTAAACACATTTGCAATTAGAGATTGTCATCCCCACCTTTCTCTATACACTTGCTTGTGGTATCTCCTCAACCCTTCCCTCTCCATTTTTCCACACCATTGAGAGGTTGATAGCCCAAACACTTACCACACCTTTTGAGAGTGTTGAGTGACATTTTGGTGCTGCTGGGAAGCATTGGAAGAAGCCTGGAATGGCAGATGCAACATGGAGCTTGTTGCGGGATCCGGAGAACTAAGACAAGACACGGTTCTGAGAAGCCTTGTTGGAGTAGGAGCTTGGAGGGCTTAGGTACATCGGGTAGATTAGGCTTGGAGGGTCTCTTGCTTACTCATGTATCCCAACTGATTGTCTAGTGGATCGATTTCTGCTTGGAGGGCGGCGGAGAGGTTTTTCGCCGAGTTCTTCGGTTTCCTCTTCGAGAACACGTCTCGGTGTTTTCTGTGTTTGCATCCTTCTTCCCTACTCTTGTTTTATTCCATTATACTGCTGTGTTGCTTAGTTTATGGATTAGAGTAGCTTACTTGTTCATCCGCTCACTTTTACACTATTCCGCACTTTATATTAAAGTTGTGTAAAATCTATCGAGTCGTAATTTTAATTAGGGGTCTAAACAGCTCTTGTGTTTTCAACACGTTTTTGAGCGTTCAATTGTAATGAGAAATAAACAACTTTTTAGCTCATTGTTTTAACTTACATTTGTTAGTTTTTAGACACTGTGTTTAACCTAATTTAATAGCCAAGTTGTTATGTAGATCTACGTAAAACATTCATCAAACATATCATACAGGAAATTTAAATAAGGCAAAAATATGATAACCTAAGTAAACTAATAAAACAAACTAGTTTCAAGTTAAAAAAACCTTTGTGGGGGGGGGGGAGGGGGGGGGGGGGGGAGGGAAGATCCCAAGAGAACAATCCACTATATCAAATAGAAGTTTACAGTAAAAAATATGAATTCGCAATAAACTTAACTATGATTATCAAACTTAGCTCTAAACCCCTTAGACTTCTTTGATGTGGATTGCTCCAACATTAACCTTCAGTTCATACCTTTGATCTTCAGTACACTTGGTAGCTGAAGCTTCGGCTGCAACTTTATTCCACCAGTACTAGCAATATGAGTGTGATCTCTGGTAGATGCTTGAAAGAGTAGAAGGTACAATACCTCTCAAATCTCAAAAGAGTAGCTCTCCAATACTTGAAAAATGTGCTTTAGGGTTTTTCTTATGTACCAAAGTAAGTCTAGACTGAAACCCTAAACATTTAATGAGCTGTTAGGTTTTAATAAAAATTCTGCAAATTACATCTCGATCAATCAAACCAATCTCTTGAACGGTCAAGCTCTTCAGATTTTCAATACTTCATTCTATAACTTGTACGTTCTTGAATTCTAATTTGTAGTACTTTGAGCAATGTCTAAAACACTTCATAGACACTAAGATCTATTCCTAGACAAGTTTATGTACTTGGTTTTCCAACACATGAATCATTTGTAACCTAAAAATTTATATCTAAATATTTAGAACCTAACAACATAGAATTCAATAGCAACTTAAAATTCAAGAATGAGATTCCATAAATTCTAAAAGAAAAGTGCAAGCAATATTATTATAAGTTGTAACCACATACAAACAAAATTATTTAACTCAAATCAATTGGTACAAGCATAATTTTGGTTAGCAATGTTGAGATTTGTATAAATTTATTATTAATAAATAAGTATCAATGTATTGATATGAGCTTTTTCTTGACATTGGTGAATCCAAATTAATGCATTTTACATCAAGTATTGCTGCATGACTTACCAAGTGGAAAATACATGTTTTCAAAAAACAAATCGTGAAAAAAATACAAGTCAACCCGACCCATTTCTAACACATTTAAAATGACCCATTTTTTGCCTGAACCTAGCCCTTTTGCCATGTCTAAGTATTATGTCATCTTACGTAGTGACAAAGGTAGGATTTTAGTCTAAACAAAGTAAGATAAAAATAAAGGATGTAAATAAAATTAATGCAAAGAAATGTTAATTAATCTAATTAAACCGTAATTAATTAAACAAGAATTTCCATTGACATGGAAAATATAATGTAGACAAAAATTTAATTTTATTTTTTGTGTACCGGTGTTAGAGTTAAGACTTTGTATTATAACAACCCAAGTAAAAGCGTTGATCACATCTGTGCGATACCCCAAAAGGATTAATTTAGTCACAATTGAGACTTTTTGTAGATATTAATAAAGTTCAAATCAATCCAATGTATGCCTGATGTGAGACTCACCATACACTCACATAATGCTCACTCAATCAATATCCAACTAATTTGGGGCATCACAAATATAATCATTGTTATGTTTGAGATACTTGATAATCTAAGGTGACTATAAGTATATATTTCAAACAAATAGAAGATTAAATAAAAATAATCAATATACAGTCATTAATAGATGAAGTCAATATATATATATATATATATACCATCATTACCCACAGATGTTGAGGAGTGCTTCTGAGAGAAAACCCTAACCACAACCCTTGAGAGTTAGAGATTGTTATATCCACATTTCTCTACACAATCCATTTGTGGTTTTTCCTCAACTCCTACCTCTCCATTTCCATATCCTTGAGAGGTTGCTAACCCAAACACTTACCACACCCATATTGAGTATCAAGTGAGGTTCTGGTGTTGCTGGGAAGTATTGGAAAAAGCCAAGCTTTGGCGGATGCAATCGAGCGTATTGCGAGATCTAGATAGTTAGACAAGACACGGTTTTGAGAAGCCTTGTTAGAGTAGGAGCTTGGAGAGCTTAGGTGCATTGGGTAAATTAGGCTTGGAGGGTCTCTTGCTATTCATGTATCCCAACTGATTGTCTAGTGGATTGATTTATCGCTTGGAGGGCGGCAGAGAGGTTTTATGCCGAGTACTTTGGTTTCCTCTTCGATAACACATCGGCGTGTTATCTTGTGTTTGCATTCTTCTTCCCTGCTCTTTTAGCTTTCATTTTACTGCTGTGTTTTAATAAATATGGTTTAGAGTAGTTATATTGTTTATCCGCTCGCATTTACTTTATTCTGCACTTAGTATAAGTTAGAGTAAAATCAATCGAGTCGTAATATTTAATTTGGGGGTCTAAACAACTCTTGTGTTTTAACACATTTTCAAGCTTTCAAAAACTATGAGAAGTTGCTTTTGCAAAACATAATTTTGAGTTTTAAAAATGCTTTTTTAGGTTCCCAAAATACTAACCAAACAGACTTTAAGGATCAATTTGTTAATGAATCCACAAAAGTGATAAGGAATTTGAACATAACCATTTGTAACAATTTTAAGAGTGAAAAAAAAAAATTAAACTCTTAAAAGAAAATTATACATAAAATGAGAAAGAGTCAAATACAAAGAAAAAAAAATCATGTTTATTTTAAAGTTATTAAAGATTGTTGTGGTTTTTGTTTTTGGTTTGGACAACTCTTTATTTGTTTCCTAATGCTCCCTTGGAATACAAGTAGCCACAATACAAGAAATTGGAGTAAAACATATGCAAAGGCCCAAGTCAAGAATTCCATCTTCGTCTATACACATTTAGACTTTTTTTTTTCTTCCAAAATTCTTCATACAGTATGAATTGGGCATATAGCCCTCAATTTCTCTATCTTCATGAATTAGGCTTACTACCCATATTTTTCTTACTTCATGGATTGCACTTGTTGATACTGTACTTTGTCTGCCTTGATTTTGAATGCCAAAAACTCATATTTTTTCACAAAATTGCAAAAGTTATTGTTTTACTCATGGAATTGTGTGAATATTTAAAATTTTGAAATTTATCCAAATTGGATATCAAATTATCCAATTTTTCATGTTTAAGGTCAAAATGACCAAAATGCCACTAACCAAGTTGACCAAAAGTAAAACGAAGTCAAAATTTTCTTCAAATGCTAAACTTCATCTTTTCATGATAAAATTAATTTTTCTAATTATTTTTTAAAAGTTGAACAAGTTTGATTGTAGTCAACCCATTTTTGACCAAAAAGAAGATATGACCATCTGATTAGAATAATTTATGGCCAATGTCATAGATATTTTAATTCCCTTTCGTTTGACAATTAACTAGCCCAAATCGGAATTGAAACAAGCAAGATGTCACAAAAACAAAAAACAAAAAAAGTACATACAAATTAAATTTGGTAACATGTCATTAAAGTTTAATTATAATTCAATTTATTTAATTATGAGCAAACGACCTAAAAATGATCCAAATAACGTGTCATTGGAAAGGCCTTGTGAAGAATTTCAGTTTGGTGGGCTTGATTTAATAAAATACTTTCAAATAAAATGAATTTATTAAAGTAGGTTTCAGTTGGCCCAATTGCTAAAGTTTCAGATGGTTGAATAAAAAATCTGGGATTCAATCCTTGCCTACACCAAAAACAGATTGGTGTCTTAGTCTGGTGATAAAAAGTACAATCATCAGAAGTAAACGTTATATGTTGAAACTCTATAAATGAATTTATTAAAAACTCAAAAAATTAATTTACTTTAACTATTTATTTAAACCTTATTTTTACCCTTTTTTCCAAAGCATCAAGTTCACTCAACTTGAAAGTTGGAGATAAAAAGCAATAATCTTTAGGAAGTAGATCTCATAAGCTTACAATGACACCTCATTTCACCAAAACAGATGTCCGGAAGTCTAAAAAGATTTAACGGAAAAATGGGCCAAAGTTGAAGAAAACCGATAAAAACACACTTTTGGTACTAACTTTGCATGCGTATTCTTAATTTCTCATGGATGTTGGACTCAAAAAGCACATAATTTCTTGGATTAGGAGTATCTCTTGTCATCCCGGAACAGACATGCAAACACACCCAAAACGTTCCAGACCTCCTTCAACCCTCTGGACAGCCCCTAAACTTCTAGAAAATATTCATTTCTCTTCCATTCTTGATTAAATTCTAGCTTTGGGAAGGTATAATCTCTAAACCTTCATTTAATTGTCTTTCCTATATTTTCTAGCTAGAATAAAGAGGTTTTTATGTCTAAGAGCTTGAAGCTTCCATCTTCTATGCTCATGGACATTAAGCCTTGTTTCTATGTTATTTTTATGTTATATTCATGTGTTTACTATATGTTTTTATTATGTTAATATCATGTTCTATGTGATACCTATGCTTCTTAAGTCTTCTATACTTAGATGTCATTTCCTCCATGGATGAAACTTGAAGTTTCATTTAAAACTTTTGATATCAAATTAATATGCATTTTCTTTGATTAGAAGTATTAAACTTATAAAATTAAATATAAAATTCTTGGCTTATATGCATGAAAGGTTGCACCTTTGAGTTAAAGTTTGGGTTTTTAATGCTTTAATGCGTGCTTACTTGTTAAAGCTTCAATCTTGGCATGACAGTTTATTACTTTTCCTTTTGGTTTATGTTTTTTCATGTCAAATGTTAATTTTTGTATGGAGATGCCTATGTATTGTTAGGAGAGTTTAATCTTTAGAACAAAATTTCTACCTTTGGCTTAAAGGTTGCATCTTTCTTGAAAATATGCAAATTTTCATTACAAAGGTTAAAACTTTACCTTAAACTTCCCTTCTTCACACCTAGTTTCATGTTTTAACCACCAGCTCGTGTGCCAAAGTGGTAAGTGGCTGCTGTGTCCCCATCAAGTGCCCAGGTTCGGCACCCCATGCCTGCGCTATGTGGGTTACACAATTTCTTTGTGTGGGTAAAAAAAAACCCAATGGGGCTTGTGTGGAGCTGGGGTCTCTGAGCTCCACTTTCGGGCTGGTGATACCCTTGAGCTTACTCAACTGTACCTTGGGGCGTGGGACAATGACTGTACACGTGAGTCTCCTTTTTTTTTTTCTCAAAAAAAAAAAAAAAAGTTTCATATTTTAAAGTTTTCTATTTTATCCGAGTCCACAATTAACAAGAATGTATGTAAACTCAAGTTTTACACCTTCTATCCTCGACATGTAACGTTAACATTTTACAAATTAAAAATTAAGTAGTACCCCACACAATCAATCCTCGTCAACCCACCAAATCACAAATCTGCTCCTCTCTCAGATATGACCAACTACCAACATCCGCCTATCACCAATAGCTTTCGGCGACCCTAGCACCAAGCTTTGCCTCCCTAACCTAGATTCTTCTAAAACTCTCTCTCTCTCTCTCTCTCAAAAACTAAACCTCCATGGCTAAAGTTATATTTGTACTTTTTATTGTTTTTCTTTTTGGGAATCCATTTATGATTTAACCCAACTCCACCACCGCAAGAAATCAACAAAAGCAACACCAAATGCAAAAATCTTGACCAAAAATCACATTTAATTAAAAAAAAAAAAAACAAAATCAGTTGCACAGCAAAATCATTGAAAAATGAGAGGTTTGTGTCAACTGAATTGAGCTTAGAGATGAGAGAATCTCGCTGCCAGACATGGCGGTGATAAGCAATAATGGTGGAGATTTTCATTTAGATTTTGAGAGAGATTTTGGAGAGTGTGCGGCCGATCTAGCAGCTTCTTGGCTAGGTGGGTCTTCGATGGCATCTTGGCTAGATAGGTCTCCGAGAGCTCCCCAAGGTGTGTGGGTTTCTATAGGAAACTTAGTTTGGGGTTTTAATTTTCTACAATAGAGAGTGATTCTGTGCATTACTGTTTAATCTTTTATGTGCAACTATTTGTAAAAATTTACTGTGGCATTGTATTATTGGATGGTGTAAATATAAGCTTTTACGGTAAATCCTTGTGACTTTAATCTCTTTTTATAATAATGCTTACATCACGTGTTGATTTATTCATTTTGCTGAAGTTATATTCCTTTTGCATGCTCGCTTTTCCTTTCTTGGAATTTTGATAATGCTTGCATAGCAATGGATTTGATGATGTCTTTGATGTATTTTTTATGTGTCATCCATCTTTAGTCAGATATATATATATATATATTCCCTCTTTGAACATGCTTGGGATTTACACTTCATTTATCTAGATAAGGTTGTAATAGTCCAGTATTAAATGGCTAAGGAAATAGCATTATATAGTTTTTCCAAAAAGACTTTCTAAGAATAATGTTTCTTTAATTTAGATTTTTTAAAAAAAACTTGGGCTTCCATCAATAAAACCTTTTTGGGGATTTATTCAAAATTAAAGCTCAAAGGATTTTTAATCAAGCACCTTGTACAGAATTTTTCAAAATGCAAAACCTATGCGATTTTAATCATATCCCCTTTAAGGACTTTTCAAAACTTAAAAACCAAGAGATTTTACTAAATTCCTTCTTGAGAATTTTTCTAAATCAAAACTTATGAATTTTATTTTGGGTGTTAAAAGTTGATGCTTGACTCATGGCTTAAATTCATTAAGTCTATGGACTCTCTAGGGCCAAACATACCCCCTTCCCGTTTTAACTAATATTTTCCTTCATAATTTTTCACGAGAATAAATTTAGTGTTTAACTCGTTTAATGTATAAGTGTGAGGTATACCTTTTACATCAGGTAGCCTTCATGTCGTTGGTTACCTGAACGAACCAAGTGCATCATAGAAGTTGCTCTTCTCCAATTGTTGACTAATTTCTCTTTTGACATTTTTTTGCTTTCTTTTGTACTGACCTTTTTGTTGCAGAGCCCTAGCATGTGACTGACTAGCATTGGAAATGACAAAGGAGAGTTGGAAATTTTAAATATGAAAGGAGGTGAAAGTGTCAGATATTTCCTTTCAATTTTTATCAAGTCCTCTCTTTTTCTTTTTGTCATCGTGTTCTTCCTATTTTTTTTTTTATAATTATTTTTAGGTTCATATTATAATTATAATATTCTAAAAAATGTAGTTATTATTATTATTGGGTAGAAATTTGGGTTTGATATTGATATATTAACAAACTATATGGATTTTGACCAATAATATATATATATATATATTTATTTGTTTATTGTGGGGGTAAGATTCGAACATAGAATATTGCCAAGTGGGTCCAACTCAAGGAAAAAGAAGGTATAGTCTCTCATCAGTTCTGGCCCAATACATTGATAGGAGTCTAGGTGTTGAAACCAAAGTTTTAGGGTCATATTTTATTTTAATTGGCTAATTCTTTTACAAAATGCACTTTACATAAATTGAGTAGATCTAAGATGGGTTTAGTACTTCATGAAACATGTTATTCAAGTCAAGTATTAAAGACATGAAAATTGATCTAAGAAACAAGTGAAGAAAAGTTGTTTATTAAATCTTGATAAATAGCTCAACAAATGCCTGCTACTGAGACTTAATGTGAAACTCGATAGATAGCTCGACAGCAACTCAATCTATCGATAATTACGATTTTAGAATTTTCAGATCTAAAATTTGGCCCAGTCTTGTGTATTTTTTTTAGGGTTTCTTTTCTCACAATTCTAGACATACATAAGACTTATTTTAAAAGCCATCACACACGGATACAAAAACCAAGAGACTTATTTTCTCAATGTGAAGTTACTGCTTTTATATGCCATAGGGTTTTGTAATTAAGTGCTTCAAAATCTTCATTATTAATGAAGTGAAGAACTTTGCGGCTAACAAAATCTGTTCAAGTTGCTGAAGTTAGTCACATATTAGGATCCGTGCAAAAGGTTAGTTACAAATTGAAGGTTTGTCCATCAAAGGGAAAGAATGCTACTACAAGATCAAGTCTAATTGGGTATTGGAGCAAAAGTTCAATTGTAGGTTGGTATTTTGAGATAGGCCAGGGTAGTTGGTAAGATTCCTTATACTTGTAACCGCTTAATTGTTGATCAGTAGATTCTTGGAAGTGGTGACCTTAAAATCACCCGGTGAGGTTTTTGCCTTGCAATGTCTTCCCCATTTGTCAACAAATTGCCGTGTTTAATTATTTTTTGCTACATTTAGTTTTTTGGTGATTTGGTGGTGCCTGCACGATTTACATGCAATTAAATTTAATTAATCAACTTGGGTAATTGAATAATTAACTGGGGTCAAGAAATCTTAACCCAACAAGTGGTATAAGAGCGGACACACTCTAATTAGGTTTTAAACTTTGCTGTGTGATCCATTGATCCTTATTGTTATGGATCGTGGGCAATCCTTGATTATTCCTCCTTTATTTGATGATACTAACTATGCATACTTGAAAGTACGCATGAAAACTTTTTTGTAGTCTTTAGATGAAAAAGTATGGCTGGCAATTGAAGTAGGTTGGAAGAAACTTGAAAAGCCACCCGTAATATGGGATGATGCCAAGATCAAGGCAGCCAACTTTAACAGTAGAGCATTGAATGCTCTATTTAGTGCTGTGACAAATGAAGAATTCAAGAAGATCTTTTCCACAGACAATGCCAAGGAAACCTAGACTATTCTTCAGAATACCTACAAGGGCACTATAGCTATTAAAAAATCTAAGCTCCAAAGGCTCACTACCAGTTTTGAGGAAATAAGGATGGATGAGGTCGAGCCATTCGATGAATTGGAGAATCACTGCCATTGAAGAATCAAAGGATCTTGACTCTATTCCTTTGATAGAACTGATTGGGAACTTGCAAACCTATGAACTAAGGTTAGCATGAGTTGGCAAGGGCGGCAAAGGCAAGAACATGGCTTTGAAGACCAAAAATGATGATAATGATGAGTCGTTTGATGATGAGAATACCAAGTTGAAATCATATATCACTAGACAATTCAAGAAGTTCATTGAAAATATGAATGTCAAAGCTGGTGATAAGGATCACAAATAGTTTGCTTTCTCTCAATTTAAGTCCCAAGACCAAGGCATGAGAGAATCCAAGGATGCTGGTAAAGGTAATAGTGTTCTTGCTGGACCAAAGTGCTATAGGTGTCATGGATTTGGACACATGAAGCAAAAGTGTCCCACATATTTCAAATCCATTGACAAAAACAAAGCCCTAGCTGGCAGCTTAAGTGATTCAAAACCAGAAGCAAATTCTGTTGAAAGTAACCAAGAAGGGACAGTAAGTGCTTTTACAGCTACTGTTAAGTCTATCGAGGAAGTAGTAGACGTAATTGATAAGGAAATAAGTGGATGGAATCAAATTTTGAAAAGATGTATGATCAGGATGACATCCACACTGCCTACACAATGCTGTACAAGGTCTCTAAGAAGCATGAGAAGCTCTACAGATTGGCCATGAGAAAGCTCAGTGAAGTGGAGTTAGATCGTGAGGAACTCTCCACTAGGGTTGATGAAACTAATCAGACCATTGGAGCACTGAGGTTTGAGAACAACATTTTTGTTAAGAAGGCCAAGAAACTAGATTCTGGATTGTTTCAAGTTAGAGCACAACTGGAAAGGACCTCAAGTGTCAAACTGGATGAAATACTGAATGTTCATAAGTCTGCATCTGACAGAACAAGTCTCGAGTATGATCACTCTCTCTCCTCTTATAGTACCTCTTCTAATGCTTTAAATAGAGTTATTTTTGTTCCACCTGGTAATAATGATAACTCTGATAACTCTGAGGTAACTGATCCTAAAACTGAAAATGTGAGTGAGGATAAAAGTGATAAGGGAAAATCCATTTTAAGAGCACCCCCTAAGGTTGGTAAGAAAGAGACTAAGTAGAAAAATTAACACTTTACCAACAAGAAGTCTCAACCAAAGAAGCCTCACTTCTGTCACTACTGTGGAGCATCTGAGCACACTCAGCCAAATTGCTATAAGTGGTTAACCACTCATCCAATGTGAGTTAGTCTAGTTTGATGTTTTGTCTATTTTTTTTTTTAAAGTTTTTTTAAATAGAAGGAAAAATCAGAAAAATACAAAAACAATGTGTATTTGTGTATACTGGTACTTGTGTACCTTGGATGGCCTTTAAAACAAAGTTTCCCAACTTTGTATCTCTTGTAGCTTAGATGAGCATCTAAACAATGTGAGTTCTGTGGCTCGTTTAATGTGATTTTTATAATTTGGTTCATCACTTATCTTTCCCATCTTAAACCACTCATTTTGAAGCAGTAGAAAATCCTAAGAGAAATGAATAAATAACCATCTCACTACTAAAACTCGTCAATCATAAAACATCTGTGTGCAAATAATAAAAGTCGTACTTGGTAAGGTGTAGCACTTGCATAGCAAAAATGATGTTCAAGCTTACATAATTAGGTATTTTCTTTTCTCTCTTATATGCTCATGCATAATATGCTTAAAAGAAAAATGTGCAAAGAGCATGAAAAGCAAAAAGAATCAAAATACTTTTAATATGGTTGCAAGCAGGTTCTAGGAGATGTGGGAGTCATATGATGTATCTCGAAGGTGATAGTCCCCATCAAATAGTTATGATTATGTGTAAATGTATTTGATCCTCTTATATCATTACTTTTCATATAATGATGTACTTATACTCTCTTGCAAAAGTTTCACACACAACACACATACTCTTTGCTACTTTTGATACTATTGTACATGTACAATGTGATTTGACCATCACAAGGAATACATGTGGTAGTATATGCTCTCTAAACTGTCTAAACTTTCTTTTAAATAAAATTTGGTTGGACTTATTTAGTGTGTTTTGATCTAGGAATGATTTGCATCTAGAGTTGAGGTTGTGTTTTTGTACTTAACATGCTCTTTGAGTGCTTGTTTTGATGGTTATCTTGATTGCATTCATCTTTTATTGTTTCTCCTCCTTGAAATATCTTATTCAAGACTCTCGAAAGATAGCTCGACACCTCCTCAATACCTTCTCGACACCTCCTCAATACAAGTCTCTTCTATCAAGATTTCTAGGTTTCTTCTCGATACCTCTCAATAGATAACCTGATTCATCAAGCCAAATTCTTTAGAGTCTCTATCTGCTTGATAGCTTCTCAATACCTTCTTCAATCTATCAAGAATTTTCGCTGTCAACACCTCCTCAATACATCTCGTTCTATTGAGAATTTGTTCTCGATAGTAGCTCGATACCTCCTCAATCTATCGAGCTGCGTTTTTCTATATATACCTAAGGTTCAATCCACGTCTTTTCTATCTCAAATATCTCGATACCTCTATCTTCTCTCCCAACCCTAAACCTTTTCTATATATACCTAAGTTTCGATCAGCGTCTTTTTTTTTTTGGGAAAACTTTTCTTCTTTACAAAAGAAATTTTGAAATAGCGCTTTAGCTAGAACATATTTTGGCCCTCCTCTCAAAGCCTATGAGTCTCTCATCATTTTGGGCCTTGGCATACAACAAGAAGACCCAATATTAGGGAGTTTATTTTGGCTTTGAAGGATGTTGGATGCTAAGTCCATAGTGTATTCGTTATCTTAGGCCCAAAATCCTCTTTTACAAAATGGCTTTTTCCACTTGGGCCTACGATAGCAATTAAGGTATAATCTTATGAACCTTTCAAGTTAAGATATGCCTTTGGGTTTAGGGACAAGTTTTTTATATGTGAGAACTTCTTTTCTTTTATCCCACGACATCTTAGGGTATACCATAACTTTAGGGCCATCCTTTCCATTTTTACACCTTTTATTTGTCCTTTAGAATTAGGTGAACACATGGTATATGGTTGAACAAATAAGAGATATGTAGAGGGTACCCTCTTATTGATAGGATCTAGGATCTCTCTAAGTGTGGGTAAGCTCCCTAAGGCTAAAAGGACAGATAAGTAGGTCACTCACAACTTGGTGGGCTATAATTCCAGCTAAGGGCCTAAGTGGACCCCATAGTGGATTGGTAGTAAACCTTTAATGTACTCAAAGCCCATTATAGGCGATGGCACCGATTATCAGTTGGTGGGATGAATTACGAAAAATTTGGGCCTAAATGGAGCCTTCTATCTTCCCACTCATCACTAACCGAGGTTAAGGGACAAAAGAACCAAGTGACCTATGAGCAAACAAGTAGTGAAACAACTTTTATTAAGGTTAAGATATATGACACATAGGAATTAAACTTATTATCCCAACTGGAGTCGCCACTATGGACACAACAGAATGTGTCGGAGTCGCCACCCAGTTATATAGTCTAGGAACCATGAATATAGCGTCCTTTGGAGGAAGGACCATTGATTTTACTACCAAAGTATGGATTTGGAGTTTAGGTAAGTTCTTGGGAACATGTTACGCACCCAAGACCACCAAACCCTAAGGTTAGCCTTCCATCATTGTGTCTTATATCTTAACCTTATTAAAAATATATTCAATACTTGTATTCTAACTCACACACACACACTAGCATACATCTAATCATACAACACGGCATCATTCATCCAAAACCCTAACCATACATCTAATCATGCTCATCAAGCAAACCTAACATACATCTATCATGGCAATCATCTCGTTATAAATCCTAGCATACATCTATCATGGCATCTCATCAAACTAAAATACAATTTATCATGGCATCTCATCAAACAAGCATACAATCTATCATAGCATCTCATCGAACTAACATACAATCTATCATGGCATCTCATCAAACCAGCATACATCTATCATGACATCTCATATCGAAGAATAAACCCTAGCATTCATCTAATCATGCATATCATCACATCATAAACCCTAACATGTTATCATCATACATACCATCCACCTAATATTCATCTAGCATCACATTATATATCTCATCCAAGGCAGCAACATGTAAACATCAAAGGATCACATTGGGAACATAAAGATCGTTAAGAGCAAGTTGTTCAACCAAACACATTCATGCTCATCACCAAACCATGTTATCAAACAATATGCATATACATGTGAATGCATGACTTACCTTTACTTACCTCTTTGCATTACAGCACCTATGGTATCAATGGATGGGCATGTGAATGAATGGCATGGCATTAAAAATAAGGAGCTAAAAGATAAACCCTAATCTAGAATACATTGACAAACAAACATGTGAACAAAGAAAAAGAAACTTAAAAGCATATAAGAAGGTCAAAATAGGGGCATATTAGGTAAAACAAATAGAGCAAAAGAAACAGGAAAATCAAAATTAGGATTTCTGGGCAAAAGTATGCATGCACATACATAGGCCTGCATACATAAACCAGTTATATGCGTACGCACACATCGAGCTTGCGTGCACATACAAAAGTATGCAGACGCAAACACGCGTGAACCCTAACCCAGAAAACAGACATGCAGAAAAACAGAGCAAGACTTGAAAGCTTAAATCTAATAGCCTAACATGCTTAAAAGAATAAAAATAAAAAGCATAAAAATAAAAAGCATAAAACTAACCTAAATAAACATATATAAATATAAACTAAGCAAAGAAACAAATTAAAATATAACAAGAAGGCAGAAAAGAAAAGGAAAAGAAAAGAAAAGTTAATTTCAATACCTCAAGCAAGAAGCTTTTCATGCTTGATTTTGACCGTTCCTCTTAGTCAATTCACAAATCAATAGAAACGTGATTAGTAATCTTAAACTCAAAGGATCAAGGCCAGAAAAGGCCCTAATCAAATAAAATTGACTTGAGGATGTTTTGTGAAAAACTCCCTCTTTGATTCACTATTTCTAGTGAATCTTAGGTTTTCCTAAGAATTTTCTGTGTGTTTTGGAAAGGTACCATGTAAAACTTAATATAGTTGAAAAATAGGGGTTTGGAATAGCTCCTAGATGATGTGGGATTCATTCCAAACCTTAGTCTTTAATGCAAAAAATTTGCCTTTTTTATGTCTCTGAAACCCTAGCTGTGTACACAGACTTCTGCCTGTGTACGCAAACCATAGGTTTTCCCTGGCTTTTATTTTTCAAAAATATATTTTTGCTCATTAAAAGTTATATTTTTCATTTTAACACCTCTTAAGTTAATTTAACATCTGATTAAGCCCTAAACCAACCTTAGGCCTTGGAATTTGGGCATTAATAGGGAACGGGGGCCCAAGTAGTAAGGGGTACAAAATGCGGTGTCTACAGGTACACATATCGTAGTCACCCCAGAGTTCATTTCCAAGGTACTACGTGTCCCTAGGGTGGATTTATCTGGATTATCGTAGTCATTGTCATCTCTTTTCCATCTCTAGAGACAAGTTGACCTCAATTTTCTATGAGAAGGCCATGTTGTAGGGAGGTACCCAAAATTTCTCCATGAGGGTCCACGAATCCTTAAAATGGTGATGACCGTTGTACTCACTCTATGGTCTCACAATAACACTATCACTGAGTCTTGTGCTCGCTTCCCTCTTTCCCTCGTGGAAGGTCTTTTTATAGTGTTGAAGCCCGGCCTTGATCGGAGCGAAAGCGGAAAAACTAGCACCGCCGTCGTGGGCCTTCATTCGACCACCCATCGTGGTGACAGCTCTCGCACGCACAAGGGACCGTTGGAGGGCCCCTCTCAATATGATGGTGGTGTGTTGTCGCAGGCAACCAAAAATAAAACCTATATTCCTAAAAATATATGTAGTAGTGTGAGTAAAGATTGTTCCCACAAAGAGTATCTAGCCTAATTTTATGCTACGTGAACAAGGAAAGGGGGGAGGGGGTTTGAGTATAATGAAAACAATTTTAAGAAAAACAACTAAGGAAAAATTCAAATTAAAGTATCAAAATCAATCAAGAGAACAAACTTTGGTCTAAGTCAACATCCACCATCGGAATTTTACAACTGATCATCGATGCAAGTATATATCAATTCACACTTTGAATATTCACCGTTGGAACTATTTTCCTATCTCTCCTTAGTCGTAGTTAATTAAAAAACAAGCGATCTAACTAACCCTAACTACTAAACAACCCAAGACAAGCGCAAAAAGTTTAATTTAGCAGCAGCCTTAAGAATTAGAGAGATCGATGAAGCTAAACAACACAAACACAAGCAGTTGCATTTAATTTAATCGAGCATTCTTCCTAAGATCTAATAATTTCTGACGTAGCAAATCATTAAATCTTGGTTGCTTCACAAGTTAGAGAGATAAAACAATTATGGATTTGATATCTAACCTAGCAGTAGATTGCAACGAATAATAAACTAGTAGGCCTCCTAGTAATTAAATGAGACAATCATGAAAATAGGCACAGAAGAACATCTGATATTCAAAGCATAAATTGAACAATAAAAACAAATTAGATCTCATAGTTTTATTGATTTCGAGGCTTCAATTTCCTTTGACCAAGTATAAAAGTTTTAGCCACGCAAGGCCATGATAGAAAACTCGAAGGAGAAAATAAGAGAAGAGGGGAGAGAGAGGCGTGTGTGTGTGTGTGTCCAAATCTGATTTCTCCTCTCTCTTTTACACGTTAATTCCCCCTTTTCCAAGCCTACAAAATCTCCTAAAAATATTCTAAATAATAATATCCAAATTTGACTAATTAAGGAAAAATATTAAAAATAAAACAAAGTCCTAATATAACTAGGAAAGTGGTTTTTTTCATTTGAAATTTTCGTGCATCAGATCTAGAACCTTTCAAAAATAAACCGCATTAGATCTGTGTATTAGAATTGCAGGCAAAGGAACATTCCATAACGTCAACAGTGTAGGTGCAGCAACTTCAATCCTGATTTTGACCTTGATTCAGCCCGTATCTCTCAAAACTCAAAAAATGAAAGTTGTAGAGATTTGTCTTGGAGTTCCACAGCATCTGGAATCATCTCAATCAAAGCTCGGATGGAGATTTATGCCCAGATTACGAAGCAATGTCAAAGTTGTCCAAAATTGGCCAATTAGCTACGTTTTGCACTTAATGCCTCAATTTGCATCCTAAATCAAAATATATGAATAATAAGTACATTTAGGCACAAAATAAATATAAAAGACTAAACATTAAGGGAGAAAAATATGACATTTTTCATTCTTATCATATGGTGCGTGTTGTTCGTGCGAAGCTTCAGATGCTCTCTCTCTTGGTGGAGGAAGGTAGGTCTACCTTTGGCGTTATGACAAGAATCTGGGCCAAATTTTAAGGGATTACCAAAGGTAAGTGGAGTTGCCACCAATCATTGGGTTTTTCTCAAGTGTGATTGGTCACTCGTTTCTAGTCGATTTTATTACTGATCCTAGGTTAAGAAAAATGTCATTTTTCCTAATCTAATGTGGATGGTAAAAAATCTTGAATCTTAGGTCCGAAAGTTTGGTTTCGTGTGGGGAAGGTGTTAGGCACCCCACAACGCTTGTCCAAGGATAGTCCTTTGTTTTGATAAAACCTTAATTTTTAGAAATTGGCAGTAAAAACATGATTTTGGCGTTGGCTTACGGTGCTTCAAATGCATGGGAGCTTTGAGGTTTGGCTTTCGGAATGAGTGTGGTCCCAATCTATGCTTTCCTAAGGCATTCGAGCAAAGTGCCAGATTTCCACCAAGAAAATCTGGCGAGAAGTCACCTTACTTTTGCGGCTTGAAGTAGGGATTGCTAGCCTTAAGTGACACGAATCGTGACAATCACACTGGAAATGGGCAAGCAGGTATATATATACATACATCATGCATAATGCTAGCACACAGATCAAGAAAGTAAATGCTTACATCCCTAGAGTATGACCTAAAATATAGGTGTAGGAAAATAAACAGGGGTCGCCATACTCTAGAGATGAGGATGAATGGTACAAAGCATGATATACCTAATACAAACCATCTAAGGGAGAAAGGGACGAGGAAGGAGGGGGTTTAAAAGAGTACATAACCAAAGGAAAAAAGCTAAACCCTAAACCTACTGACTGCGACTACCTCTCGGCTCATGTTGGCGTGCTTGCATCCTTGCCCCTTTTGCTTGCTCCTAGGAAACTGTGCCCTAGCTCCAAGCGTCCTCGCTCCGTATGCGTACATGCAAAGGCAAAGACAAGAAACCAGTAGATAAGTAATGGAAGGTAGATAATAGCAAAAGGATGTAAAGCGAACAAGCAAGATAGATATGGCAAACATAGTATGTGTCAAAGGCAAGAAAGCTAACTAACAAGCAGGCAGGGAAATGAGTAAGGAAACAAATAAAAGGTGGTGTCCACAAAGGACAAATGTAGGTTTGGATCGAATGTCCAAAACTTCATTGTGTTGAAGCATGGACAACACACTAACAAGCAAGACTCATGCATGGACATGTAGGCAATCGTGTAAAAATCCATAGAAAGCCAACGGGTGGCACAAACAAGCATGGCAAGCATATCATCGTACGGAGTGGAAAGGGAGAGGTATGCATGAAGCAACTGGCATCTTGGCGATGCATCCAAAGTGGTTACATCCAAACAAGGCCTCATGCACGTTGGACGTAACCACACAACCACATACCTGCTAAGGGCATCAAGTGTGGCAAAGCCTAGAACTAGAGAGGCTAACACAAGTATAAAGCATAGAAGCAAGCAAGCATAGACATGCAAAATGGGTGATCCAAATCCTTTAATATGGGCCAAGGTGTATGGACGATGACAAAGTCCATGGGGTCTAGATTGGGTCCGAACCATTAGGCCAAAACACAATAAAGAAAGATAAAGCGACAAAAGGGCTACAATAGCACATGGCAATACAAACATAGCCTAGGTCTAGGCATGCAAACATTTCCTGGAGTGCACAAGCACATGGAAGATGGCATAAAGCAAGCAGAGCACAGATCTAAGCACACAAGCATGTGAAAAACCTAGATCTAAGCACGCAAACATGTGAAAATGTAGATCTAAGCACATAAACATATATCTAGGCATAGGCATGTGCAAAATGTGCATGAGCATGCAAAAGCTTAACACATAAACATGGAAGAACGTGGATCCAAACATATAAGCATGTACGGAAGCGGATCTAAGGACAAAACATGATGAAAAGCATACAAACACATAGATCCAAGCAAAGCATAACCATAGACATGGTATCAAGCATGTGAGCACATAACCCTAACATCAACACAGAGAAAAAAGAGGAGCAAAATATAGGAAACATGGCATAAAACCCTAAGCATGTAGATCAAAACATATAAGCATGTGAACAAGCATAGAAACATGTGGATCTAGCCAAACAACACATGGCAAAGGTATATCTAGGCATAGAAAGCATGGCATAAAGCATAAAGCACATAGATTGGGACAAATAAACATGTAAGCAAGCATCAAAGAACATGGTTCCAAGCTAAGAACATGCTAGAAATAAGATAAAGCAAGAAACATGTTAAAGAAAGCAATAAATCATGTTATTCAAGCAAAACAAAAAAGATAAATGCTAGAAAAAGATTTATAAGGTTAGGGGTGTGGATGATAACCAAAAAGGTTACATCCACACCCCTAAACCCCATATCCCAAGCATAGAACCAAGGAAAGGAAAATTGGGTTAAAATGCAATACGTTGTGTTCTAGAGACTTTGATGTGTTTTCTTTTTTTTTTTTTTTTTTTTTTTTTTTTTTAGTGTTTTGGGTGTTTGGAAGAGAGAAAAAACGTAGGGAGAATCTAGGCAGAAAAGAAATTTCAGAAAAATGTCTGCCCTCCTTGTCTAGGGCATGCCTGGGGCTACTTATAGCCTCGGGCACGAAAATCGAGGCGACAGCCTTTCAATGGCCGCTAGCCTCAAACCCCCTATGATCGGGCTAATATTGACACCCTTGGATAGATCTTCATTTTCAGTTTCTAAAAAGATATGGAACTAAAATAATCAAACGGTCAGATCATAAGTTATGGCTCTAGGAAGTTTGTGGTGCAGCTATCAGGACACTATCCCGGTTTTCGTGATATCTCGACCATTTTAGCTCCAATTTCGACCCATGAACAGCCGTTGGAACATGAATTGGATAATCTTCACAATGGAATTAGTTTCAACTGGTCCAGGCAGTCAGATCAAAATTAGGGTTTTTATGGCCCACCCAAGATCGACTTAGGGTCAAAGTTGTTAAAAATCTCCGAGAAGCTCGGATTTGATGTAAAACTGTGAAAAATGTTGTTTTGTAGTAGTTTGGACCTTGTTTGATCTTTTCTAAACCCTAGGGCAGACTAGGGGTATTTTGGTCATTTTTGCTAAAAAAAGGTACTTTAGGTGCTTCAGTGTCTGAACGGGTTGCACCACGTCGTTCTAGATGTTTTCATGGCCCCGTAATGAGAAAATTATATTTTTGGATTTTTTTGGGTCTAGCACGCAAATCGAGGGCGGAAAAAATATGGTATCAACAACTGCCCCTTCTTTATCTGATATCTCGAGTGCAATGAGAGGTTTCAAATAAAGAACGTGATTTCGGATTTTGTTGCCCCCAATTTGCATGCGGAGACTACTTATGGACTAGACTTTACCTGCTTGGCCCGATCTGCAGCAGCTGCTATTGGAACATTTTCCAGGCGCGCTTTTGAGCTCCAAGAGAGGAGAAGGGAGAGAGATTTTTTTTTTTTTTTTTTGGGTTGACCGGTTAACGATGACCAAGTTATAAGGCCGCTGGGTCTGCCCAGCAGTCTTAGAATGGCCGATAGGCAACCAAGGCCTATAAAAGGCCTTTGGCCCCCTTTTCCTACTCATTTTAACTCTTTCTCTCCACTTCTTACCCTCCACAAACTTTCCTAGAGTGCTTAAAGCTTAGCAGATCAGTTCTTTCGGCTTCAGTCTACCATTTCAGTCCGCTGCTTTAATCTATTCTGCACTTGAGGTCAATGTCCCTTTTTCCTCTTCTTTTATTTTTTCTACAAAATGTTAGTAGCAATACTACTAGAGATTCATGGTAGTGTTTGTTTCTATTTTTTGGGAATTTTTATGAGCACATATTTTGCCATGATTCATGCCATGTTATCTTAGGAAAAATGTATGTATATATTTTTTGTCTTTACCGTATAAGTGCAAACATGCGGAAACTTAGATGCTAAAAATAAAGTGAGAAATAGGTGAAGGGACTTACCTAATATAAAGTGTGAGCATATGACACGACCGCTATCACCCACGGTAGACTAGAAACTTGGAAACTTTTTAGGAACTCAAAAACTGTGTGACGCGAGGCGTACGACATGGTTGCTATTACCTTAAGAAGGGATGTGAGCATACGACTCGGCTGCAATCACCCACTGCAAATGCGAACTTGAGATTTCTCTAGAAACTTGATAATTGTGATGATGTGAGGTGTTTAACACAATTGCTATTACCTCAAGAAAGGACGTGAGCATACGGCACGACCCCTATCACCCACTGTAGAATGCGAGCATATGGCACGGCTGCTATCACCCACTGTAAATGTGAACTTGGATTTCTTTAGGAATCTGGTAACTTTTATGCTGCGAGGCGTATTACACGGTTGCTATTACCTTAAGAAAGGATACAAGCATACGGCACAATCGCTATCACCCAATGTAGAATACAAACTCAAGATTTCTCTGGGAACTTGGAAACTGTGATGCTATAAGGCATACGACACGGTCGCTATTACCTCAAGAAAGGATGCGAGCACACGGCACGGTCATTATCACCCACTGTAGAATGCGAACTCGGGATTTCTCTGGGAACTTGGTAATTGTGATGCTACGAGTCATATGACACGGACGCTATTACCCCAAGAAAGGATGCAAACATACGGCACGACCGCTATCACCCATTGTAGAATGTGAGCATACGGCACAGGCACTATCATCCACTGTAGAATGCAAGCATATAGCACGGCTGCTATCACCCATTGTAGAATGCGTATAAGAATCTTCCTTCTTTGTGAGAACATATGCTTGAAATAGACCTACATGATATGTTTAGGAAAAGTGTGTGTTCATCTGCATTGCCATTTATTTATGGGCTTACCACTAATGTTTGAATTTCTAACTGTTTTGTAGATTATGTCTCGGTGAGCGAGTTCCAAGGGAGACCGGGGGAAGGCCCTTATGTATGCCACATCTCAAGGGGATGGTTCTTCTGATGACAAGGCTGCTTCAGCTGGTAAGCAAGCAACTCAGGATTTGCAAAGTCATTTTGATTGTGGGGGTGACGACGCCAAGTTTATCGGTGGTATACCCATGGAGACCAGGTCTAGGAGACAACGATCGATGGAGACGGCCAATGCTTCGTCTGAGTCCTATACTGCTTTTGGCAGGATGACTTCACGATGCAGGCCGGCTAAAGGGAGGGGAGTCTCCGAAGGAAAGGTTAGAGATGATGACATCCTCATAGACATAAATGAGGTCTTTCCTAGGCTTGAGGTCCTACTAGAGTTTGGCGCTTGGAGCCATAGTCAGAGACCAAGGTTTCCACTACACTAGGCTGGGGTCGATGCCCGTACTTAGATCATAGATAGAGGTATCCAAGACACTCTCCTTCAGCATGGGCTAAAGAATCATCTTTCCGCACCAACGCGGAGGGGAAAGGTATGTTGCATTTCCTTCTTGGTTATTCAGATTTCAATCATATGCATGTGCTAACGAGTAGGTTCTGATTTCCAATGTAGTGGAGTGAGAGGCTCCGGGGCTGGGGTGCCTTGACCACTTTCTTTTAGACATTGTTCACTCCTAGTACCCATCCGCGGTATGTCACATTTCTGAGAGAGCAGGGATTTGAGGACTTCTTACGGATCCCTTTGTTCACTATGAGGCATGAGATTGCAGAGGCTTTGGTGCGGCAGTTTCATGCTGAGATAAGAACCTTTCACTTGAGTTGCAGCGAGTACATGGTCCTCCCTATTGACTGGACAAGCATTCTAGGTGTCAGATTTGGTGGCCATCAAATTCTAATGGATGAGATGACCTTCAAGATGGCCAACAATTTCTTGGGCATCCCTCTCCAATTGATTGCTGAGACAAGGGGGTATTTTAGGCCTACCTCATTGCTACAGATTTGTACTGAGTGGCTGTAGTGTAGTATTCCTTAGGACAAGGCCTTTACCGATGCTCATCTTGTGCTTTTTGTAGGATCACGAGGGTAGTAGTAGTGCAGCTAGTCACCATTTCTACAGCTTTGGATTGCATTACCCGAGATGAGATCATAGTTTGTCCATATGGTGGCACGTTACTGAGGAGGCCAAAGCTCACCATTGCTATGGGCTAATCGGGGATCCAACGTTGGTTTTGGGCCTTAACAAGCTAGGAGTTCTTTCTGGTGGAGAGGACCTTTCATCAGGTTATGCCAGTGTACGGAGTGCCTAGGGATCTACCTCCTCATGGTTTGTCATTCGAGGCTATGGTACTGGATGGCCCGAAGTATGCGACAAGCGCCTTTGATGCTTATGTGGACACAAGCAGAGACTACTCCACCCGGTTTGCAGAGTCTTCTACAGGGCCTATCATCGGAGACATCCCCGTGAGTGGGGTAGAATGCTGGGAGGCACTGTCTGTGCTCAGGTGGCCACTAAGGCTGGATGGAGAGCGCGTGCTAAGACTGTCGAGGCTAAAGTGACAGTTTAAGGCCCTATTTATTGCTATAGAGAGATGCCCATTGCTGGGATGGACAAAGAGTGGAGCCAGTTTCTAACTAAGCAAGCCCTACATCAAGGCTATTCCATGCTCTTGATAGGAGAGTTATGAGCAACTCGTCTTCCTATTCATACTGCCCCCGAGATTCCTAGCCGAGGACCAATCATTCCTACGTTCAAGCTGAGGTACATGCCAATTCCTCTAGGCTATTAGGGTTCTTTTACTCAGGCTCCGAGGCCTTCCTAGGGCCCAGGGTATGCTCCCAACACTTTAGGCAGTGCGGGTCCTTCCACCGGCCGTTTCGTAAGCGGTGATGATAGCGATGATGTCGACACAAATACAGACTAGTTCATCGACAATGATGATTCTTGGTAGAGTTAGTTTTTTGTTGTAGCATGATGTAGCCCCCGCGTGGGCATGTATCTTTTTCATGTATTCCGTAGACATTGCCCCTTGATATTGCCTTTTGGTAGGCCTAGACATGTATGTATTGTATTGCCCTACAGTAGGTCTTAATGTATTATGTTATCCCTCTGTAGCATATTGTATGTATGGAACAATGCCTCTAATTAGGACTCATATGTATGAATCCAGGGACACGCCTTTAAAAGGGCGGTTGATGAATGAAAAAAAATGCCTCTAATTAGGACTTATATGCATGATCTGGATAAAACCTTTAGAAGGGTGGTTGACGTGCATGAAAGACAATGCCTCTGATTAGGATTTACATGTATAGCTTTGTATACTGCATTTGAAAGGGTTTTTGATGCATGTGTAAAACAATGCCTTTGATTAGGACTTATATGTATCTCTAGATGAAAAGCCTTTAGAAGGGCGGCTAATGTGCATGAAGGACAATGCCTCTGACTAGGACTTACACGTATATCTCTGTATACTACTTTTGAAAGGGTTGTTGATGCATGTGTAAAGGACAATGCCTTTGATTAGGACTTATATGTATCTTTCGACAATACGCCTTTAGAAGGGTAGGTGACGTACATGAAAGACAATGCCTCTAACCAGGACTTACATATATAGCTCTGTATACTGCCTTTGAAAGGGTTGGTGATGTATGTGTAAAAGACAATGCCTTTGATAAGGACTTATATGTATCACTAGATAAAATGCCTTCAGAAGGGCGGCTGACATGCATGAAGGACAATGCCTTTAATTAGGGCTTATATGCATGATTGATATAACCATGTATAATCTCAGAAAATGCCTCTGAGAAGGCTATTGAGGTGTACACTTGCACCATTGTGCTTTCATTGTGGATGGTGGTATTAAACTAGCTTATGTCCCATTCACTTGTTTCGCACTACAATTTCATGGATTTGCAAGCGCCTTTTAAACAATGATCGTCCCGTTGAGAGGGGGGGGGGGGGGGGAGGAGAACGCAAGGAGAGATCGCGTGAAATAAACTGCCCCAGTTTAGGGTTTCATACGATTCTCAATAGGAAAGACACATCCTCAGTGGGATGGACCCATTCTTGTACATTGGACAAAGGGGTAGAGAATTAGGCAATATAAACTACCTTACTGTAGGGTTTTGCAACGTTTCGAGCCTGTAGAATGGTTGTAGGTGGCCTCAACTTCGTTGGCCATTCCATAATACTAATGACGAGTGCAGACACTCCAAACGAGGTAACTTTAGACACGCCACGAGGCGGTATGGACTGATTGCTCCTGTTATTACCCAAGTGGGCTAGAAATCCAAGGACGGGATTCTTAAGGTACCATTATGGGAAATAACTCCCTTTGTCCTCCAAATAAATTAAAAAAGCTGTTGAACAGCTGAGATCAGGCTTTAGCATTTTTTCGTTGCAAACTCTGACTATCAGGGCTGAACTGACCCTTGAACCAGGCGAACTAGGCTTTGAAATTGAGGTTCAAGATGTTTGAAGGAGTTAAATGAGACGTACAAATATAAACTGCCCCAGTGTAGGATTTGTGTGGACTCGGATGCATGAATGCAAGTTTCTGCTAGTCTGGGTCACTATTAGGTCAATCATAAATTATGGTGAGCACTAAAACAAGGGAATTGTTTCTCCAAAGTGGTCGGAAACTTGTCAAATAGGAGGGGTAAGTGCTAGAATAGGCCTGGGTTTGTGCCTGGGGGGTTGAAAAGCCCTGGCACGTTTCCTGAGGTCCACGGCCTTTGTAAGGCCATTAGTAGCCTTTCAATGGTTGCTGCCTCGGGATTCATGTATAAAAGCTGGGCTCTACCCAGCCCTAGCTCATCTGGTTCCGTGATTTTTTTCTAGGTCTTCTCTTGACCTTTCCTCACTTAAAACACTTAGAAAACACCATTTTTCATCGTTTCTTCCATGGATGTTCTTGGTGCTCATTCCTATGACACCCTTGTTGAGATTAAGAGGGAGGAGTACCATGAGAAGAAGCTCAAAAGATGGTGGGGCATTTTTCTTGTAGTGACCAGGAACTCCTTTGTTAGTTTCTTGGAGGCGCCACTGTTTTGCTCCACACTACACTAGACTGGCACTTACTAGAGGTCATTATTTCCTGTTGGGATCTTGCTTTGAGGTGTGTCACCATTGGAGATGTGGATTTGGTACCCACTTTGGAGGAGTATGATCGTTTCCTCTCTTTTTCAACTCCTCTAAGTAGTGTTTTCGTTCGACCCATGCAGACATGCTACCACAGGAAGCTATCTAATCTGATGGGCTTCAAGAGGCTAGTTGTAGAGGAGCTGACTTGGCATGGCAGCAAAGTAGAAGGAAGCATGTCCTTCGAGTTCCTACATGATCAATTCCATCTATCAAAGTGCCCTATTGGCTACCGCAACAATTCATGGATTTGGTGGAGTGATGGGCATCCTCTCGGGACTAGGCCCTCCTAGTGGCTTTCTTTGGTGCAGTACTTGAACGCTAAAAAATGTGTTGAAAACAAAAGAGCTTGTTTAGACCCCCAATTAAAAATTACGGCTAGGTTGCTTTTACTCTAACTTATCTCTAAGTGCGGAAACAAGAGTAAATGAAGCACAAACAACCGATACTGCTCTAATGCACAAACATGAACAACAAACAATAAAAGTAAATCACAAGAGTAAGGGAAGAGAGATGCAAACACAAAGACAACATAGTAATGTGTTATTGAAGAGGAAACCGAAGTCCTCGGTGAAAAACTTCTCCGCTGCCCTCCAAGCGGTCAATAATCCACTAGACAATCAGTTGGGATACATGGGTTAGCAAGAGACGTACCTAAGCCCTCCAAGCTCCTACTCCAACAAGGCTTTTCAGAATCGTGTCTTGTCTAAATTTTCGGACCCTGCAATACACCCGATTGCATCCAGCAAGCCTCACCGGCTTCTTTTGGCAAATCCCCAAAGCTTTTCAAGCTCCAAAACACTCTTTACACTCTGAATAGGTATGGGTTGTCTTTGGGTACAAATCTCCTTTCAAGGTATGACAATAAGAGAGGGAAGGAGAAGAGGCTATAATGATTTCTCATTAAGGATGGGTAGCTCTCTCTTTAAAAGATGGGTGTGTGTTGTGTAGAAAACCTATCTAGGGTTTTTTTCTCTAAATGGCCTCCTTTGCATTTATGGGTAATGAGGGTATATATAGTATGGGTGAAGGGTAAGAAAGTCACACTTAAAATTCTCCAGCCAGAATGTTTCGCGACTACCTCGTGGGAAGGCCTTACCCGCGAGACACTCACGAAAACGATAGCCTGGCACAAATCTTCAGCTTCCAATTATGTGCTCCTCACATGCCCCTTTCACGGGAACCCTTCTCGCGAACTTTTCATGAGCTAGTGGTGAAATGCATTGATCTTTAATTAAGTTTGAGTCTTGACCAACTTAATACTAAACATAATACAATAAAATTCCACAAAATACAATGAACAAAATTAAAGCAATTACAACACTTTTTCTCATGGAATAAAGCCAACATAAAACATTGTTGTAAATCACAACTTTACAGTACTATTCCTTTCACCATCAGAGGCTATCAGTTTTGTTGTTCTTCCTCTACTGAGTGTTCTACCTCATGGTTATTCTTTCATTCCTGCTTTACTTTTTGAGACCGTTAGGTCTTTGTCCTTTTGTCGAGAGGCTGGTAGGGGTAGGCTAAGCTACTGCATCCATATGTTATAGTTGTGGTTCTATACTCACTTGAGCGTTATCGTTAGAGATTAGCCGATGGGCTTTATTGATAGGAATAGGATCTAAGCTATTGGGTCTCTTAATCTTCCCTTTTCTGAGGATACTGATGGCTGGCTGAGATATCTGTGTAGCCTAAGCCTTAGTGACTGGACCTGGAGGGTCAATTGGGGTGTCACTAGATGGCCGGGACAGACCCATTATGTCGGTTTGCTCAGTATCCCCTTGGTGGGCATCTAAAGATGCACGGGATATTTCACAGTTGGCTATCACTTGTAAGTATGGGTAGGTGGACATCGATATAGTGGTGGTAAGGCGTGCCTCGAAGTTCTGGAAGGCACATAAATCGAGTATAGACTTCCCCCTCTGTTCTAAGGACGATCAGGAATGGTTCTCCATTGAGTTTAGGGTATAGCAAGACATGCAGGATCCCGTCTTTGTGTTTGACTTGTTGTCACCAGCTTCAACTAATATGCCACTCCCAACAAATATTCTGAGAGATTATACCCTAAGGAGTGTTTGAGAGAGGCTATGAGGGACAGAGATTGTTGCAAGGAGATAGTTGATACACTCATGGAGGACATCGAAGAGATGAGTAGCATGTAGGAAAGTGAGCTTGAGGCTCTCACGACAGAGCTTGATCGGAAAGGGCTAGCCCCTCCAGGCACAGAGGCAAAGTATGCCGAGTTGAGATCCTGGTTGCGAGTTTGGAGTGCAAGCAAGACTGCGATGAGCCTAGCAGGCCATAGCGGGCTTTCTGTCACCTTCGGACTAAGTTGGTAGAGAGAGAGGAGGCCTTGAAAGTTGCTACTACAGAGGTGGGCACCTTGTAGGCTTTGCTAAATACTGAGAGGCAGAGCTTTACTTCTGATCCCATGATGGAGAGGGAGTTATTTCATCTTCAACACTCACATGACAGACTCAGAGAGGTAGCCAGAGACCTGGGCTTCGATGTAGCTAGACTACTTTGCACTCATGCTCAGGACGACCCGATTCTTTACACTAGTTTTAGAAGGCTGTGCCAAGCCGTATCTGATCGTCTAGGCCATGTTTTACCTACTTATATTCCTTGCTGTTTACTTTTTTTCTGCACATGAGCTAGGTAATTAGTGTTCCACCATGTATGGAAAGGTCTTTCATAAATTGCTAGGCAATTGCGTTGAGGCCTTCCGCTTTTTGTTTTAAGTTCTTAAAGCCTAGTCTAGTCTGTTTGGCATGCTTAGAAACTGAGAGATGGTGCGGAGAGATGTTTATAAGGATATTCAAAGGATATATATAAGATGAGATTTCTTGTTTTGACAATAGAATGCATGACGGCATGTTAATGAATATGCGAGCAAATGCTTTAAAAATGCAAGACTATACAAGTGATAAATGTATAATCCATGCATATCAATATCTTATTTTTCCAAGGATACATCCGGTTCTAGACGAATTTTTCCTTTTTCCCATTGAGGTACATTTTCCATTGGCATAAGGCAGAACATCTTGAGGAAACCACCGGGTTGTGGTTGTGTTGTAGACAAAGAGTAATCTCGAATGTGTCTTCATATTTTGACTTGGATGCTGGATCCCTTTAATCTTCTAATCTTGAGCAGAAATTCAAGTAGGTGCAACTGACTGATTTTTCTTTCAAGATGTGACTAAACCAAGATGGCTGCCTATGTACCTCTACAAGGAAGGATCAGGTCATCACGTAGTTTAACTGACTTTTTGATTGCCTTAATTTTTGCCTAGACTGTCCTTTCGAGTTTTCAATCTAGCAGGCTCTCTCGCTCTCTTTCTTTTGCTCTCCTTTTGTGTAGACTGCCCTTTTGGGTTTTCAGTCTATTTTTTGCATTTTCTCACGCACTCTTTCTTTTGGCTCTCCTTTTCTGTAGACCGCCCTTTTCGGTTTTTGATCTACCTTTTTACATATTTTTGTTTTTTTTGTTTTGTTTTTTTTGTACATAAAAATGAGATGCCTTGTGAGGCCCCTTCATGCGAAGTATCGTATGATGGCATCAGAATTGATGGGTATATTAAAGTCATGCCCGTCCATGTTGGCTAAAATCAAGGCTTCTCCAAAGAAGGCCTTCTTTGCCAAATATAGGCCCTCGTAAGTTGGGGCAAACTTTCCTCTATGATCAGGCAGGGCCTGGTTGCTTTTCTTTAAGACTAGGTCACCTTCTTCAAAGACACTGGGTCTAACTTTCTTGTTGAATGCTCACTCGTCGTGGCATTGGTACAACTGTCCAAGGCACATTGCGGTCATGCATTTCTCATCTACCATATTCAGCTGTTCATATATGACAGCTCTGTCTAAGATAAAATCTTGAGAGACGGGATCTCTACCTCTATAGGGAGGACGGCCTCCATGCCATATACAGGTGAATACGGGGTTGCACACGTGGAAGTATGGACAGAGGTGCAATATGCGCATAGAGCAAATGGCAAGTACTCTTGCCAATCCTTGTATGTGTCTATCATCTTCAACAAGATCTTCTTTATGTTCTTGTTAATAGCTTCTACTGCGCCATTCATCTAAGGGTGATAAGGAGCTGAATTTCTATGCTCGATCTTAAACTATTGGCAAAGTTGCTGGATCATTTTCTTATTTAGGTTTGTCCCATTATCTGTAATGAACACTCTTGGCACGTCGTAGTGGCAAATAATGTTGTATTTCAGGAACTGAGCTACCGCGGTTTGAGTGACACTCTTGTATGAAGTGGCTTCCACCCACTTAGTGAAATAATCGATGGCCACCAAAATGTACTCGTGACCATTTGAAGCTTTCAGAATCACAGGTCCGATGACATCCATACCCCAGGTTGACAAGGTCCATGGTGTTGCTAAAGAGTGCAAAGGCTACGGAGGGGAATTCTTCCTATCTTGATAGGCTTGGCAACGGTGGAATCGTGGTTCCTTTTGTACAGGACTTCCCGACTTAGGAAAAATTGGCAAGCCATGCATTGATGAACTTCTTTCCACTATCTGTTGCACCAAGCGGGTATTCACTGTTCTTGATATAAGCCCTGATATCATGGTACCATGGCTTTCCATCGGCTTCGACTTAGACATTCATGCATTCTTCGATGTTCATACAATAGGCTGGGACGCTGCGGACTTCTATGTGCAATTGCCACATATCATCTCCTTTTGATAACTTGACCATACTAGCTAATGTAGTCGAGGCTTATACGAACTGGTTGTGTGCTCCAGGAAAATAGGCGAATGTGATGTTTCAAAACTTCGAAATCAGGTGGCTGACGCAATTCTGATATGAAATCAACATGGTGTCTTGGGCTTGCCATTTTCCTTCAATTTGGGAGATGATTAACAAGGAATCCCCAAAGACGCTCAAGTCATAGTCTCCAAACTCTACGGCCACTTGTAGGCCCATTATGCATGCTTTATATTCTGTGACATTGTTGGTGCAACCGAAATTCAGCTTAACTAAAATAGGGATTTGCTGGCCCTTAGGGGAAACTAAGACTACTCCCACTCCATTTCTGGTAGAGTTGGCGGCTCCATCGAAATAAAGCTTCCAACGCCACGGTTCTACACTATCTAGTTTTAGCTTTAGTGCCATGACATCCTCATCAGGGAAGAGGGATTCTAAAAGTTCTGGATCATTCAACGACTGATCCACTAAGTAATTGGCTAAGGCCTAGCTCTTAATGGCTTTTCTTGTCACGAACACATTGTCGAACTTGGAGAGCAACATTTGCCAACGGGAGATCTTTCCTATAAGGGCTATCTCTTCAAAGATGTACTTAATGGGATCCAAGTGGGAAATGAGCTGCATGGTGAAGTAGAGCATATATTGCCACAATTTTCATGATGCCCATGCTAGGGCACAACACGTCTTTTCAATGGCGATGTAGTTAATCTCACAACTAGTGAAGTTCTTGCTTAATTAGTAAATCGCCCTTTCCTTCTAGTAGGGCTCTGCCACTTAGCCTAACATGCAACCCACGGAGGTTTCTTGTACTGCTAGGTAAAGGATTAACGAATATCTCGGCGTCGAGGGAACTAGAACGAGAAGGTTCAACAAATACTGCTTGATCTTGTCAAAGGCCGCATGGCACTCATTCGTCCATTCTATCTTTGTGTCTTTCTTTAAGAGCTTGAACAACATATCACATATGGAGGTCAACTGTGCTAAGAAGCGAGCTATATAATTGACTTTGCCTAAGAAGCTGTGAATCTGTTTCTCGGTTTGCGGTGTCGGCATATCCCTGATGGCTTGGACTTTTGCTAGGTCCACTTCAATTCCTTTTTGGCTGACTATAAAGCCGAGTAATTTCCCTGAACTAGCTCTGAAAACGCACTTGTTAGGGTTTAGTCTCAACCTATACTTGGTAAGGTGCTTAAACAGCTTTCTCCAATCCACTAAATGATCCCTGGCAGTGCGGGATTTGGCAATCATGTCGTCTACGTAGACTTCAATCTCTTTGTGCATCATATCATGGAACAAGGTCACCATGGCTCGCTAATAAGTAGAACCTACATTCTTCAGGCCGAATGGCATAACATCATATGCATAAGTTCCCTAATGAGTGGTGAATGCTGTCTTAGCCTTGTCTTCCTTGGCCATTTTGATCTGATTGTAGCCTGAGAATCCGTCTATGAAGGAGAAGAGCCTATTAGTAGCGGTATTATCGACCAAGGTATTGATATGTGGCAATGGGAAGTTATCCTTGGGGTTGGCTTGGTTCAAATCCCTGTAATCAATGCATATGATTACTTTCCTATATTTTTTAGGCACAGGAACAATGTTGGCAACCCAATCTAAGTTGGCTATCGCGGTAAGGAAACCAGCTTTCAACTGCTTTTCTACTTCTTCTTTAAACTTCAAAATGATCTTAGATTTCATTCTTTGAAGGGATTATCGCAATGGAGGGCATTCAGGTTTAACTGGAATTCTATGCATAAAGATCTCAATATCTAACCTTGGCATATCTTGGTAGGACCAAGCGGAGATCTCTCTGAATTCTTTGAGTAGCGCTATGAGCTTAGGCTTCATGCCTTTAGGAAAGTTTACCCCAATCTTGACTGGTTTTTCATTTTCTCATTCGTTGGCAAGGTTAACCATTTCTGTCTCTTCTATGTTGGGTTTGGACCCTTGCTTTCTCTATTTAGAGCTTCCAAAATATCACAAGGCAGACTCGGGATTTCCACTAATCCCTCAATGTCATGTTCCAACTTTATTGTCTCATTCATGTCATCAATATCCTCGTTATCGCAATGGGATGATGTACCCGCTTGGGAATTAGAATAGGTCCTATAGAATGGAACATATACAAGGAAAGATAAGACAATTTGCACATACATATTCATAAGAAAGCATATAAAGAGATAAATGCAAGGATTTCCTGAATAATACGCTGGATAATTTCATTAGTGGATTATAAATAGGGGGAAAACAAAGTTTATGCCTGATAATGATAAAAAAAGGTGAACTCGCTTTTTTTTTGGAAAATGAATTGAAAGAATGCAAACAAGGAATGTAGGAAACATGAAATACATGCAAAACAAACTAGATATGCTATTCCAACTCTTTCGGGCAATTGAAGGACCCCACCACACGATAATGGTATACTCCTTACTCAGCCGGTGCAACCACAAAGTAGGAAATCTAGTTGGTGGCCAACACTGTTGAGACCATGCCTTCAAAGGCGGATTCTATAGCACTTATAGGAACACGTGTCTCTTTCAAGACCTTGAAGAGAGCATTGCGGTGAACCTCAAAGGATAGTAATAGTACCAAGATAGAGATCTAAGTTGGCGACTTGTTTAGCTATTGAATCACATAGTACTCTGAGTTTCTGATAACTTTCAACAACTCCTCAGCTTCCTCGGTTGTGACCCTGCTCCTAACGGGTTCGACGGTACCCTTACCGAACTCTTTCCTTCTCTTTTCTAACTCTTTAGGAGTATAACAGCAGCCGCTCCTAGTAAGCACAGATAAACCTAATGAGATGTTAGAGCAGACCCCCTCTTTTTTAGTTTGAGTGGAGATCAAGGACACATCGTATTTCCAAGAGACACGATGACTAACTTCACAAGGGAACAGCTTTGGCATGCAAATGATAACTAATGGAAATATGCATGTACGTAGAAACTTAACGGATCTACTTCATTCGCAATTGATAACATGTGCCATGTAAGTTTCAGAATATAAGAACAAGAGAGTGTACCTTGATGCGGTGACATTCAAAACCAAAGATTAGAAGCACTTAGGAACACTTTTAATCTTCACTTCAATTCCACTTGATGCCCAAGAAGTGTGGTCTCTCAATTAGTTATATGTGTATGTTCTAGAGAGAATGAAAGAGTGTCCAACACTCACATACATACCAATTCATGTGTCTTGTTGTAGTTACAAAATTCTATATGTTTCTCTCTTAATAATTGATTATCTAATTAGGCTAGCTTTTTGGGCCTTTCCAATTGAGCTTTAGTATAAGGCTTGGAGTGGGACCAAAAGGGAACAAATAAGACACTAGCTCCAATGGGCCTTAGGCTTTTCTGTCAACCCTTTACAAGTCCAAAGTAACCATTAATTATATTTAATGCCACTATATAAGTATAATTGCACTCTAGGCTTTATTAATAAATTATATCCCAAGACTTTATTGTACATGCAACTCCTTCATAAAATATTCGTAGTAATACAAAGTCATGAAAGTAGGCTGCCACTTCGTAAATTACTACATCTTAATCCTTGAGTACCCGGTTTAATCCTTTAAGTTATTCATCAGATATTTATGAAATCCATTTTCATAAATATATAATTTAGTAACTATTTACTAAAGTAGTTAGGCCTAACATTCTGAATAACAAACCCATTAAACTTATCTTAAGGGAATATTTTGTACCTCCGTTAAGAGACTATGAATTTCATCTTAAGAATATATGTTTCATCAACACTAAATGTGGCTGCTCAACATACTGAGATTTTGATGGTTACTTTAGATCTCACTCCTGATATATCAAAGCTACCTACACTTCGTGATCAGATCCATTATTCTCTCAGGATTAAGAGTTCACGTAAATAGAAGTCGTGAGATTTATTATTCAATTGACAGTCGTTAGGAGAATAATAAATTTCACAGCAGTCCAGTTCAATATGTCTTAACTCTTAAAACATATTAACATATCAACTAGAAGTCTCCACTTCCATAATCAAGACAAATCATCTTAGTTGATATGTTACAGTCTTCGTAGATGAAATATCCAATTTCATCACCGACTACAAACTAAAATTCTAAGTTTACAAAGAACTTTTGATTTATATCTTTTGTGACTTTTCACATAAATCACATACAATGTATCTCATGGACTATATGATAATGTTCGAATATTCATGTTACTATTATTTTAGATAATAATAAAAACAACTTTATTAATCACAACATTAAGTCATACATAATGTCACACTTAATATCATACATAGCATCATACAATAGGATATAAGGGCACCAATCCTAACAATAACACTCTCTTGAGTCTGCAAATTGGGCACTATAGAGAACGACTTTGGATTAATGCCCACCAGACTTGGCAGAATGGCTTTGAAGGCCTTTGAGCCGGCTACCCCAGAGATTCTAGAGGCAAACTTTGGCAAAATAAGAGGATCGAAACCTCGGATGGTGGGAACGATGGCGGTTCCCTCTTAAACTGATGATAAGGCTAGCCCTATGACCACATGTAAGGCAAGAACTAAAGGTGTGAATCCCTCGATGGCTGGTGAGACTTAAACTTTCTCTAAATCTGATGACCCTGTATCTGTAGGCAATTCTACGATCTCCTCAATGACTACCGAAGAGGAAGGTGTCGGAGCAACCTAGCTAAGGCATTTTAGTAAATATTCATCCCAATCCTTCCTTGACCCAATCGATATAGCAATGCAACTAGCTTTCGACTGGACGGTTGGAGGACACAAGCTGGCTGCCATGCCATCACCTCTTCACGCAATTTCACGCTCAAACTAAATGATACTGCATTTGGCTAAACTCTACACTTGTTCAAAGTACTTTACAATCAAACAGTGCATAACTATCTTCACTGTCATAGAATGAGCAGATTCCCCAATCAAATCCTAGGGTTCCCATGCCTGTAAGATCAAGGTGGCTTTCTTGGACCAAGGCTCAGAGCATAGACTTCCAGGGAAAGATGGTAAGGAGAAATTTGGAACCCTTTCTTCCACTATAATGATGGCATTCACATTCCCTTCCTGATCGGGAGGCAAAGGGTTGGTGATGATATTTGGAGCGGCCACATTATCAAACTGTATCAACTTGTTGTCAATGAGGTCCTGGACACAGTCTCCCAATTGGTATATTCTTCTAGAGTATGCCCCTCGGCCCCAAAATGATGTTCGCACTTCTTAGACGGATTAAATCTTGGTGGGAGAGGACCTTTTCTGGGCCTCTAAAATAGTGTGGTCACTAACTTCCTTTCCAGTAGGTAAGCAAATAGATCCGCCATGGGCATGAGCAACAGAGTGTACTTTCGGGACGAGGCGGGTCTAGCCTCCCTCTCTGATTAAAGGCTCTAATTCTATAGCCGGTAAGGTCTAGCAGCTGGGGTAGCATAAGCGGGAGCAACACCCCTAGGCCTTTTTGATGCGTTGTCAACTATATGCACATCAGCTTCCTTATTCTTGCAATAAATCATTCTCTTGACTTGCTGTTTAACCATGGAACTCAGAGACTTAGCATCCATGATCTTCTTGCTCCTAATACCCTCATTAATGCGCTTCCCAATAGGGATGAGGCTAGCGAAATGAGTGACTATGGTGCTAATCATCTTCTCATAGTAAGGAGGATTGAGGTTATCAATGAACCATATGATCATTTCGTTTTCCATCATGGGGGGTTGCACTTGTGCAGCTAGCTCATGCCACCTCTAAGTATACTCACGAAAGGATTCCCCACTCTTCTTTTCTGTCTTCTAAAGAACGGTATGGTCGGGAGCTATCACAGTGTTGAAATGTAAGTATTCTAGGAAAGAGTTGTCCATTTCCCTCCAACTAGAAGTCTTTTCCAATCTCACATACCATGTGGCCACAGGGCCGATCAAACTATCAGGAAAAATCTAGCAAAGCAAATGTTGCTTAGCCCTATAAGGAGCCATCTTCTTACAGAACATGCGCAAGTGCGCGCAGGGTTTTTTGTACCATCATACTTGACAAACACTGGTGCCTTGAACTTGGGAGGCATAATGACCTAAGGGATGTTGGTCAGACTATCTAGATTAGCACTTTCATGGATACTGGAGCCCTCTATTATACAAAGCTTCTTAGCTAGAGTTTCCATATGGCTCTTGACTTGGCCATACCCAGATTCGGGGTTCTTTTCCTTTGAAGGTTTTGTCTCTTGGTCATTGCCATGGGGCGGTACATTGTGGCCTTGTTGCTATATTGGCGGAGGCTGATTTTCGTTCTTGGTTTAAGGACTTCCTTGGCTACGACTAGAAGAGTTTTACCCTCCTTCTGCAACCAGTCGTTGCACCATGCGCATCAATTTCGACATTTGCTCTTGTAAAAGAGCAATTTCCTAAGCATTTTCCTTGTGGGGAGAAGTACCACTAGTAGACATCTCTCCTGCGCAAGACTTAGTGACAATAGGATCACGGCGTGGCGGTAGCTTAGCCTGTTTCTTTTTAGCAATCTTTTGATCTTGAGAAATAGTGGGAGGTGAAAGAAACGGGATGCATTTGACAAATTGGAAACACAACACCAAAATCAAGTTAGTTTATGTTCTTGCTATTAAACATGCACCTACCATTTTCAAAAAAATTTGGCTTTACACCCTTGCTCGGGTATTTATCACGGTGAGTTTCTACTATGATGCAAGATTAATGCACAAGATAGGCAAGTAGTCGAAAATTTCATAACATGCTTAACAATGTGGGAAGGACCCTTCCCTTGATTACATGCTTGTACAAAAGTTGTTTTTTCAATGCTAGGTTCATCGGCTCCAATAATGGGACTTTTACAATACATGAAATGTGACTGCGAGAAAAAAGCTCAGCTTCTAATAATGCGAACTTCTCGGGGAAGCATTTGGACACTTGGACAGTAGGGATCTCTCGGACCTTTGGGTTTCTTGGGGGAGCCCTTGGATTCTTGACATCTAGGATTTTTGGCAATTTTGACATTTTGGCAATTCGAATCTCTTCATAATTTGAATGGCATCGATCTCTTGGTGATTTGGATCTCTTCGGGGAGCTCGGTCTCCTAACAATCTTTTTTGGATCTTTCTTAGGAGAAATCTTGGACTCATGATATCTTGGGATTCTTAACGGTTTTTCCGCAACACCTACCCTTCGAACGGAGCTTCATTTACTTGCCACAAGTTTTATCTTGGCACAATTAGGTGATGGAACCAATTAGTGTATGCATGAGTGCCCTTGTTGGGTTGTGAACCCTTAGGGTTAGGGTATGGTCTAACATGTACAAGCAATGGGGTTGCTTTTCCTAGGGGTTTAATCATGGATTATGTGCAAGCAGGATAGAGAGATCTTGGAGTAAAGCACAATTTCTCTGGCGCAAGTAAAAAGGGCGCACCTGTTACAAGACACTTTCCCTTAACTTCTAGCCTTATAAGGGTATCCTTTCCTAGGCTTGGATGTTCACTCTTTAGGTTTCACCTAGTCCTGATAGGCTTTGGGCTAGATCTAGTCCACACAGGATTGACATAACTAGGCCAAATGTATGTAAAGGCTTAACTGGTAGGTGGTTCTTGTCCTAGGGTACTCAATCATCATACCCCTCCCTTCATGGAAGTTATGGGGCAAGAATGATCGAGGGGGCCTTTTCAGCAACTTCTATTCACCCATGGACCTAGAAGTGCCTACAACATCAACCCTGAGTCTAACTATAGGTAACATTGCCAATGTTTTCGTCTAGGCATTTATAGATGGGGTGATGAAATCCCCAAAGAGATGTGACTACGCCAATAGTGTGAAGCTTGGGTTCGGCTTAAAAATGGTGTATGTCAAGCAATCCTTAATGAAGGGGAAAGACATTTTCAAAGCACAACAGATATATATATATATATATATATATGGAAAGTGGATAAAGGTGTAGCGGAAATTAAATTTTGTTGCCTTATGTTTGCATGTGAGGAAAGCGATAAAGCAAGTGAGGAAAGTTGTAAAATCCCCATGCGAAAATACCTCAAAGCCTCCCTTTCGAAAAAGGATTTTTTTGGAAAAAGATTTTTGCGGTGCAGCGATCCGTACATCATCCCGGTTTTTGTGATATCTCGACTGTTTTAGCTTTGATTTCAACCCATGAATAGTCTTTGGAATGAGAATTGGATAATCTTTGCAATGGCATTAGTTTCAACTCATCCGGACAACTAAATCAAAACTAGGTTTTTTGTGACCCTCCCGAGATCGACTTCAGGTCAAATTTGGTCAAAGTTGTTAAAAATCTCCAAGAAGCTCAGGTTTGAAGTAAAACTGTGAAAAATGTTGTTTTGTGGGAGTTTGGACCTCGTTTGATCTTTGGTAAACCTTAGGGCCAACTAGGGACATTTTGATCATTTTAGTTGAAAAATGTCCTTTGGGTGCTTCGGTGTTTGAACAGGTTACGCCACGTCATTCTAGATGTTCTCATTGCCCAGTAAAGAGAAAATGATATTTTTTGGATTTTTCGGGGTCCAGCACGCAAACCGAGGGTAGAAAAAAATACAGTATCAACATATAGACTTTCCAGCACACACAATAGAATCTATTATTGATTGCTATTGAGACATGGCTACACGTGATAAGCTCATCTTTCCTTCGGCTATCACGCGCATGCTCACACATATGCAGGTCTCTATTCCTCCCTCTCCTCTCTTCTATGTCATGGGTGCCATGAGTAAGAAGTCTATTTGGAGGAGTGCAGCACAGCTTGCTACAAAGCGGCTGCATGTGGAGCCTACGGATGCAACCTTTGCAGACCCTACAACCCCTTCCTCTCGACTCTTTTCCTCCTCTACCTCTTTATTCTCATCTAGGGCCGCTGTTTCCCTTGCTGACATCATGGAGTAGCTTCAGCACATGTGTGCTGATTTTGGTAGTTGTCTTAACCATCTATCCGATGAGATGTGTCAGATGAACACTAGAATCGATCGCTTGCCACCAATCTCACCTTGGTGGTTTTGCGCATTCATCTTCACCTGAGCATGATAAGGAGTCCTCTTCTTCAGATGATGGAGATGATGATAATGATGCTTCTAGCTTTGAGTCAGATGATGAGATGACGACCTCTCAGTGATACACTATTTGTCACTCATGACAAAAAAGGGAATTAGTTTTGTAGATGAGAGTAGTCTTGTTGTTAGAGGGAGAGCTAGCATAGGATATACTAGATGGGGGGAAAGTGTTTTGAGGGATGTAGTGAGGTTTTGATGTATTCTTTTCTCATTAAATGTACTATGGTCTTGTGACCACTTTTATTACATACATTGTATTCTTTGATATATATATATATATATATATATGAGATTATGTCTATTTTCTTCACTTTTATCTCACATGTGTTGTTTCTTTTCTATCCTTATACACATATTTCTTCTTATATACAACTTGTCTATGTTTCACGCTTGATGCCTTGATGAATCATGTTTAAGTGTTTCAGATAAGACAGGTTGCAAGTCTACCATGCCATGATCTCTCTTCTTGCAAAGTTTTTCAAGAGTTCATTATAGGGTTAAACTTATATACTTTTGTAAATTGTGGGATAGTTTTGTTAGACTTCTCTTATAATTGCTTTTTGTGCTTCTATCATGGATTGCCAAAAGGAGAGATTGTTAGGGTCATATTTTATTATAATTGGCTAATCTTTTGACAAAATACATTTTACTTGTAATTGAGTAGATATAAGATGGGTTTAGTACTTCAAGAAACATATTGTTCAACTCAAGTATTAAAGACATGAAGATTGGTCCAAGAAACAAGTGAAGAAAAGCTATTTATTAAGTCTCGACAGATAGCTCGACATAGCCTGCTATCAAGACTTAATGTGAAGCTCCATAAATAGTTCGACAACAACTCAATCTATTGAGAATTATGATTTCAGAATTTCCAAATCTAAAATTCAGCCCAGTCTTGTGTATTTGTTTAGGGTTTATTTTCTCACAACCCTAGACATATATAAGGCTTATTTTAAGAGCCGTCACACATGGATATGGAGACCAAGAAACTTATTTTCTTTGTGTGAAGCTACTGCATTTGTACGCCATATGGTTTTGTAATCGAGTGCTTCCAAATTTTTATTGTTGTTGAAGTGAAAAGCTTTGCAGCCAACAACATCTGTTCAAGTTGCTGGAGTTCGTCACGTACTAGGATCCATGCAAAAGGTTAATCACAAATTGGAGGTTTGTGCATCAAAGGGAAAGAAGGCTACTACAAGATCAAATTCAATTGGGTATTGGAGAAAAGGTTCAACTGTAGGTTGGTATTTCAGGATAGGCCAGGGTAGTTGGTAAGATTCTTTATACTTGTAACCGCTTGATTGTTGATTAGTGGATTCTTGGAAGTGGTGACCTTAAAATCACTCGGTAGGGTTTTTGCCTTGCGAGGTTTTCCCCATTTGTCAGCAAATCACCGTCTAATTTATTTTTTGCTGCATTTAGTTTTTTGGTGATTTTTTGGTGCCTCCACGATTTGCATGCAATTAAACTTAATTAATCAACTTGGGTAATTGAATAATTAACTGAGGTCAAGCTATCTTAACACAGCACAAAGAAGCCGACTACCCGAGGAGACCAAAAAGCAAACACTCCTCAGAAGGCTTTAGACAAGCAACTTGGACCAAAAGATAAATTACCAAGGAAGGACGTAGAGACTTACATGTAAAGAAGAAGGGAAATATCCACATAAAGTACCCATCACCTCAGCATTCAATGCACTACACCAACTCAGCTGACCACATTAATGACAGAATGACCCCTGAACAGTATCCCCATAGCTTGCAGCACATTCTACCACATCTAGCAAAACCCTGATGAGACAAGCATCCAAGTGAAGATTAGTGACTCTACATGTGGAGGGTTAGGATGCACTTCAAATAGCTATATAAGGAAAAGGGACTCCTTCGGAAAGGGGGACAAAGAATTAGAGAAAAGCATACATTATGTAACCATAAGCTTTGTAACCGAGACTTGAATATCATATGAACTAGTGATCCTTGGACTAACTTGAGAAAGAGTTAGTACTGAAATCTTCTTCTTTCCTACTGGTAATTTGTTGTATTCATACTAACTAAAGTGAAACCAATAAGGCTTATAAAGGTTGACCTTTGGAAACCCATTCTCTACAAATTAATTGTACTAGGCCATTTCATATTAACTCTCCATCCAGCTTGAGTTGGTAAATGATATTAACTCTCTATCCAGCTTGAGTTGGTAAAGATAAATCTCTATATTTAATTTGACTATTATAGGCAATTTTTATATTTGTACTAATTAATATATTTATTTATATTTTAAATAAATTATGACATCATTATAGTTCAACCTTAAAAATCTTGAACTCTTCTCTTTTATAGTTCATTAAACAGTACAAGTCTAAAAACTATGTAGTAATTGAACTTCCAAATCTTTGATCCCTTGTTCGAGATGTTCTTTTATTTTCTAGTTTAGTTTAGGAGCCCTAAAGTTTTCTAAGTTAAATTTATACAATAAACTTTTTTTTTATAGAAAAAGGTAAGCTTAATTTTATTAAATAATTAAGATAAATCAACTTGGAATACATCATCCAAATCTCTAGGCAGTTCTTCAACCCATACATCAGTGTCTGTGGATAAAATTGCTCTTCTATCTAAACCATAAGCTAGCCTATTCCCTTCTCGACAAACATGCTGAAACTTACATTGCCGCAATAAACCCCCAATCCTCTTAGTCTCGTCGATAATGTGACCAAACAAAGTATTACAATGCCCTGGGCAATTCAAAGCTTGTATAACCCAAAGAAAATCTCCCTCTAAAATCACATTAAACAAACTCAACTCCCTAGCGAATACCATAGCTCTTCTTACTGCCAAAGCTTCAGCCATCTCAATGAAGTGGGTTGTCCAATCTTCTGACTCAAAGCTGCTATAACATTACCTATGTGATCCTGGTATACCACTCCAATTCTTGTATAGTTCTAACCTTCAAAGATTGCAGCGTCAAAGTTCACTTTGTAACTACCATCAAGTGGAGGAGACCAGTGAACATGAGGACGATGAACAAGACCCCACTACTCTTGTTTATGGGCTTCCAAATATTCTAGAACCAACTCCTTTGCTCTTTCCCCAATTTCATGGAGCTGCCATGAAGGTTGACGGTCTCTCACCCTATTTCGTCACTGCCATAAACACCAAGAAACCGTGGAAAACAGAGCAATCCTGAAACTCGATCCTTCCCTAAACAAAACCTCTAAAAGTTCAACAAATGATCTTCAATTTTTCTGGACCATAAAATTAAACCTCGGGTCTGATAACCAAACTGCCCCAGCTTGATTACAAAGCCACAAATAGTGCATAATCCACATGGTCCTTGCATCCATCATAGACATCATCAACAAGTATATACCAAGCCATAAGGTTCTGTTTAGTGGGAGAGAGTCTTTCGTGGCATGCCAGATGAAGTGTCGAGTTTTATTAGGAACCTTAATTTTCCAAATCTTCTTCCAAATGGCTTGAATGTTAACCATAGAAAATGAACTAGGCACTAGGCTATCTTTGGCAGCCACTAGCATGTGATAGCCACTTCAAACACTATCCGGAGTTAAAGGCCAAATCAAGATGTCCTCATCCCAATTTTCACATACATGAATATGCCTCACCGTCTCGACTTCCCAGGGAAGAAAATAGCTTGCTAATTTACCTAGATCCCAAATCCTTCTTAAACTGTACTTAAAGTTTCTCTGACCTAGGGTTTTCTCGAAACCTTAGCAGCCAGTAGAATACATGCCTACTCCCCTAAGTTAGGCTACCGTTCTCTTGCTCATGATTCTCTCCTCAATTCTGTCTGAGAAAGGGTAGAGATTAGCTTCGTATAACTAATATGGAGAAATTTTCCGCTATGTGGGAGAACTTCTCACTTTCGAAATCCGAAGGCAGTAAATACCAAGTGCATGATAATGGTTTTGAAGGGAAGCACTTGCTAGTGGCAAGGTTTTTCATGGGACGAGTGCTAAACAAGGAAGCCATTGCGCAGAACTTTAAACTACTCTGGCATACCAAAAAGGGTTTCGAGGTGCGTGACATGGGTAATCATTGAGTTTTATTTGTTTTTTCAAAGGACTTTAATGTAGAAAAAGTTCTATCGAGGAATTCTGGTCTTTTGATAAGTATTTGGTAGCACTGAAGAGGGTACATAGGCATACTGATGTGAAGGGATTGGATTTCGACAAAGCATGTTTTTGGATACAGGTGCTTGATTTGATCTCCCTTTAAGTAGTTTGAATCTGCGAGTGGCAAAGGACATCATTTTGGTAGTAGGGGAGGTGATTAATAGCAAGGCGGATGATGAGGATTATGTAGGAAGTAACTTTATGCGAGTTAGGGTGACTATTGATATTACAAAACTCCTTTGCAGAGGCAAAAAGATTGGGTTAGTTTCAAATACGAGCGCCTATCCAACTTATGCTACTGGTGTTGACGCCTCACCCACCACGACAAGGACTGCTCTCTATGGTTGAAAAGGAAGGGGACTTTAAGGTAGGGGGATCAAGAGTTTGGTTCGTGGCACAGAGTAAACACCCTAAATCTTGCAAAAAAAAAAAAAAAAAAACAATAGTTCGAGTAGTAGGGTACGAAGAAGAGGAGGGTGGAGATATTGAGACAAACCCGAGCCATGAAAGGGGTGATGTAGTGGATCACGTTGGAATGGGAACTGGTTTAGATAGTAATGGAGGGGGGGGGGGGGGGGAGGCTCAATGGACTACAATTAAGGATGATAGCATGATGATAGTTGTATACCAGATTGTTTAGGCAGAGTTGTAGAAGGATCTGAATGATGCTACTACGGGTCCTGAGGTACTCAGTTCGATGATTGGCACGACTTCACTAAGAACAAAGGTGATTCCTGATTAGGTTTTTGAGGCACAGTTGGATGCAATAGACAAAGAACTGGCAAGATTTGATAATTTGGAAGAGGATAGATAGAGTGATTCGGCTGCTCAATCAAGTGGGGTAGGGTCTCTAGTAGTGGGTTCGACCTTATTTTTGAAAAACCTCTTTACCTAGACCAAGCCAAGCAAACAACTCCCACCAAAATCAAAGTTCACCCGACTGGCAAGGAAACCAGTTTTGTCTTCTGAGTTTACAGAGCCAATTCCATCTAAACGTATGAGACAGGATTCCAATGAGGAGTTAAAGGAAAGGTATGATCGCAGGAAGAAGAGGGAAACTTTTATTAATGATCAAACGATGGAGGCTGATGAGCAGCCCCGCCAACAACCATTAAACTTTTAGCATGGAACTTTAGGGGGCTTAGGAACTGTCATGCAGTTTAAAAGATTGTTGACATTGTACAAGCACAAGATCCCATGATTGTGTTTTTGTCAAAAACATGGTTAGATTAGGAACAAATGAAATAGGTTCAGGATTGTATATTCTTTGATGGTTGTTTTACTGTACCAAATGAGGGAATGGGTGGTGGATTGGCTCTTCTTTGGAAGGCAGGAGTTAGTGTATGGGTGGATAGTTTTTTGAAGTACCACATTGATTCTACTATTCATGGTGGTTCAAAACAGGTGTGGAAATTAACTGTGTTTTATGGGGAGCCTAATTCAAGTCATAGAAGTGATGGATGGAATATGTCAAGAATCTTGAGCTCAAAGACGAGGCTACCATGGTGTTGTTTTGGAAACTTTAATGAAATCCTTGAGGTGCATGATAGAAGGGGAGGGGCTCCTAAGGCTCATAATTTGATGTACAATTTTCATGATGCTTTAGATCATTGCAAATTTGTTGGCTTAGGTTTTTCTAGACTAGAGTACACCTAGCATGGCGGACGAGGTGGGGAGATGATATGGGAACAATGGGATAGGGAGGTTGCAAATTATGAGAGGTTGGCTAGGTTCCCTACAGGTAGGGTGAAGCATCTAAACTGCTTCACATCAGATCACCGACCAATTCTTCTTTCACTGGATGGGAATGGGGAGCATAAAAAATGACGTAGGAAACCCTTTCGCTTTGAGCCAATATGGGTTTCTGATTTTGGATGTAGAGAAGTTATTACTAGAGCTTGGGATTGTATTTCTGATGGTACACCTATGTCATAGCTACTACAAAATTGAAGAGATGCAAAAAATGATTGAAATCTTGGAGTCGAGACCACTTTGGAAATGTGCAGAGAAGCATTAAGCATACAAAGGATCGATTTTGGAGGGTAGAAGAGGCTTCGGCCAAATCTAGAAAGTATAAGGAGGTTGATCGGCTGAAAAGGGAGTTGAATATTTTATATGATAAGGAAGAAAAGATGTGGTAGCAGCTGTGGACATAAGGGGGAGGGGGGGAAGGAGTCGCCACCTAGTTTTTGCAATGGCCTAGGAACCATATAGATAGCATCCTCTCGAGAAATGACCTTTTGATCTTACTACCAAAGATATGGGTTTAGAGTTAAGGTATGATCTTGGGAAGGTGTTAGGCACCCAAAACCATCCAACCCTAAGGTAGGCTTCCCATCATTATGTCTTATGTCTTTACTGTTAGGACATATGTGTTTCAATTGTTAAGAACATATGTCATTCTTTTATGTAATTGGCTAATCCTTTTGACAAAATGAACTTTACTTGTAATTGGGTTCTAGGTGTTCTTAATACTTCAAGAAACTGTGTTTCAAGATCAAGTGTTGAAGTCATCAAGTCTGTCCAAGAAACAAGCTTGAAAAGTGCAAGTTTACTAAAACTTGACAACTAGCATGTGTCCAATTTTAAGAAGTTGTTCAGCCTCGTGTGCTCGACACCTACTTGACAGCTATTCGACACCTCCCATCTGTCGAGAATTAAGAAAGAAATAGAAATTTTGATCTATTTTCTTGGAATCCGTGAATGTGTCTTTAGGCCTTTTTTTCTCCTAACCTTAGACATATAAAAAGATTGTTTTAAGGGCCGTCAAAGAGTACACAAGTTGCACAAGTTTTGAGAAAAAGTTTGCTCAAGCAAATTGTGACCGGAGACAAAGTTTTGCCCTAGTTCATCTCTTCTAAAAAAGTTGCTGTATTTGTATACCATAGGGTTTCATAATCAAGCATCTTCTTGATCTTCATCATGTGAATGAACTGAAGCACTTTATAGCCAACAATCTTCTTTAGTTGGTGATTGAAGTCACGTACTGGGATCCGCGTATTGGTTAGTCACGTACTTGGAAGCTGTGTATCAAAAGGAGAAATTGTCACTACAAAACAAGTCCAATTGGGTATTAGGGTAAGGGTTCAACCGTAGGTTGGTATAAGGTACTGGGATTCCTTTACTTGTAACCGCTTGTTGTGATAATAATGGAATTTCGGGAGTAGTGACCTGAAATCACCCGGTAGGGTTTTTATCATGTAGGTTTTCCCCATTCGAAAAAAAATCATCGTCAATTTAATTTCCGCTGCATACTTTGTTTAGTTGGTGATTTGTTTGTGCTACATCGCGCTTTACATGTTAATTAACTTAATTAATTTACTTGGCTAAGTTAATTGGTTAATTTATCACAAAGGGTCAATACATGTTTGGCCTATCATTTACCCTAATAAAGGAATACTCAATACTCGTATCTAACTCACACATACACTAACATATATCTAACAATCAACATGGCATCAATCATCCCTAACCATACGTCTATCATGGCAATCAACCAAAGCCTAACATTCATTTAATCATGTATATCACATCATAAACCCTAACGTTCATCTAGCATGGCATCTCCTAACTTACATCTTGTTAGGATTAGTACCCTAAAATCTATTGTCTGCCATGTATGACATTATGTTCTATGCAATAAACTTGTTTTATTATTATCTAAAATAACTGTAGCATGAATGTTTGGACATTATTATATAGTCCTTGAGATGCATAATATGTGATTTGTGTGATTTAATTACAGAAGATATAAATCACAAGTTCTTTGTAAACTCAAAATCTTAGTTCGTAGTCGGTGATGAAATTGGGCATTTCATCTGTAAAGACTATAACATATCAATTAAGATAATTTCTATTAATCATGGAAGTGAAGACTTCTAATTGATATGTTAATATGTTTTAAGTGTATAAAACATATTGAACTAGACCACTGTGAGATTTATTATTTTATTAACAACTGTCAAATGAATAATAAATTTCACGCCTTCTCATTTACATAAATTTTCAATCCTGAGAGAATAGTGAACTTGATCATGAAATGTAGGTTGCTTTAATATATTAGGAGTGAGATCTAAACAAACAGCCAAAACCTCAGTATGTTGGGCAACCACATGTAATGTTGAAGGAACACATATTCTTAAGATCGAATTCATACTCGTTTTTATAGAGATATAAAATATTCCCTTGAGATAAGTTTAATGAAATTGATTATTCAGAGTGTTAGGCCTAACCATTTTAGTAAAAAATTACTAAAGTTTATATTCTATAAAATTAGATTTCATAAAATATATATTAATAACTTAGAGGATTAAACCAGGTACTCGAGAATCAAGATGTAGTAATCTTCAAAGTAACCGTTACACATTATGACTTTGTATTACTACGAATATTTTTGTGAAGGGGTTAAATGTTTAGTAAAGTCTTAGAATATAATTTATTAATAAAGCCTAGAATGCAATTATATTTATATAGTGGTATTAAATATAATTAATGGTAACTTTGGACTTATCAAGAGTTGACAAATAAGTCTAAAGCCCACTGGAGCTAGAGACTGATTTGTCCATTTTGGTCCCACTCCAAGCCACACACTAAAGCCCAATTGGGCTAACCCAAAAGGCTAACCCAATTAGATAATCAGTTATTTATTTAATAAGAGCTATTAAATAAAGTAACAGCCAAGTGCAGAAATATATGTGTGATTAAAAAGGAGAAAGAATTAAAGTTCTTCTCAAGGGAGATACTTGGTTATTTCTCTTGAACAATTACATATAGAACTGATTGAGAGACCACACCTCTTGGGCACATTGTGGAATTGGAGTCAAGATTGAAAGGCATCTCAAGTCCAGTCTTCATTTGTTTTGAATTTCATTGCATCAAGGTACACTTTCTTGTTCTTTGTTTCTAAAACTCAAACGTTACATGCTATCTTACATGTATGAAGTAGATCCATTTATATTCTGTTGCGTGTTTTTGTATGAGATACAAAACAGTATTTTCCATGTGTTTTCCCAACACAACTAACATACATGTCAACCAACCTAGCATTTATCTACCATGGCATGGCATAACATAAACCCTAGCATGTTACTATCATCATTTCATCATATCTCATCCAAGGCAGAAACATATGAATCATTAAATCAAGGTAAAAACAAGATGAATCATGTTATCAACCAAAGCATCGAGAACACAATCATAACATCAAACCTAAGCAAGATCATATCACAAATGCATGTACATTACGAATGCATGACTTACCTCACTTACCTTGTAGCAACTTAGCACCTATGGCATTATGTATAAGCATGTGAATGCATGTTCATGGCATCAAAACAAGGAAAACACAAGATAAACCCTAATTCTAACATGTGAAAGCAAACAACCAATTAAACATGTGAAACAAAAGCTTAAAAAATATTGAAACACGAAAAAGAGGCTAAAACAGAAATATTACATGTGAAAATAGAAGCGAAAATAGATAAATAAAAATTAGGGTTTCTGGGCAAGTTCATGTGCACGCATGAACAATCCTACATGTGCATAATCAAGCCTGCATGTGCAGGCAAGATTATGTGCACATGGGTTTCTGCCCAGAAACCTTAAAAACATAACAAATACAACAGAACTTCAAAATGAGAATTCAAACAACCTAACATGCATTTAAAACATATAACTATATATACCTAAGCTAGATAAACATATTAAAACATATAACTACAAAAATTAAAGCAGACAGAAAGATTAAAGAGTATAAATGAAAGTAAAAGAAAAAGAAAATTTTGAAACTAATACCTCAAACAAAAGCCCTTCAAGCTTGATTTTTTATCGGTCCCCTCAGTCAAATCTATTCACAATTCAATAAAAGAGTGATTAGTAATCTTAAACTCGAATATCAAGGCTAGAAAAGGCCCTAATAAAAAAAAATTGACTTGAGAATTTTTTTTGAAAAACTCTCTCTTTGATTCACTATTTCTAGTGAATCTTAGTGCTTTCCCCTAGGATTTCTGTGTGTTTCGAAAGTATACCATGTAAATCTAATTATAGTGTGAAAATAGGGGTTTAGAACGACTCCTGAATGATGTGGGATTCATTCCAAACCTCAGCATATATGCAGAAAACTTGCCTTATTTAGGTTTCTAGAATTCGCTATACGTGCGCAAGATCGGGCCTGCGTGCGCATGCAGAAAGCTACGTGCATAAGCCGATTCTTGTGTGCACATAGCGAGGGTTTCCTTGACTTTATATTTTTCATTTTAACATTTCTCAAGTCAATTTGACATCTAATTGGGCCTTAAACCAACCTTAGGTCTTAGAATTCAGCATCATTAGGGAACAGGGGCACGAGTTGTAAGGGGTACAAAATGTGGTGCCTACAACAGTGGTCTAGAATTTAGTGGTTGTAGAATGGTGATTGGAATACAAATTTTTTTCATGGCTCAGCAACCCAAAGGAACAGGAAGAATTTTACTAAGAGGTTACGCAACGGGAATAGAGTGTGGCAAGAGGAGGAGGAGGTATTTTTAGCCCTTTTAAATGATTTCTACTCCCAAATTTTCACTTCCTCTAATCCACATGATTTATATTGTATCTTGTATGGGGTTCAACCTATGGTAATTGAGGAGATGCGAGCAGATCTTGATAGACCCTTCTTGAGTTAGGAAGGGGGAGAAGCAATCATGTAGATGGCTCCGTTAAAAGCCCCAAGACCGGACGGTATACCACCTTTATTCTTTTAGACTTACTGGACTGATGTAAGTATGGATGTCACTCAGGTTGTGTTGTCTTACTTAAATTCTTGTTCCATTCTAAAATCTATAAATCATGCATTTATTACTTTGATTCCAAAAGTCAACAATCCAGAAAAGGTGTCTGATTTTAGACCCCTAAGCCTCTGTAATGTGATTTATAAATTATTAGTAAGGTGATTGCTAACCGCCTTAAGCTTTTGCTCAATTCTATCATTTCAGAGACTCAAAGTTCTTTCATTGCAGATAGATTGATTACTAATAATATATTAATTGCTTTCAAATCTCTGCATCATATGAAGAATAATTGCACAGGAAAAAAAAAAAGGCTTTATGGCTATGAAGCTGGAAATTAGAAAATAAACTTAAGTAACCAATCACACCTAAAAATCCTAATAGTTGGTGGTGACTTCTTAAAAATGAATAGGGTAAATTGCAAATTACAACCCCAAAGTTTGGGGGTAATTGCATTTTATATCCTGAAGTTTCAAATTTTGAATTTTAGCTGGGAGTAAAATCCAAACACTACAAAGCTTTGGGAAGTAAAATCCAAACACTCCTAAAATATAGAGGGTAAAATCTAAATTCTGAAATATCAGGGTGTAAAATCCAAACATCACCAAACTTCAAGGGGTAAAATCCGAATTCTAAAACTTCAAGGGGTAAAATCTAATCACCCCCAAACTTTAGAGGTGTAATTTGCAATTTACCCAAATGAGTATAGATATAAATATTCATCCACGTACACACACCCTGACATAGTTTTATACATGCATCACACACATGTTGGCTTTCTTAGCCAATGCACACATTGCCAAAATAAGGCTTCAAGGCCAATGTGAACATAAAGTCGAGAAACACAAAGAGAATTCGAGTACGACAACACTCATGACCTATATTCTTCTACATCACGGATTGGGCTCATGACCTATATTTCTCTCACCTCTCATAATAGAATGAGTTTACGTAATAAAAAATAACTAGTCGCTAACCCGTGTGATGCACGGGAAAGTTATTGAGTATGACTTATTATTTAATATGAATGTTTTACAAATATAACTTTTGTAACCTCTTAGATTACACATTAAGATTCCAATTTTAAAAATTCGATATGAAACATTACATTACTAACGTTCTTTTTGTTTTAGCATTAACGTTTTCTTGGAAAATATCAATCAAACAAAAAAATTAAATAAAGATTAGTATTCAATAATCCAATAAATGTTGCGATATTAAATATTTGTCTAATTTCAACTATTGACTCCAATGTAAAATAAAGAAAGTAATTAAACATTTCATATGAAAAATTGTCAAAAATTTTACACATAAAATCATTAAAAATGAGAAACATACAGATGCTCCATGGACCATAGTACATGCTCTGTAATTTCAATCCATTGTTGATTTCTAGTCTCCACGCATTGTAGTAAAAATTTCTGCATCATTTGCTTTACTCAAGCATGAATTCAATTACTCCCTTGAGAGATAAAAGAGTGAAAGTCCTAAAGTGCAGGCCATAGTCTGAAGCTCTCCCAAATCTAACAGATTGTATAACATGCCGAAAAGATAACCAAGAATAGATTACTATAGAAACAACGTAAAGAATATGTGTATTAGTATAGAGAGAAAGCAACTATTCCATTGCAATGACCATCATTAACTTCTTCAACATATTTTTACACCTTTTAAATTAAAAGCAACAAAATTAAATGAAACCTTGATTATATAAGGGAGTCAAGTCTATTGTTAACACTTATTCATCATGTGTAACATTGGAACTATCAGATGACATATTCATTTACTTTTCTTTATGTGATGGCAGAGCATATTCTGATAGCTAATTAATAGCATAAAATTTGAGTGATGAGATCTGAGTCGAAGGTAAGGAAACATGTCTATGCAATAATAGGCAACTTCTGAATTTAGATTAAACTATAATTATTACATGCGCAACTTGTCCAAGTAACATACAAATAAATGTGCATTTAAGTGCAAACCTATAATTTCAAAAACTTTAACAATAGACCAAAAAAAAAAAAAAGGCACGCCATAGGGTCTCGAATGCAACCTCACTAAAAAAAACACCATCAAATCAAATACAAGAATAATATTTCCCAAACTCCATAGAGTATGACAGTAGCAGGAGGCTAGACTGAAGGTGGGAGATAGTTTGACATGACTGTGGTCCTTGGATCTCTCTCTACCGCTGATAAAGAGTGCTCAAAGGTTAGGGTTTTGGGGTTTTAAGAGTGGTTGAGAGAACGGCTTAGGCAATTAAGTTGCATCTATACCCATAATAAAAGAGAGATTCAATCAACCCATGAGAATAGGAGAGAAGATTAAGCTTTTGTGCTTGTGTTTCTACATAATAGCTTGCGTAGAAAAGAGGAACATTTTATCTTTATCTAGTTTTAGAAAAGTTTAAATTGAGGAAGGAGTCCTAAACATGCTCATGTATTATCAGGTTTAATCAAAATTTAAGTTTTTGTATCATCAGGTTTTAGAAAAAAAAAAAAATCAGAATTTTTGTTTTTTTTTTTTTTTAAATAATGCTGATGTGGAAATTGTGAGAGCTTCAGAGGTTTCGGTTTTATATATATACTAGTCACTAACCTGTGTGATGCATGAGATAGTTAAATAGAAATTAAATAGATTTATTTTGTTCAAGGTATTGACTTGAAAATATATGAAAATAAAAACAATTTATTCAAAATAAAAGTTCACATAAAATTAAAAATAAACACAAAACTTGTAGAAACCTAAAACAACGTAATTTCGAAAGTTCACAAAAGTAATACATGTAAAATTTAATAAACTTAGAAGAGTAGTGTTATCAATGCTAGTTGAATGTTACTTTTATGAACAGTACCACAAGTTGAATAAGAAAATCTATCATTGTACATAGACATTTGTCCACTTGCATAGTCCATATTTCTATGGTTTATGAACTAGTTATGCAACTGTGTATGTGAAGCTCATGAGATGTTTGTCTTCTTGTCCTCATTTCCTCCATGAAAGTAGGATCATAATTGAATTGAGTTATCTACTTTTTGTCAATGCTAAATCAAACCTTTCATACCTCTAGGAAATATCAGCAACCCCTTCAATTAGAAAAACAATCCCAGTAATTTAAAGCAAAATCATCAACACCCTTTTAAAATGATTGGAATGTGTAAACCACTTTAAATTAGAATCTATATTTGCTTGAAGGTTTAGACAATAGTGTTTTTCCTCCAAAAATTTGTTACATATTTTCAAAAAGTCAATTCTCAATGCATATGATGTTGTCAAGAGTCACCACATATGTTAATAGTTCAGTGTAAAATTTTGAGAGAATGACCATAAGAGATCCCATGAACACAATCTAATAATGTTGTAAAAATTTAAATATTTTTTCTTTCTTTCACCGACAATATAATTTATTTGAGATTCTAATTTGAACTTGATTTCCTTCAGCAACCAAATAGAATTTTTTTTTTTTTTTTTTTTGAGGGGGGGGGGGAGAAAAAAAAACAAAGCCCAAACACCTATATAAAGAAAATGCCCAAATCCCAACCAAACTAAATAAAAAACCAAAAACTATATGTATTCTATTGCTACGCTTTCCTAGTAACCAAACAAAAATCATTATAAAAAAAAAAAATTGCAATGGCATAAAAAGAGAGAAGGTTTAAGAGAAACCTCATATAATACGCGAAGGTACTCATCAGAATCCACTGGCAGCCCATGGAGATAATACTTGTAGTCAACAACATTGCAAGGTTGCAAGCAATCTGCTATACAGATTAAGATCATTCCCCAAGAAAATTTTTATCTAAAATGAGAGAGAGGAATGGGAAGGGACATAAATCATAAATTTGAACATCTTGTTTGGACTACATGATCTATATTATTAATTTAAAATTTCAAAATTTCTTAGCTTTCATATGAAAGGTTGTTAGAGCCACACATCAAGAAAGTTAGGATTTTGAACATAATAAAGAATTGTATCAATGTACTATATAGTCCATCATCATTGTGTAGAAAAATCATCAAATTTAAAAGGGACTAATTCTGAAACTATTGCATCAACATACCATCCACCTACCATATTCTGGGCTATCATCTCTAATCACCCTTTAAATTTTGTGGTTGTCTATGCTTCCAGCCAACAAAAAATTATGTTCCCCACCATTAAAAAATATTCTTAATTTTGCAAATATTCTTAAACCTACCAATTTCATTGAAGAAGCCACAATACACTCTCAATAGTTCCATCACTATAAACAATACAACAAACTAAGCTATACAGAATCTTGGTAACACAAATCTCATAAATGATGTAATGACATATTACCGGACGTAAAAAAACAACAAATTTTTAATCCAAATGGATAGTCTATCTATAAGTTGGAGTATGTATATCTATAAGCCTATCCTAGTTCAATTGAAAAGGCATCTAAAATTTGGTGGAGTGCTCCTAAGTTGACCAATTGTATTGGATAAAATAGGAGAAAAAAGTAAATAAAAATAATGAGACAAAGTTTAGAAGAAAAAATAACATTTCTATATAATAAATTTTTAATTGATAAATAGTAATAAGAATCAACCACAGCTTACCTTTATTAAATCAACAATAGAGCATCAAATTTCTTACCTATCTTCCTCCTTACGACTCTCCATGTATTATGGCTGCTAGGACTCATCAGAAATTTCATCAAACACCTTGTGTACGTATAAAAGAAACAACACGTAATGAAAGTGAACATTATTAAAAATGTCTATACTCAACTTTAAAATTGTAGCATAATAGTCATAAATCATTGCAAAACTACAAATGTAACAGAAAAAATTCCAAAACATGAATCTATTAGTACTTCTAAATTTGCTATCTAAGCCCATATTTGATAGATCAAATAGCTTTAGTGAATTTCTCAAACAATTGGCTCAATCTAAAGTACAAATTGATTGTACAATAATAACCTTATGAATTGGGATGGCTCCCACTGTTCAATTCAAAGATTCAACTTAAATTAATCAAGGACAACCCAAGAAAAATCACAAAATTAACACTAAATGTATTATGACTTTGAGAAAAAAAAAATATTGTACTTCCAAGAGGATAGACTTATCAAGAAATTAAAAATCTCAAGCAAGAAGTTCATGGAGTTAATCAACAAAACAAATCTTTCAACTCAAAGTTGCAACAACTGAGGCAACTGGTGTCCTGAGTACCAGAATCAGCAGAGAAGATTAGAGGTTTATCTCACAAACCCCATATATGCTTGTTTTACTATGATGGTCACCTTTTTAACACACATTCTTTATTTTTGTTTTTGCTATGCATATGTAACCAATTTGCACCCAAAAATCTGGGTTAATGGTCAATTTCTTTTAGCCATCATCTCCTAAAACCCACGCTAATCAAATAGCCTGTAGCTAAGCAAACTACCTAGTTGGCTAATCTCACCTCATGTATTGACAGCCACAGATATCCTACACTAATTCAAGCAAGTCTAAAATAAAGCTCATACAAGCCTTAAAAGGAAGAAACCCAATATTAAGCAAATCAATTTCAAGTAATATGACCTTCATTTCCTTCATTCTATCCTCGATACAAACAGAGCTTTCCATTCCATTCTATTAAAGGCATAATTTTGGTGGCATTGAATTTCAACCTCTGTATATTGTCCGATGTTAGGATAGAAATTCAGTTTGTTTTTCATGTCAGTTGTAGAGTGTTTGGTGACTATATATGTTGTTTTACATTTGATAGAAAATGTTAATAAAAATTGTGCAATCAGTCTTTCGGCATTAATAATTTTCATTAAATCAAGGATTTCATATTTTTGGGTTTCACATGTTGCCAAAAAATATCAATCAGTCAACAAATTACTTCGAATGAGATTTAGGAAGCATGAAGTAATCCACCCAAAAAAAAAAAAAGGAGAGCCATTAAGGCATATTGCAAGAGCAGAATTTTAATTGGTAAGAATTATGTTGTAATGCAACTCATATCCAGAACAGTCATGCCATTCCCCTCACTCATTATGGGCCTCATTGCACAGACAAGGCTCAAAATTCTGAGTGGCCTCACAGTGGTTTAGAAGGACTATCCTATTGGTGCACACACAATGACTAGGAGCACAGCTCATATCAAAGGCTCCAAAACAAGTGTGCATACGATACCACGGGCTTGTGTTGAGGAGAAGGGAGGTGACACAGAGGATGAGATAGACAGATTCACCACTGATCCAAAGCCTTCAGCTCACCCATCATCCTCAGCACCAGCACAAGGACCAAACAGACTCGATCACCTTCTAGCCAGAGTAGAGCAGAAGTACACTATGCTAGACTCCCATGTGCAGCACACAGCGGACCGGTTTGCTTATGTCCAGGGTCAAATCACTGCCTTATCCTCTCAAATCGATGATTTGTCAATCGGCCATGGTTCAGATTTCGAGTCCAAGCATTTCTAGCTTTTTTGGCCATTCTGGTCAAAAAGGGGGAGAAAATTTTTTGAGGGGGAGCTGGCATAGTTAGGGGAAGCATAGTTTAGGCCTAGATACATTGGTTCTTTTAGGCGATTTATTTTTAGCTTTTATAACTGTTGGTTTATTGTTTTTACTTCTTCTCTTTAAAGCTTTTAGTACTTTGTTCTTTATTTCAGTTTATATTCAGTGTTTGTGATCATCTCAATGCTTTGTAGCTTTTTTTTTTTTTGGCACTTTTAAGATATTGCTAATATGTCTTAAGCACCTTACTCTTGTGCCCTAGTAGGATCTTGTTTCCTAGGTGCAAATACTTTGCGTATTTTGCATCGGTTAAGCGTTGGACATGCAATTGATCCTTGGGATTGTTCTTAATTGCATTGCGTGTCCGAATAAACATTTACTAACTAAATGTTCATTGTAGTCATTCTTTAATGACTATTCTTGTATGATCAAGATTTGCTTACATGTTTTATAGTATTTACAAACTTGATCACATTTTACTTTCTCATGTACGTACCATGTATTCAACTTGTCATAAGCTTAATGAAAGTTTTGTTTGTGTGCAAGTGTTTTAGGTTACAAGTATATATGTGCAAGTGTTTCACAGCTTCTAGATTAGATGTGAGTGAGTTCTACCACTGTTCACAAACTCATGTTTAAGTTTAGAGTTTGTTTTAGGGGTTTTGTCACAGAATAGCCAAATGGAGAGATTGTAAAGTTGTAATTTACAACTATGTGCTTTTGATTAGATTTTATTCCGTGCCAAATTTGATTGTAATTTTATTCAATCTTTTGTACCCTGTATTTATTGTGGGATTTAATTGTAAGGGTTGTGTGTTAGAGAGAGAGTGTGTGTGAAGACTCAAGCAATTAAAGACAAAAGATTTCTCGCAGGTAGCTCACTACTAAGCATCTCGCAAAGTGATGCATGTGCCCTGCACATGACTGGAATGCGAAGAGTTAGTACAGATGGAGACAGCTGTGTTTCGTGATTATCTCGCGGTTAAGGCCTTCCCGCGAGACACTCACGAAACATTCTGTTTTGCCAGACTATGCTATCTGATGCACACTTTTTGTACTCACACTATATATACCCACATTACCTACAAATGTTGAGGAGTGCTTCTGAGAAAAAACCCTAGCCACAAACCTTGAGAGTTAGAGATTGTTATACCCACATTTCTCTACACAATTGCTTGTGGATTTTACTCAACTCCTACCTCTCCATTTCCATACCATTGAGAGGTTGATAGCCCAAACACTTACCACACCTTTTCAGAGTGTCAAGTGAGGTTTTGGTGCTAGTGGGAAGCATTGGAAGAAGTCAAGGATGACAAATGCAAAATGGAGCTTGTTGCGAGATCCGGAGAGCTAGACAAGACACGGTTCCAAGAAGTCTTGTTGGACTAAGAGCTTGGAGGGCTTAAGTACATCGGGTAGATTAGGCTTGGTGGGTCTCTTTCTAACCTATGTATCCCAACTAATTATCTAGCGGATCGATTACCGCTTGGAGGGCGGCGGAGAGGTTTTTCGCCGAGTTCTTCGGTTTCCTCTTTAATAACACATTAGCGTGTTATCTTATATTTGCATCTCTCTTCCCTACTCTTTTACATTCGATTTTACTGTTGTGTTGTCTTGATTATGAATTAGAGTATCTTGTTTGTTTATCTACTCGCATTTACATTATTCCGCACTTAGTATTAAGTTAGTGTAAAATCTATCGAGCCGTAATTTTAATTTGGGGTTTTAAACAACTCTTGTGTTTTCAACACATTTTCAAGCTTTCAAAAGGCAATAAAAATAAAACTAGAAATTAAACAGCCGTGAAAAAAAAATTAACTATTTATAAGATAATAGTTATAGAGTCCTAATAGCTATAGAGTTCAGATTCAAAAAATAATAATATTATAGAGTTCTAATTAAATTTATTTATTAGTTACCTTTGGGCCAGTTTCGACGGGCTGGATTAGGTGTATTGCCGGCCGACATAGTTGATGGGCCATAGGCTGGATGAGACCCATGACAAATGGGGCGTCATTTCTACATGTGGGTGGTTTGTGGCAAATGGGTGGTCTAAGGAAGGAGCTCGACCTCTGTTCAGAGGAAGAAGATGTCTATGGGTTTATGGGTATGGTGGAAGATGTCTATGGGTTTGTGGGTATGTTGGGTATGGTGGGTTTTGATTGAGGAATCTGTGGCCATTGTTGATAAGACTCATAGCAAATGCGGCGTTGTTTCTGGGTTGTAGAGTTTTGATGTGGGTGGTGGGTGTAGGGAATTAACACGAAATTCCCAAACTGTAAGAAACAAAAAATAGAGAAAACACAAGTCAAAGAAAAATAATTACACGCATAAAACAGTATTTACATGGTTCGGCAATTTGCCTATGTTCATGAAGTTGCAGAGATTTTACTAATATCAGGGAAAAAATATAAGTACAGTAGTACAGTTTTTTTCTCTCTCAAAAAACTACAACAATGAACCCTAATCACCAAAACTACGTTGTCTACATCCTGCGCATGACAGTACCGTTTTTTTCTCTTAGAAAATCTCCCATTAAAAACCACGCAACATTATTCAGGTTGAGTCGAGTCGTCAACAGGATCAAACACAACTAAACTCCAAAAAAACCCAACAATGGGTGGTCTGAGGAAGGAGATCGATTCCGAGGAAGAAGATGTTTGTTGGGTATGGTGGGTGGTTTGAAGAGCTATGGGTCTTTAGATGCAATACGATGCTTTGCTGTTGGTTTGTCGTGGGTTTGATCGAGGAAGAGCTGGTAGAGGAAGGCAAGGAAGATATGGCAAACCATCATGAAAGGGAAAGATAGAGCATCGGGAGGCAGAGCATCGTGAAAGAGAAAGGCCTAAGTATCGAGTTATTACGTTTTTTTTTTTTTTTTTTTTTTTTTTTTTTTTTTTTTTGTTTTGAGTGTCGAGTTTATTACGGTTTTTTTTTTTTTTTAATGTTGTCCTAATGTGAAAAATTGTGAGAGTTTCAAAGGATTCGATTTTATATATATATATATATATATAAGGAAAAGGGACAAATTACACTGTTATTTTCTTCCGTTATTATTATTTATTATTTTCTTGTCATTTAGTCCATCATTTAGTCCATAAGTCGCTACTAGTCCATAAGTGTATGCTTGTTGTCATCATTAGACCTTTCGTAAATTCTTTAAAATGCTTCCGTTAAAGCACTCTGAAACGATGTAGTGTTTGATTTCTTCCTAATTTTTTACACTTAAAAACACATATTTTAATAAAAGCTACAAGAATTTTTAAAAAACTAAAAATTTAAATATTCGATTCACCACCACAATCAACCAATTGTGGTCTTCGACTTCCTAGATTCGCACCTCGTTATCCACTGAATTAAGCCTCTAGAGGCCACAGATCGAAGCTCCAGCAACGTTTCGATACTGTCCAACAGTAATGCTTGTCGACAACTGGAGTCTTCAAGAGCGGAGGCTAAGTGGCTCACAGTGTGGTGCTCGCTAAGCCTTGTTTCTATTTGTTTTTAGTTTCCATATGTTCCTGCTGGCTGCTGTGATTGTTTTTTTTTTTTTGAGTTTCCATAAGTCAATAGATTAATCATTGTGTTGGTTTGTTTGCTCTCTCTCTCTCTCTCTCTCTCTTTAATGTGTAGGTCTGAATCATTTAATTTTTTTATTTGGTGTGATTCAATCATGAGTCATCTCTTCCTCTTATTCTGGATGATTCAGCTTCCATTGGGTTTTTCTTTAATATTTATTTTTTATTTAAAAAATTTTTTTGATTGGTTAATGGTTGTCATAAACAGAAGGCCTAATAAGGACAACAAAATGAAATTTAGAAAACCAAAATGACAATTGACTAATTAATGGGTGTAACTTGTATTTTTGCCTAATAATAAAATCTCATTAAGTACTTTAATTTTGTTAAACAAATTGAAGGAGATAGATGCAAAAGAACACACAATGAGTTGCGTGGTTCCACTGAGGAACCCTTGAGAGCTACTACATCTTTTATATATGAGTGAAGTACAATTCATTTGTTGTAATGAACCCAACATGAGTATTTATAATAGGTTTAATCCTACATTAACTACGGTTAAAAGATTTATGGTACAATTATACATCTTGGCTTGCACACCAATTAAGCATAACTGAGCTTAGAATTTTACTACGTAGGCTGATATATATCTAATAAAAATAAATACATAGCAATAAACATACTAGAAATTGAAATTATTTGTTAAAAAAAGAAGTTACTGTCTCTTGGATCTCATTCACAAGCACCAACGTTTATCATTTCACGTGTGTGGGATGAGAAAGTATACAACATGCATGTTTTTTTATACAACTTAGAGCATTCATATTAATCCGTGTAAATTTTTCCGTCTATTTTATAATAAGAATCTACTTTTTTCTATTTTACACAATACTTTCCGAAACACTCACATCAGATTATCTATTTTACAAGATATTTCAATAAAATATTCATTTTTCATTCATTTTTTTAATATTTTCTCTAATGGTCTCACTTTTTAAAGGGAAAGAAGTGTGCTCGTCTTCAACCCATTTTGTAAAGTAATCAGTTCTAGTGATGAGCCATCTTTTGTTTCCCATTTCCCTTGGGAACGAACCAACTATATCTAAGCCCACTGTGTAAATGGCCATGGGTTGGAAAGAGGATTCAAGGTTCTTCCTGGTTGATGGATATTTGGAGCATACCTTTGGCATTGGTCACACTTTTTGACATATTATTGGGCAGATTTTTGCATGATGGGCCACCAGTACCCTTGGGTGAGAGCTCTATGTGACAAGTACCTTCCTCCTGTGTGCCTACCACAAATTCCCTTATAAAGCCCTTCCAATAGTGGCTCAAACTACTTCCAGATGGACATAAAGTAAATATGGCCCTAAAAACGATTGCTTGTAAAACTTCTATTCCTTTGAAAGCCAGTACCATGGTGCCTTCCTCCAGATCATTTCAGCCTCCAATCTGTCCTTAGGCAGCACCCCATCCTTAAAAAACGAGACCACCTGATCTATCCAACTCGAACCCACATGTATGTTGTTTACCCTTATTAGAGCTCGATTATCACAACTGGATGCTACCAGATTTTCAACGATTATGACCCGAGTAAGGCCCTATCTCGAGGAGATGGCCAAGGTTGCTAACGAATCGGCATGGGAATTCTTACTTCTAGGAACTTGTTTTATAGAGAAAATTTCAAAACTAGACTGCAGTTGCCTAATTTCACCAAGGAACCATTGCATCCTTTGATCCCTAACTTGAAATTCACCTTTAACCTGCCCCATAATTATCCTTCAGTCAAAGAAAACCTCCACAGCTTTGCCTCCGAGTTTTTTCACCGTAATCATTCCGAGGAGAAGGGCTTCATACTCCGCTTCATTATTTGTAGCTAGAAAACCTAGCCTTAGAGATTTCTCCATGATTATTTTCTTAGAGGATACTAGAACGATTCCAACCCCAGAACCTTTTTGGTGAGCCGCCCCATCCACGTAAAGCTCCCACAATGGGAGGAGGACGCTGGGTATCCCGTCCTCCTCGACTCTAAACCCTCCGACCCCCTTAGTGAATTCTACCACCAGATCAGCCAAAACTTGCCCCTTTACAGCTGTACGGGGTAAATACTTGATGTCAAATGCTCCTAACTTAGTTATTCTTCTTATATAGTTCGACCTCTAAAACAATGCTCGTAGGGGAAGCTGGGTGAGGACAACAACGGTATAGGCTCAAAAGTAAAGGGGAAACTTTCTCATGGCATGTATGATAGCCAAAATTGCCTTCTCAAGGGGTAGATTTTGGGTTTCTGCCTCTTGAAGGGATTTACTTAAGTAATAGATGAGCTTTTGCACCCCTGAGCCTGCTCGAACTAGGACTAGGCTTACTGCATGGTTTGTGATAGCTATGTAAGCGTACAAGACCTCTTCCTCTTCAGGCCTGGACAAGACGAGAGGATGCAACAAGTATTTCTTTAGTTCCTCAAAAGCTATTACACTCCTTGGTCCATATGAAATCTTTCCACTTATGAAGAAGCTAGAAAAAGGGTCTACAATAATCAGTCAATGGAGAAATAAACCTATTTAGGGCTACGTTCATTCTGATCAGCCTCTGCACTTTTTTTGGGTTCTAAGGTAAGTGCAAATCATTGATGGCTCTGATTTGGCCTAGGTTAACTTCTATCCCTCAATGGGTGATCATGTAACCTAGAAACTTCCCAGAACTAACACCGAAAGAACATTTGGAAGTATTAAGGCGTAATTTATATTTTCTAAGTACCAAAAATACACTTCCTAGATCATTTAAGTGCTCAAACACCTACTTGCTCTTTACAACCATATCATCAATATATGCCTCAACATTTTGACCTAGTTATGATTCGAACATCCTCATCACCATTCTCTAATAGGTAGATCCAGCATTCTTTAAGCCAAAGGGCATTACTCAGTAATGGTAATTTCTAGTAGGGTTCAGAAATGCAGCTTTTTCTTGGCCGGGTATGATGTAGGCCAGAAGGAAATGGAGACAATCTTGAGGTCCCAAGTCACCGAGGTCTACCGAAGGTACTGTTTTTAGGTGTAGGCAGAGGCTTTAAATGTTATCAGGGTGGATTCTGCCTCTGAATTAAGGAACCCCGAAAAGGGCTTTTTCCCTTTAGCTCTGAGGGAGACAGCTCAAGCCACTGCTGAAGGGGAAAGCTCTGCTTCTTTAGCCTTCCAACCTATTAAAGAGGGTGAGAAAGGGGGTGATGAAGCCAATCCAAAGGCTGCCACATATAAAGGACACTTTTTTTTTTTTCTTTTCATTCCCTCTTTTTTTGTTTAAGCATGGTCTAGCTTCTTTTTCTTTTTATCTGTTGTACCCTGTAACTCTTTTTCTATCTATCAGAAAAAGATGTTTAGTTTTGGTGAGTTCGTGTGCATGGTTCCGTTCCATCTCTCCTATGCCTTACTCCCCTTTATCAGTTATATATATATATATATATATATGCTTTTTCTCTTCTTCTTCTTCTTTTTTTTTTTTTTTTTTAATATGCTATAGTTCATCCTAGACATTTAATCTATTCCGATAAGAGTTGACTCATCCTTAGTTTTTGACCCGAGGAGCCAAAAAAGGCTAAGGGTCCATTTAAGAACTTAATCAACTTAAAAGGAGCTAATTTAATCAAGGCATGTGACCCAAGGAGTCAAACATGACCGAAGTTCTATTTAACACTTAACCAATTTAAAAAGAGTTAATTTACCCAAGGCTTGTCACCCAAGGGGTTGAACATAGCCGAGGTTTTGTTTAACTGGCCACTTCCCTTCTTTTCTCGACCAGGTCTAGGATTGCCAAAAGCAGTCGATCGTTTTCATCAACATTGAACTAACTTGTCCTCAATGTTAGGAACCCTATCTCTAGAAGGATGGCTACTTCAGAGCCATATGTCATTGAGAATAGAGTCTCTCCCATTGATCTCCTAGGCGTGGTGTGATATGTCCATAACACATGTGGCAATTCATCTACCCACCTTCCCTTTGCCTCATCTAGCCTTTTTTTCAGTCCATTAACTATAACCTTGTTAACAGCTTCAGTCTGTTCATTACCTTGAAGGTAGGATGGAGTGGAATATCTGTTCCTAATGCCCAGCTTGCAACAATATCTTCGGAAAGCTTTACTATCAAACTAAAGCCCGTTACCTGAGATCAGTGATGAGGAACTCCAAATCTAGTGACAATGCTTTTCCAAATAAACTTCATTGCATCTTAATCTCTAATGTTAGAGAAAGGCTCATCCTTAACCCATTTTGTAAAGTGATCAATTCTAGTGATAAGCCATCTTCTGTTTCCCGTTGCCCTTGGGAATGGACCAACTATATCTAAGCCCATTATGTAAATAGCCATGAGCTGGAGAGAGGATTCAAGGTTCCTCCTGGTTGATGGATATTTGGAGCATAACTTTGGCATTGATCACACTTTCTAACATATTATTGGGCAGATTTTTGCATAATGAGCCACCAGTACCCTTGGGTGAAAGCTTTATGTGACAAGGACCTTCCTCCTGTGTGCCTACCACAAATTCCTTCATGAAGCTCTTCCAATAGTGGCTCAACTGCTTCCAGATGGACACAAAGCAGATATAGCCCTAAAAATGATCGCTCGTACAGCTTCTATTCCTCTAAAAGCCAGTATCGTGTACCTTCCTCTGGATCTTCTCAACTTTGGATCTGTCCTCGGGCAACACCCCATCCTTCAAAAATAAGACTACCTGATCCATCCAACTCGGACCAACATGTATGTTGTTTACCCTAATCAGAACTCGATTATCACAACTAGATGCTACCAGATCTTCAACGATTATGACCCTAAGAAGGCCCTGTCCTGAGGAGATGGCTAAGGTTGCTAACGAATCAGCATGGGAATTCTCACTTTTGGGAACTTTTTTTATGGAGAAAACTTCAAAACTGGACTGCAGTTGCCTGATTTCACCAAGGTACCATTACATCCTTTGATCCCTAGCTTGAAATTCACCTTTCACTTGCCCGGCGATTAGCCTTAAGTCAAAGAAAACCTCCACAACTTTGGCTCTGAGCTTTTTCACCATAATCATTCTAGTGAGGAAGGCTTCATACTCCGCTTCATTATTTGTGGCTAGAAAACCAAGTCATAGTGTCTTCTCCATGATTATTTTATCAAGAAATACTAGAATGATTCCAATCCTAGGACCTTTTTGGTTAGCCGCCCCATCCGCGTAAAGCTCCCACAATGGGAAGTATGGGGTGGATACCAATAAAACCTTAACCCCAAGTATGCCGTCCTCTTCGGCTCTAGACCCTCCAACCCCCTCAGTGAATTTTGCCACCAAATCAGCTAGAACCTACCCCTTTACAGCTATACGGGGTAAATACTTGATGTCAAATGCTCCCAACATAGTTCCCAACTTAGCTACTCTTCCTATACGTATAGTCCGATCTCTGAAGCAATGTTTGTAGGGGAAGCTAGGTGAGGACAACAACAGTATGGGCTTGAAAGTAATGGGGAAACTTCCTCATGGCATGTATGATAGCCAAACTTTCCTTCTCAAGGGGTAGATATTGGGTTTCTGCCTCTTGAAGGGATTTACTTACGTAATAGACGAGCTTTTGCACCCCGGAGCCTGTTCAAACTAGGACGGGTTACTGCATGGTTTGTGACAACTATGTAAATGTACAAGACCTCTTCCTTTTCAGGCCTGGACAATATGGGAGGATGCACCAAGTATTTCTTCAATGATTAGTCGATGGAGAAATAAACTTATTCACAGTTGCAGTCATTCTGGTCAACCTCTACACTTTTTTTGGGTTCTAAGGTGGGTGCAAATCATTGATGGCTTTGATTTGGTTAGGGTTAACTTCTATCCCTCAATAGGTGATCATGTAACCTATAAACTTCCCAAAACTGACATCGAAAGAACATTTGGAAGCATTAAGTACAGAAAATACACTTCCCAGATCATTTAAGTGCTCAGACACCTACTTGCTCTTTACAACCATATCATCAATATATGCCTCAATATTTTGACCCAGTTGTGATTTAAACATCCTCGTCGCCATTCGCTAATGGTATATCTAGAGTTCTTTAAGCCAAATGGCATTACTCAGTAATGATAATTTCTAGTAGGGGTAAGGAATGCAGTTTTTTCTTGGTCGGACAAAGCTAATAGTATTTGATGATAGCCTCAAAAGGCATCCAAAAACTTCATCCGAGGATGGCTGACCATTGTGTTTACCAGCTAATCAATTCGGGGAACCGGGAAGGAGTCTTTAGGACAGGCTTTTTTCAAATCGGTGAAGTCCACACAAACCCTCCACTTTCCTGACTTTTTCTCAACAACCACTATGTTGATCAGCCATTCAAGATAAAAAGCCTCTTTGAGTGCTCTAGCTTACTTGAGCTTGTTTACTTCCTCCTTCACTGCCTTGACGTGCTCCTTGGAAGAGCACCGAGGAGGCTACCTTTTTGGCACAATAGCTGGGTTCACATTAAGATGATGGCATATGAAATTCAGGTCTACTCTATGTGCCTCATATGCACTCCATGCAAAGACATCTAAATTGTCCCTCAAGAATACCAGCAATTCTTCCTTCTCGACTGGGGTAGCTAGGTCCTAACTTGAAAGTACTTGTCCTTATCTGACCCTATGATAACTTTCTCCAACTCTTCACACTGCAAACCACTTATTACAGTCCTAGATGAATCTTCAAGATCCTTAACTGTTATTTGCTACGAAACATTATCTAGGCGGAGAAATTCCATTTCAACTAATTGGTGCCTGATAGTAACAACCATACATTGTCTGGCCATTGTCTGGCTTCCCACTAGCTCCCCCACTTTTCCCTCGATGGGATACTTCGCCTTCATGTGCAAGGTAAAGGAGACAACTCCCACAACATGAAGCCAAGGTCTTGCCAAAATTACCATGTAAGGTGAGTAAGCATCGACTACAATGAACTCGACTTTGAACACCTTATCGCCCGTTTGCACAAGCAGCTTAATCATCCTTTTGGGGGTCACAGTTCTTCCATTGAATCCTACCAATGGCAAATCATATCTACTCAAGTCCTCAAGTTTCAAGTTTTACCCCTTATACAAGTTTGGGTACATGATCTCAGCTCCACTTTCTTGGTCCAGTAACACCATTTTTCATGTCATACCTTCCAATACGGAGGGTAACTACTAGAGTATCATCATGGGGTTGAAAGGTTCCCACTTTATCTTCATCCGAGAAGTCGAAGGTTGGCTTTGCTTCTACCTTGACCCTCTTGGACTCTCGGACTTGCTCCTTGAGTTCCGGCCTTGATGCTATGGACATGATTCTAGAGGAGGGGCTTGCCTCTTTGCTTAATGTGACGAGGATAACATGGATGGTTCCCAGTGATGGGCACAGAACAGCCTCTCGCTGGTACCCTTACCTAGACTAACTTCCTTGCCCAGGAGATTGGTGCATGAACTGCTTTAACTTCCCTACCTTGACTAATTGCTCTAAATGGTCACGCAGGGTTCTATAGTCCTTAGTTGTATACCCCCGATCTTGATGATATTGGCAGTAGAGACTCTGATTATGCTTAGTGGGGTCTCTTCCCCTTTTTTTGGCCACTTGAAATAAAGCTCATTTTTTTTCAAGGATCCGGTATACAGGCTCCTTAAACACCGAGCTGACAACCTGGGCATTAGCCTGTGGAGGTTGACTAACAAAGTCTCTCCTTCATCAGTTAGGGCCATACCTATTGGGCCAAGGATCCCTCCTTTCGGAGATGAAAACCTTGGCCATTCATTTACCTTGCACTTGATCCTCTTCAACCCGTTTGTGCTCAACAATATGGTCCATCAGCTAGTGCATACTCCAAGCGAACTTCATGGTTAGGGATTTCCTCAAGTCATAATTCATAAGGAACCCCACTTCGAAGGTTTGGACAGCCACATCCTCAAAATCTCCATCAATTTTGTTAAAAGGTTCTCAAAATAAGTCTTTAGTGTCTCCTCCTCTCTCACTGTCATGGACAGCAAAGAGTCTAGAGGCCTAGTTACCCTATTGCAAGTCACAAACCTAGCTCCAAAGGCCCTAGTCAACCCTTCATAAGAACTTATTGAGCCTTCCTCTTACCCATCGAACCACCTTATGGCAAAATGTCCAAGGCTAAAGGCAAACACTTTGCACATGAGGGCCTCATTCCTGGAGTGGATGGCCATTCCTTGGTTAAAACAACTCACATGCTCTACGGGGTTGGTCTTTCCAATGAAGATGGTGAAGGTCAGTTAGGCAAAGCGGGGTGGGAGTTTAGCCCTTTCAATTCAGCGTGTAAAAGATGACCTAGAGATTTGGCACAAGGCTCTACTCATAGCATCATTCCCCATATTCTCAGGGGATGAGCTCTTCTTTCTTCTCCTCTGATGTCTCTCCCTAGCATCTAGTTAGGAGGACATCGAGAAATAATCGCTAGGGGGAGTCCTTAACCTCTGCCTGTAGCTGCAGTCCTTTTTAGCCTTGGTTTGATGGGGGTGTTCTGTCCCCCTAACATGCACTCTATGCTGAAACCTCTTACGTAGATGGTTAATTTCCAACCTAAGATTTCACATCACCTAGTCGTGCAAAACATGACTTCCTAGCCTCGATTGACTTCTACTAATATAATCTGTGTAAACAGTCTCGACCCTAACACTGGGCATTCGTTTGGCCTCTCATTCTTTTCTTCTCTCTAGGTTGACAAATTGGTCAACTTGCTAAGATCCACAGACTCCTCTCTATCTTGCCTAAAGTTTTCCATACTTTCTTCTTACTATTGTCAGGAGCTTAAAGTAGAAATATTACAAATGACAATTCCCACACATGGTGCCAATTGTAAAAGCACAAAAACAGCCTCAAGCCCACTTGGAATAGTGGTGTTAGGTATTTTTGGCCCAACACAATTAATTTATGAGAGAATGGGCTTGCTAGGTCAACTATAAAGTCAATGTAATTGAGACTCTTAATATGATAGAGAGAAACAAAGAACGAGTATAAAATTCTTCCTCAGGCTTGTCCAAGGAGGTAACGTTCATATATTTTTTGCTCAAGTCTAGGTACAAGTTGATACTCTTTTTTTCTCTAATTCCAGTTTGATATTCCAACCCATTTCCTGGAGGGATTCCTTTCCTTTATATAGTCCCTCCTAATGCATTTGAGCCCTCCACTTGTACGTCTCTAGGTAGCAATTGGGATGTTTGTCCCATCAAGACCTTGCTGAAGGTGGTAGAGAGTGTTGTGACCTATGGAACTACTGTTCAGGTGTCTTTTACATGCACATCTCTAATGTCTTCCATGGTGCCCTCCCTTTTCGTGCAAGTAGCCAACTGAGGCATTCTTGAGGTGCATTCCTTCCTCGGGCTCCTTGAACGATGGGTCTGTTCATTTTTCATCCTTAGACCTTAGTCCACGTGTCAGATCCAAATTGATGCATGAATGGGCCTTTGCCCATCCTCAGACCAGGCCCACGGGCTCTATATTGTGTTCGGATCCTTCCCTCCCACAACACCAATTAATTTTTGGTGTACAAAGCATTCAAACCCTAAATAGCTTATTCAACGACAAAAAACTCTATCACTTAAACTAACTGAAACCCACTAATCAAATGGAATTAGTAGATCATAAAATAATGGAATGGAATATATAATATGATGTATTTTCTCAAATGTATATAAGAGTTCATAAAAGAATAAAGGAAAATAAAAGACATAATTTTACTATTATACAATTTACCTTTTGCTTGTATTTTGTCATAATAAAGATAAAATTAACTTTATTTCATCGAGGAACTGATGTCTTTCACACATTTGAGAAAAATGCTTTGGAGAAAATGAAATGGGAGTGAACATCCCATCTAACCATTATATATATATATATATATATATATATATTGAGAATCAGCTAACCATTATATTTATTTCCATTAAACTCCTAAAGTGGGGAATGAATGAATATTTTTTGAAAATTCCTTTTAATCTTCCCATTACATTCGCTTCTCCATCCCAAATAAGTTGTTGAAAAAACTTCTTCTTTTTTTTTTTTTCCCACAAGATGGGATTGAGTCAATTTCAAATAGATTCCATTTACTTTCAATTTTGTGTTATTGATCCCTGGGCTATTAGAAATGTAAAAATTGATCATTCCATTTATTTGTCAATTATGAGTAAATGGAAAGTGATCACATTCAATGCATGGACCACTATATTATTATTTTTGTAAATCATTTATTACAAAAATAATTTTATAATTTAATACAAATTTCAAATTTAAATTTAAATTAAAAGAGAGAGAGAGGAAAAAAAAAAATACAAACTATTTGGTTAAAAATAAAATGAATAAAAATTAATGGAATGTAGTTTTGAATCCTATTAGAATCAAATATTTTAATTTCTAAAAGGGGCAATTACATTCCCCTCAATTGAGGTATGGGGAAATGATACTCTACCCCAAACTTGAAAGGAGAAAATACTTTCCCCTCCTTGACATTAGGGGTGTAAAAAAAACCGGTAAACCAAAAAAAATAGGCCGAAACTGCCCCAACAGAGTCCAATTTTTTAGTTTGGTTTAGGTATGGTTCAGTTTCGATTTGAATTTCTTGAAACCGGTTTCGGTATCCCACACAAAAATACCAACCTGACCAAAACCAAACCAAAATATGTTAAATATTAATATATACAAGTTAAATAATCAAAGTTCCTACTAGCATAGTGGCAAAGACACATGTGTTCACACCTTTACCTCAAGTTCGACCCATGGTAAATTGCATTTTTATTTTTTCTCTCCTTATTAGCACAAAATTGTGTCGTTTTGGGTTTGTTTTATAACCCTACTAACCCTATATTTTATCTCTTCTCTCTCGCTTCAAGCTACAGTTGTTCTCCCCACAACCTTCTTCTTCTCCATTATGCCATTCTCCCCACAGCTTTCTTCTTCTCCACTTCTTTTAGTCTCTCAAAAACAAAGTTCAAGAATCCCAAAAATGTTTAACCCTATTAAACACACACACACACAATCTTCTTGGTTTTGAGTCTATGTTTCTTGTGTTTGCTTGGTGCTTGGTTCTAAGAAAATGTGGGAAAGCAAAGGGAAATAGGTTTTTTTTTTTTTCTTATTTTGGTATGTTCTTTGAATATATACATGTTTTTGAGCATATTTTTTTGTGTTTGCTTGGTTTTTGGGTATTGAGCTACTACCTTTTGTTATAGATGGTAGCTTAGTCATAGTTTTTTTTTTTTTTTTTTTTTTTTTTAATGTTTTCTCCTGCATTGCTATGTATTTTGTGTTGAAAATAGAGTCTGTGTTGGTCTTGCTTTTCTTGTTAGTTGTTATATTGTCTTTGTCTTTCAATACTATCTCCATTTGATGCAAAAAAAAAAAAAAAAATCTTCTTTTTTTTTTTTTTTCTTATTGCTTTTGTTTCTCACATCCTAAACACCGAAACCTGACTGAACGGAACCAAAATCGAATGCAATCGGTTAGTTCGGTGTCCCTTCCTTACAGGACAATTTTGGTGCTCAATACGTTAAAACTGAAATTCTCAATTTGGTGTGAAAACTGCCTTCAACACTAACCAACCCGAACCGATTACACCCTTTCTTGACATCCAATTGACCAAACTTTATTAAATTAATATTAAAAATGTTGTGTACTAACTATTAACCTGTACCTTGCTTAAGGGCAAGTTTCCAAAATTATTTTATTTCATAATTAAAATTCATTATTTTAATTAAATTGTATTTTAGAATATTAAATCTAAATTTTTCTTGTTATTTTTTTCCTTTTTCAATGGGTTATAGAGAGATTTGTTGTTGCAACTTGCAAATGTTTTAATGCTTGATAAATTTTGTATTTTAAATCAAAATTTATCAGTTATTTTTTTTATTCACCACGACTAAATGTTTGTAAAGAGATTCTTATAAAGATTTAGAATATTTCATTGCTAAAATAAATGAGGGGGAGGAGTGTTAATTTCTTCAATCTCAAGCAAGGGGAGTGTTTTTTCTCTTCAAGTTTGGGGTGAAGTGTCATTCGCCCAAATCTCAAGGGAGGGGAGTGTAATTACCCATTCCTAAAATACTACACTTATATCTTATAGAAGTTTGCTGAATCTGGGGAAAACATTACAAGAACTACAACAAAGTATAGAACATAAACAGTTACATATCAAACCCGTCGTAAACAAAACTACACAAAATCTATAAAATTTCCTCTCTTATTTTTCTCATTCATTTTCTTCCAATTTCACAGCCACCATATAGTGGGTTAAGCAAAAACATAGTTTTCACAATTTTCAACAAATATTTCCATCAAAATCTAATACAAAACCTGCACAAAAATCCCATTCTTTTTTTTTTTTTTCACCAAAAAAAAAAAAAAAATCAACCACCAATAACTTAAATTCTTCAACCAAAATATCACTCAAATCTCCTCAACAATACCTCTATTGGCAATACCCACAAAATCCAATATCTCCATAAATCAAAACTCCCAATAAAATTTTCAAAACTTTTTGAAAACATTTCATCAATTATCTATCAAAATTGCTCACTAAATTCTCCCAAACCCATTTTTATTCAAATGTCGATCCAATGTCTTTGATTCATTCTCTTTGGAGGTACAAAACCCATTTTAGGGATTCCCCATCAAAATTTTCGCCATCCGCTAATGTCAAGGTTGACCTCTAATTTTTATTGTGAGCACTTGAGTGGAAGAGAGATGAAGAGGAAATCATAGAAAGATTTAACGGCTGAGAAACCAATAGAGAAATGGAAAGAAATAAATAAAGCAAAGAAAAGAATAAAAATATATATAATTAATATTTTTAAATGGTTGCATTTGCATGTAGTGCACATGACCATTTTTCGTTACTCATAATTTGTGGAAAGTAAAGGGATGAATGAATTTTGTCATTTCTACCAACTTGGGGGCTAATAACACAAAATTGAATATATATAGAAAATCTTTTTGAAATTGAATCAAACCCTAAGGGTTATTTTGCAATTTGTAAGAGCATTCACATTCACACCAAAGGTGTGAAAATAGATAAAAAGTTATTTTAAAACCAAAACCACCAAAAACTTCTCTTTATCAATGGTGCTAAACTTAAAAAATTTAGCCTCTCTTCTCTCTCCTCTCTCACTTCTTCTATACTCTCCCCTCTCATATGGTGGCTCTGGCTCCAACCCATTTCCATCCCTCTCAATATTAATTAGTTTCTTTCTCTCTCTTAACTCAATTCTCCCACCCTCTTCGTTCTCTCACTATCTCCTTTCTCTTTCTCTTTTTCAAGAGTTTGGCTTTTGAGATCAATGTGTGGTGTGGGCATTAGCAGGAGTTAAGATCGGTGTGTAGCAACTTGTGGTGGTTATTGAGATCGGCGTTGACGTTTTGGATTTATGGGTTTGGGTTGTGGGTTTTGGGATTTGTGGCTTGCTGGGTTTTGGTATGATGGGTGGGTTTTCATCAGTGGTGGTGTGGTTCTGGTATGGGTGGTTTCTTTCTCTCTCTCAACTCAGTTCTCCCACCCTCTTTGTTCTCTCACTATCTCCTTTCTCTTTCTCTTTTTCAAGCGTTTGGCTTTTGAGATCAATGTGTGGCATGGGCATTAGCAAGAGTTAAGATCGGTGTGCGGCAACTTGTGGTGGTTATTGAGATCATGTTGACGTTTTGGATTCATGGGTTTAGGTTGTGGGTTTTGTGATTTGTGGCTTGCTGGGTTTTGGTATGATGGGTGGGTTTTCGTCAATGGTGGTGTGGTTCTGGTATGGGTGGTATAAGTTCATGATAGTTATGGTATGGGTGGTAGGTCTATGGTGATTGTGGTATGGATAGGGGGTTTTTGGTGGTTGGTTGGGTTTGTGGCAGTTATTGGTAGGGTTTGAGTTTTGAGCATGGTGGCTATTGGTATTGTGGTGGCTATTGGGTGTGATTGGGTTTTGGGTAGGGGTGGCAAAATAAGCCCAAACCCATTTACCCATCCAAACCCACCCACTCTAATTGAACCCAAACCCACCCAATTATTAGTTAAGTTAAATGGGCATCAACCCAATTAGACCCAATAATTATTGGGTTTTAACTAAAAACCTATTGAACCCCATTTAACCCAAAAACTATATACTCAAATTCAACCCATCCATTTCTCAAAAAAAATAAAAAATAAAAATAATAATCAACCCAGCCCTTTCCATTAAAAAAATAAAAATAAAAATAAAACTTAGTTTTTAATAATAAAAAATTTGGACTAAACAAATGAAAATTAACCTTCCTGTTATTTTCTCAGTAACCGAACAGAGTCCAAATATTTAAAAAAAATTAAGAGAACATTTGAAACTCAAATATACAAATTCTCTTTCTCTTTTCTAGGATTTTCTCCCTAACTAAACAGAGTCCAAATATTTAAGAAATTTAAGAGAACATTTGAAACTCAAATATACAAATTCTCTTTCTCTTTTCCAGGATTTTCTCCCCAACCAAACATAATATTACTCACAAAAACAATTAAAAAGAAGATGAAGAAGAAGAAGAAAACGTAGTTCATAATAAAAAAAAAATCTAGAAGCAATCGTTATCTTTTCGGGAATTGGCCTTTTCCAATGGCACCCATGTAATTAACTTTACCAAGGAGGGCAAAAAGTGGACTCAAAACGGTTCACCGCTGACTCGTCCCCTCTGGCGAATATCGCCAACCTTCCGCTTTTAGCCCTGAGATCGCTACCGAATACTAGTGCATCGATGAAGAAGCAGTCTTTGGAGGAAGCGGCGGATATCTCGGTGGCAAGGAAGGGTTTGGAGGTGGTCATGTCGACGAGTATGCCACCGTGGCGGAGGCCAGAGAGGACACCAGAGGTAGGGTCGAGTAAGATGAAGCAGACGCCAATTCCGATCCAGATCTCTCTCTCTCTCTCTCTCTCTCTCTCTCTCTCTCTCTCTCTCTCTCTCTCTCTCTCTCTCTCTCTCTCAAGTCTCAACCCACTGATACAAATATCTGATTTTAAGATTTAAAAAATTAATTTAATTAAATTTTAAAAAATTATAAATTCAGAATTTTATTTTTAATTTTCTACCTTGGCTTTTTTTTTTAAATTAAAATGTTGATGTGTCAAAAAATGCAAACTAAAATATTTTGGTACTTTGGTCTTTTCACTTTAAGGGTATTTTGGTAATTTTGATAATTGGGTAATTGGGGTTTACTCATTATAATTGGGTTGGGTTGGGTTTGGTTTGGGTTAAAAGAAATTAGTTTAAATGGGTTTTAATGGGTGAATGGGTTTTATATACCCAACCCAATTATGCCCACCCCAAACCCACCCATTTAACACCCCTAGTCTTGGTTGTTATGGCTGGGGTTTTGGGTGTAATGGATATTGTTTTGTTTTTTTGTTATACTGGTGGTGGTGGCTAGCCGTAGATGTAGGATTGTTGGGTTGAAAAGAGATAGAGAGAGGAAGAGAGAGAAGAGATAATAGAGAAAGAATTAAAAAATAGTAAAGAAAGAATATTTAAATGAAGTGGTAAAAAGATAGAACATTTTATTTTGAACAAATTGTAGAGTGAACTGTTAAAATAGATAAATTAGTGTTTTAATTGGGCAAATGGTAAAATTTTTAAGATATTTGATGTGAATGCTCTAATGTTTTTTGAAATAATGTGTTTTGCCACTTCATACCTTTCAAATTTCAAAGAGACACTTAGACAAGTAATCCTAAAATAAATCTTCTAAGTAACCCTAAAACAAATCTCAAATTTGAGGTACCCTTTTAGGGTTTTTCTTTTTCTTTTTCTTTTCATTTCAAAAAATATAATGTGTCATTCATTTTGGCATCTAGTCAACATCAGTACATTATTTTATTTTCTATCCACCTCAGACAATTCCAACCAACACTTAACATCAATGACTATTTTGATAATTATAATAAATAAATAAACAAAATGTTTAGGACTAAAATGAACATATTCGAAAAGTTAGAGATCATTTTCAAATATATATCATTTTTTTTTTCCTTTTGAAAGATTTCTTTTTTTTTAAGTCCAATATAAGTTTCTTTTAATGGGGTTTGACTTATCTCCAGTAATTTTTCAATTGGACATTTTCTTATTTCCTCCTTGAGATAGAATGACATGGTACTGTGTTTTAATCTCCACCAAAGGTTTAGTTACTAGGTGATGTGAAAATTTATCATTGAAATAAAAGATATCTAGTTAAAAAACCAATGAGAGGTAAGCCAGAACCTCTTTTAATGCAGGCAAAGTTGGATCTTAATTTTATTATTTATAATACAGATTTTACCATATTGAACTACCAAATTATGCCAAGCTATTATTGGTATTTAAATAAGTTAGAACCTATAATTAAAAATAGGAGTGTTAAATGGGTGGGTTTGGGATGGGCATAATTGGGTTAAGTACATAAAACTCATTTGACCATTTAACTAATTACTTTTAACCCAAACCCAACCCAACACAATTATCATGGGTAAACTCCAACCCACCCAATTACCAATTAATCAAAATAACCAAAATGACCCTAAAACTTGAAAATGACCACCAAACTACTCTTAAAACCCTTTAAAATTACCAAAATACTCTTTAAACCTAAAAAAGACCAAATATGATCAAAAACCACTAAAAAAAATACTAAAATACACCCAAAATCTAAAAATTGACCAAAATACCCAACTAACCTGAAAAATGACTAAAATGCCCCTGAAACTAAGTAATTACCAAAATATCCGCGGAACTTGCAAGTGACCAAAATACCCCCCCCCCCCCAAAACCAAAAAATGACCAAAATACGCCTGAAATCTAAACATTGACAAAAATACCCCCTAAACCTAAAAATAACCAAAATACCCCCCTAAACCTAAGAAAAAGACCAAATACCCCCCAATTCCTAAAACTAACCAAAATACCCCTGAAACCTAATAAATGGCCAAAATACTCTTAAAACCTTAAAAATGACCAAATACGCCTGAAACCTAAAAATTACCACCCCCCCAAAACCTAGGAAATGACCAAAATAGCCTCAAAACCAAAAAATGATTAAAATACTCCCAAAACCTAAAAATTAACTAAAATACCACCAAAACCAAAAAAAATGACCAAAATACCCCCTAAAACTATAAAATGACCAAAGTACTCCCTAAACCTAAAAAATGACCAAAATACACCCCTAAAATCTAAAAAAAAAATGACCAAAATACCCTCAAACCTATAAAATGACGAAAATAACCCTAAACCTTTAAAATGACCCAAATACACCCAGAACATCTAAAAGGACCATAAACAACCCAAAACCTCTTAAATTACCAAAATTACCCTGAAACCTTTAAAACAACCAAAGTAGCTCTAATCCTTTAAAATGACCAAAATACCCCTCAAAATATCTAAAATGACCAAAATATCACTAAAACTATAAGATGAAACAAATACACCCAAAGAGTATTTTGGATGTTTACAGGGTATTTTCATCAAATTAAAGGTTCTAAGAGTATTTCAGTCATTTTGAAGGTTTCGAGTGAATGTTATTAATTTTTTAGGTTTTACAGGTGTTCCATTAATTTTTAGATTTTGGGGCTATTTCGGTAATTTTCTAGGTTTTGGAGGTCCTTTAGTCATTTTTTAGGTTTAGGGGGTATTTTAGTCATTTTTTATTATTTTGGTCATTTTCTAGCTTTAGGGGGGGATTTTGGTCATTTTTTAGGTTCAGGGTGTATTTTTATCGTCTTATAGGTTTTAGAGGCATTTTTGTTATTTTATAGGTTTTGGGGATATTTTAGTCATTTTCAGATTTTGGGGCTATTTCGGTCATTTTTTAGATTTAAGAGGTATTTTAGTCAATTTTTAGGTTTTGGGGGTAATTTGGTTATTTTTAAGGTTTAGGGGGGTATTTTGGTTATTTTATAGGTTTGATGGGGTATTTTGGTAGTTTTTAGGTTTCGAGGGTATTTTGGTCATTTTTTAGGTTTATGGTATTTTGGTCAATTTTTAGTTTTCAGGGCTATTTTAATCATTTTTAGGTTTCAAAGGTATTTTAGTCATTTTTTAGGTTTAGTTTCGGTTTTAGGGGTATTTTGGTAATTTTTTAGGTTTAGGGGGTATTTTGGTCATTTTTAGGTTTCAGGGGTATTTTGGTCATTTTTTAGGTTTAGGGATAATTTGGTCAATTTTTAGGTTTTGGGAGTATTTCAGTCATTTTTTAGGTTTCGGGAGTATTTTCGTAATTTTTAGGTTTATAGGGTAATTCGGCCATTTTTTCAGTTTCGGAGGTATTTTGTTCATTTTTTAGGATTATGGGGTATTTTAGTCCATTTTTTTAGGTTTCAGGGGTATTTTGGTCATTTTTGTGTTTAGGAGGTATTTCGGTTATTTTTTAGGTTATGGGGTATTTTGGTAATTTTTAGTGGTTTTGGGGTATTTTAGAGTTGGATGATTTGTAGAAATGATACTTGGATCATAATTGGGTATTCAATTAAATCCCAATAAACATTAATGTTATTGAGATTTAATTGGGTTAATACCCATTTAACCCAATTAATAATTGGATGGGTTTGAGTTTTATTTAAGTGGGTGGGTTTAGGTAAGCAAATGGGTTTGGGTTGATTTTTCCTCAACCCCTAATTAAAAATAATATATATATATATATATATATATATCTTTTGACTTTTGGTTGACCTCTCCACAATTTTCCACATCAGCATTTTTTATTTATATTTTTTAATTTGATTTAATTCTTTCAATTTTTATAGCACCAAATTGTAGAAATTTAATTAAATTTATTTTCTTTTTAATTAAATTTAGTTGTTTAGTGCCATACAACCATTGTACTTAAAAGAGACCTAAATTATCACCTAATCAGGGAATTTTTAAATAATCCTAACAAACTATATAATAACTCAATTAATATAAATTTATCCTAAAAAATGGAATATATCTCCATTAATTTGATAATTTTTACTATAGGGTTGATGGGTCCAAAAATATATGTTAGGCCTTGAGCCTTGTTCGAGGACAAATAAACAGTAGTGAAGATGTAAGACTCAGAGCCCCATGAGTAAGCTGCAAATTAGAAGGTTGGGGAAGGTAGGCCGAGGAGGAAGAGTAAGCATTATGAACGTACAGGTCAGATGAGAGCTGGGAAATATCTAAGAAAAAGCTGCTACCATCGCATTGAATGCTTTATAGCTAACTCTCTAGCTGCATTAATGAGGAAGTGATATCTGAACAGTACTTTTCAGCCTTACAGTTATCCCCAAAGACTTCAGGAGGGTGCTGATGGGACAAGGATCAAGAGAAGCAATCTAACGTCCATGTGGAGGGTAGAGATGAGAGAAGGGAGATAGTATAAAATAGGAGGGAGGCCCTAAGAGAATGGGATAAAAAATTTTAGAGAAGAAGACTGTAACATTAAGAACTGCACTTGTAATCAATGTTAGAAAAGTATCTACAAGAACTGATCTTCTCAGACTGGACTGAGGACTGTTTTCTTTAGCAAAAACCAATTTATCTCTACCTTATTGTTATTAGGATCTACTATAATTATCACCCAACTCATTATAATCTAGTTTTCCAATCCACTCTCTACAAATTCATTGTATTGGGCTCTTTAGGCCTAGATCCTTTAAACTTTTGGGCCTAGGATTCAAATTGCGACCTTACATCTAGATTAATGAATATCTATCAATCATGTTTTCTTTTCTTTTCTTTCTTTTTTTTTTTTTTTTTTTTTTTTATGTTAACGTTGATTACAACTTATAATTTCAATAGAATTTAAAATCTATCATTATATTAAATGAGACTCAACAAATATATATAATTTTTAATTTCAATAGGATTTAAATTTTATATCAAATGAACTCTACCAACATATTCATCCTTTAAAAAAAAAATTATATAACCATATTTGATTAGGAATCTATAACTCTAACCAAATTTGATTAGGAATCCATAACCCTATAAATAGTTTTTCATTCCTATATTATATTTTAAATAGTTTGTTTTTTTTTTTTTTTTTGGATAATTCTTCCAACACCACTCTGCTATACAATCTCTTGCATTGATTTTGGTTCTTGGAGCACCTTCAAAACAAAAAGTATGTAAAGTTTTCTTATCAAGTTTAATGTTAACATATATGAGAAATATTTTGGTCAATTAGAAAAAAATTGATGAAACATAAAAGGAAAAAGAATTAAAGAATGCATAATCTGAATAAATAAATAAATAGTAACTGTAATAGGCAGAGGCTTTTGGAGATTTTTCTTTTGATTTTTGGAATTCTTTACGTTCATGTGTATGTATGTATTGAGTTTAATTGAATTGGCATTATCTTTGAAACTTTGGTTTTGATTGAATAATGAAATGGCAAAAGAAGTATGTTCCAATATTTTGAGTCTTCTGTATATGTGTTGTTGTAGTTTAAACTTGGTATTTGAATTGTTAAATTGTTAATTGACTGTTTCATTGTTCATCTATTAATCATGAATAATAATATTGCTATTTGCAACCATCATGATATGGTATCAATGATGTGATCATTCTGAATGCTTTCTTTTAGAGTTTAGATAGAGTCTATTTTATGATTAAAAAAATTTACAATTAAAAGACTTTTGAGATTACATTTTAAAAAAAAAAAAATTATTGGATACGTTGGATCTTAAATGACTTCTATTAAACTTCATCCTTTATAGCATCATTAAAAAGAAAAATCATATAGATAGGTATTAGGATATTATTTGGAACTATCATAATGGACTAACGTATTACATATAGTACAAATCTAACTATAACATCCAATGTGTGGACATAACGGGTTTGGAGTCGCCACCTAGTTTTTGCAATGGCCTAGGAATCATATATATAATGTCATCTCGAGGTAGGACCTTTTAATCTTACTACCAAAGATATGGGTTCGGAGTTAAGGTACAGTCTTGAGAAGGTGTTAGGCACCCAAAACCAGCCAACTCTAAGGTTGGCTTCCCATCATTGTGTCTTATGTCTTAACCCTATTAAAGGCATACTCAATATTTGTATCTAACTCACGCACACACTAACATGCATCTAAACACACAACATGGCATCAATCATCCCTAACCATACATCTATCATAGCATACCCTAGCATTCATCTAGCAAACAACCTATCATTCATCTAGCATACATGTCATGGCATCAAGGCATTTCATCACATCACAAACCCTAATCATACATCTAATCATGCTTCATCACATCACAAACCCTAATCGTTGTATCATCATATCCATCCAAGGTAGAAACATGGGCATTAAGAGATCCAAACAAACATGTGATAAAGCACAACTCGCCAAACAAGCATGTTCACATCTATCATTAAACAAAACCCTACTCAAAGATGCATGTTCATGTGAATGCATAACTTACTTTTACTTACCTTGCAGCAACTCAACACCAATGGCATTATGCATGAGCATATGAATGCGTGATCATGGCATTGAAATAAAGACAACACAAAACAAACTCTAATTCTAACATGTGAGAGGCAATCATCTAATTAATCATGTGAAATAGAAGCTTTAAAAACACAAAAACATGGAAAAGAGTTTAAGCAGAAGTATACATGTAAAAGAAGAAGCAAAAACAGAAGAAAACAAAAATTAGGGTTTTGGGCCCGATTCATGCGTACGCATGAATAACCCTGCATGCACATAATCAAGCTTGCATATGCAGCCTTGATCATGTGCACATGGGTTTCTACCCAGAAACACTAAAAACACAACAAACAGAGCAAAGTTCAAAACATATTTTCTAGCAACCTAACATGCTTAAGACATAAGGAAAACATAAACCTAGTCTAAACAAACATGTTATAAGCATAAACAAGGCAAAGAAACATATTAAAACGTAAACTAAAAGCAGAAATTAAAGAAAAGTTTAAAAAGAAAATACCTCAAAGCAAAAGCTCATAGGCTTGATTTTTTATCATTCCCTTCAGTGAAATCTATCACAAACTAATAAGAATGTGATTAATAATCTTAAAATTCAAGGATAAAGGCTAGAAAAGGCCCTAATCAAATAAAATTGACTTAAGGATGTTTTATGAAAAAACTCCTTTGATTCACTATATAGTAAATCTATGTTTTCCCATGGGATTTCTATGTGTTTTTGAAAGGTACCAAATGTGGTATTTATATTGTGAAAATGGGAGTTTGGAATGGCTCCCAGACGATGTGGGATTCATTCCAAACCTTACTCTTTAATGCAAAAAACTTGCCTTTTTGGTGCTTCTGAAACCCTACTTGTGTGTGTAGGCTCTTGCTTGCGTACGCAAGCTTTCATGTTGCGTATGTAGGCTTAGGATTTTTTTTTTAGCTTTTATTTTCCAAAAATAGATTTTTAGCTCATTAAGAAGTTATATTTTCCATTTTAACATCTTTTAAGTCAATTTGTAATCTAATTGGGCTCTAAACCAACTTTGGGTTTTAGAATTTCAGCATCATTTAGGAATGGAGGTCCGAGTCGTAAGGGGTACAAAATGCGATTTCTACACTATGCTCTAATAAATAAATAAATAAATAAAAATGGGCCTATGGTTATCTTCTCTTTGCAAAAAAGTGGTTAAATTCTCATTAATTGTGACAGTTCACTTTTAGGTAAAATAGAAACACTATTAACTAAGTTTTAAAAAATTTAAATTTTATTTCAAAAAATTTCTAGAACATTAAATTTTATTTTAATTATTTTAAAAATTTTATATTGTAAGAGAATAAAATTTATACATTACATACAATCATTACTTCAATTACCTTCTAAATGATGGAAGATATGAGAATGCAATTTGTAGATCTACTATCAAGATAACATAGATTAGATTGGTGGTGGATGATAGATTTAATTGCAGTTGAGTATTGTGTGAAGTCATCACCATAGAATATCTCACGTCGGGATGTGTTATGTGGAATCAATTATATGAAAAAAAAAATTCTAAACCATCATATTAAACAAAAATTACTTATTTTCATTCATTTTCAAGTTATACATTTTTTTTTTAAAAATAAAATCATAGACCTTTAAGTCAAATAAATACTTTTAATTTCTATATAATTATCTCGTGTATCGTACAGGTTAGTAACTAGTAATAATAATAATAATAATAGAACCCCATTCTTTCGAATTAAATCTAACCTCTGCAGCAAGTCCAGAAAAACCACGTATCAGAAGAGAATTGGACAACAATAGATTTTGGAGAGAAGTAATAGGTCCCCTTGATATTTTGATGTCGAAATTTCCCAACTTGTTCACTATTTTCTACTACAATACACAAAAATTGTGCAGCGCAGATCATTTGCATAATTGCAACAAGATATTTCTCAAGACGAAAACAAGTGATGGAAATCCTCGAAAGTTGAAACGAATGCAGTCCGATCAGCTCAAATTTGTGTTAAAACAAGCTCCTCCTTACCAACCACGTTTAAAATAAAGCGGGAAACATATTGGAGGCCGGAGCAGTTTCTGTTACGTTTACAAACCCAATGCATAATAAAGTAAAATAAAAGTTTTGTGCGGTCCGTAAAAATTTTGGGCAAAAATATTATTTTGGTCTTTATATTTTAAAATATAATCAATTTAATTTATATATTTTTGGTAATGGTTAATTTGGTCTTTATTATTTTTAAAATTAAAATACAAAATTGACCCTCTAAGTTTCACATTTTATCATTTCGGTCATCTAAATTTCAGTTTTATCATTTCAATTTTTTAAATTTTAATTTTTATCAATACAGTACTCCAGTAGTCTTCTTTTAAATCCTCCCGTTAGCAGCTATTAGTCTCTTTGCAGGAAAAAAAAAAAAAAAAAAAAAAAAAAGTCTTCTTGCAAGTTGGAACAGAAAAAATCAATGGCGTCAACTATTCGGTCGGTAGTATCTCGTGGAGCCGTCGGCATAGCAAAAGTTGGCAAGTCAAAATCTTCTTGTTGAAACAGACAATTTTTGTATCTCACTAAAACCAATGAAAATAGCTCGGCGGTTTCTATTCTGTAGTGTTTCATTTTTTTTTTTTTGTTTCTTTGTTGAGAATATAGTGTTTTCACTTAAGCCAATTAAAGAAGACAATCTCCCGAGGTGTTCATCTGAGTGCGTCTTTCAACAAGTTCCATTATCTTAATTCCTTTTTCTTTTTACTTCTATAACATCCCAAAAAGTTTTTATAGATAATTTTTCTGTTTCTTGCTGTCCATTTTTTTTTTCTTTCTTGCAAGGAGACTAATAGCTACTAACATAGGACTTAACAAAAGACTAACGAGATCTGTATTAACAAAAATTAAAACTTAAAAGACCGAAATTACAAAACTAAAACTTAAAGAATTGATATGACAAAAGGTGAAACTTAAAGGATCAATCTTACATTTTAACATATTTTTAACTTGCAGTCAATTTGATCATTAACGTTAACTTATTAATAAAAAATATCTATCTGGCAAAGAGATTGTACAATTGGCACCCTCAACACTTAGGTAGCAATAAAATAATAATAAATTTTAATTAACATCATAAAAATGTCACATAAGCATTTAAATAATTAAAACTCAATTCCAGCAACAACAACAACAACAACAAAAATCTAAAAAACTCAACAATTAAAAAAGAGAAATCATCAAACTCGTCAAAAAGACAAGAAAAAACTTAAAATTAAAATTAACATTATCTTTAAATAAGAAAGAACACAAATATCCAGATCCTCTCTTCTACTGAATCCATCAAATTTCTCCAACACGACCCACTCTACAACAAAAACAAAAACCCCATTGTCCTCATCAAATAATTCAAATGCAATGTCGTTGTCCTTCTCCTACCCAAAGATCTCAAATGTTGATTTATGTTTTGGGTGTTAATGTTTCTAGCGGCTCCAGGTTCTAATGTGGGTATTGGATATTGCATTAGAATATTGATTTTGAGTGTTAATGTTTCTGGGAATTCCAATTTGTTTAGTGAGTATTGGAGGTTTCCCGAGAGTATTGCATAAAGTTTAGATTTTGATGGATGTGTATCTTTCAACCTGTGGAGATTTCTCTATGATTCCCGATCTGCCATGGACAAGCCAACTCGAGCTCCATCTCCTTCGTCTACAGCTTAGTTCTTTTCTTTTTGATGAGTTTGATGAATTTCTTTTATTAATTGTTGTGTTTTAAAGGTTTTTTCTTGGTAAATTTTTTTTTGCTGGCATGGACTTTCATGTGGCATTTTTTAATTGTTAATTAAAAAAAATTAATTATTTTTTTGCCATGTAAATATTTTTTGTTAATAAATTAACCGTAAGGACTAAATTAATTGCAAATTCAAAATAATAGAGACTAAATTAATTATTACACAAATGTAAAAACCAAATTTACAATAACCGTTTTTTATCATACTTTTATACTTTATAAAAATGGATGAGTTTGGCAACCGATGTAAAAGTAAAAGATACCACTGCCCATCTGGCAATGCATAGCCAAGCATATTGAGGGGGGGGGGACCAAAAGTCACTAGACTTATTATTGATACACAATTCTCTGAATTGATACCCAAAAATAAACAAATTGGAATACCATACTTCCTAGAGAAAGAGGAAGAGTTTGGCAACCCAAGTTAAGAAGATACCAGGCAGAAGATTGACAAAACACAGCCACAAGGCATATACTAAGGGGACCTAAAGTCACTGTAATTGTTGACACATGATACAAATAAATACCCAAAAGTAAATGAAGAAAAATATAAAAATAAAACATTTGTGGCAGCTATGCATTAGGGGCATTTTCGGCATCCGGCTGATCTCTCACAACATTTGTGGTTTCCAAGAGCAACTCCACGCGGTGTTGACAGACAGGAGATAATTGTCTATTTCGATTAAGTTTAGGCATAAATACACTTTTGGTTCCCACATTTTGGGTCATTTCTCGATTTGGTCCCTAAACTAATTTTGCTTCTAAGTCAGTCCCTAAATTTTTAAAATTGTTTTTAAAATGATCCTTACCGTTAACCCAGTTACGGAAAAAGCTGAGGTGGCAAACGGCGTGTCCTACTTGCTGACATGGCGCTGACGTGGACATTAAAATATTATTAAAAAAACTTATTTGGCATTTTTAAAATGCCACGTCAGATTTAAATGAATTAAAAATAAAAATAAAAATCCATGTAAAAAATTTTAAAATAAATAAATAAATAAACATTTATTTAATTAAATTAAGAAAAAAAAAACTTTTTCAATTTAAAAAATGGAGTTCCTATCCCAAAAAAAAAAAAAAAAAAATTAATCTAATTTTTTTTTTAAATCTTATTTATTTATTTATTTTTTTAGAAGAACATGTTTTTTGTGTTCTTCCTCGTAGTATGATTCATATTCTTAGCAAATTAATATTTATTTTCTTATCATTTTTTCTTGTGCTTTTTTTAATTTCTTTCATTATTTTTTCTAAACATGTTCTTGTTCTTTGTGTTCTTCCCAATAATCAATCTCCAGAGCAAAGAACCAAACCCCAAACCCAGATCTCCAGCAATCAAATCCATAAACCCAAGCAACTAGCAAAGCACCTCCACCGAATCAATTCTTCCTAAATCTTCCAAAATTTCCCAGCAACCAGCAAAGCCTTAACATCAAATCCACAAAAATCCTAAGCTAAAAACTTCCAAATCAACCTTAGAGAGAGGAAAAGAGGAGGGTGAGGTAGAGAGAGGTGTGAGAACCACTGATCTAGGCTTCACAAAAACAAAAAACCATCACTGATTTGGGCCACGACAACACAACACCACTGCTGATCTGGGCCGCAACAACACGGCATAGCACAACACAATCCTTGAAAAATGGTGGATGATGATCTGGTTTTGGTTCGTGAAGATCCAAAAGAATGTGAACGAATCCAATCCTTGAAAAAAAATCCAATTGAAAGAATGGTCCATGGTGGTGACAGAGACTCCCACCAACGATGATTGCTCCATCTTCCCACCAATCAACCATGAAAATCTCCCCATTTCTGAACAAAATGAACAACACCCATTATCACCCCCATCATCTTCATCGTCATCGTCGTCTCCATCTTCATCATCACCACCACCGAACCCAGTTTCGTGTCATCATCGCCGTCCAATTCCACTGCCTCAAACCCACAAACAGCTCCGCCGCCGTCTGATTCCCAGGTGAAACGAGCCAGTGAGGTGACGAGGTAGATTGAGGATGGATGAAGATGGAGAAGCTGGAAAAGCTTTGCCTTTGGTTTCCTTGTCTCAATTTTTTAAACTGGAAAAGCTTTTTTTTTTTTTTTTCTTAATTTAATTAAATTAATGTTTATTTATTTATTTTAAAATTTTTTACATGGATTTTTATTTTTATTTTTAATTCATTTAAATCTGATGTGGCATTTCAAAAATGCCAAGTAAGTTTTTTTAATAATATTTTAATATCCACGTCAGCACCATGTCAGCAAGAGTGCCATGTCAACAAGTAGGACACGCCGTTTGCCACCTCAGCTTTTTCCGTAAAAGGGTTGATAGTAGGGGCCATTTTAAAAATGATTTTAAAAATTCAGGAACTGACTTAGAAGCAAAATCAATTTAAAGACTAATCAAAAAATGACCCAAAATATAGAGACCAAAAGTGTATTTACGCCTTAAGTTTATGTATATACAAATACAATGTCCAGTAATCATAAAAACAAAAAACAGCTAGACAATCCCTGTCACTGGCCTAATATTAACAAAATTGGAGGGGATATGTCATTGAAAGAAAACAAAATAATGCAAAGTACGCAAAGATCCAAAAGGCTGTTCCCAACGCAACGGTCCACGCGGTTTCCTTTTCAAAATGGCCACAAAAGAAAAAGGGCAAAACGCCTAGATTAACAGTCCCCCACAACAACACACACACAGAGCAGGGCAAGCCATTTTACTCATCAAATGGCCTCCTGTTCAATATGTCATGTTGTTTGTGGCGGGTCCAAAATGTTGTATAAATCTCTCTAGATAGCTACTTACCATCTTGATTTGCAATTGGAGATATATAGACCTGGCCCTGTATAATAGTTCCATCGATCTGGAATCCTGGAATGGTTGAAAAAGCCACTTCTGGTTCGGATGGAAGGAACACTTCATCAGCTAAACATTCCATGTACACTTCTGAATATCGAGACCCCTTGTCGACTCGAAAGATTGATACATGTTCGAAAGAAAAGCCTAAGCAATGTAGGAGCCAAATCCGCTTTGCCATTTCAGTGAATGAAGCAAAGAATTGTGTGTTTGGAAATTCACCAGCATTTAAGAGGTTTCTTTGTCTAAGATTACCAAATATTAATGATTCCATCTTGGAAGTAATAAGTTTCAAGTACCTATTGCGGCAAAATTTAGCAAACTCTGAATTAGGCTTCAGGGTAAGAAACTCCTTTGGTTTCACAGATTTCAATTCCATGAATTGCCTGAAAAATAACTCTCGATCCGGCTTCTCATCATGATCATCATCTGGTTCAGAGAAGTTTGGATAACCAAAATGGCTAAACATGACCTTGCAAACGTAGGACTCAAATGCGAAACATTTGTGATCATCTTTCCAATAAACCACACATGGTTCCATTGCATTTGCTATTCCATCAATATCCATCTGAGCAGCTTTCATCTCATCCAAAATCAACCTGACAAAGATTCGAATAGACTTAACTGTATGACGGAGAACTGTCATGAAATGGCTAGGATTTAAGCCTGATTTATGAAGATTGTCAAGCACAGATAATTGCCCACTTTGGTTTAATCTCTTCTCAAGTAACCTGTTCTGATTAATGGCTTCCTCCAACTTCTCTCTAAGAAATATAATTTCGGAGTCCTTGAGCCTGACCTGAGATTCCAGCTTCTTCCGCATGATTTCATAGGTTTTCAAAACACTCTTTAGCTCCTGAATTTCAGCCATAACCATTGCAGTCTCTGGTGAAGGTGAAGGATCGAACTGTTTCTTCAAGTAACCATGCTTCAGTTCAGACAAGCTCTTCAACTCTGACACTACCAATTGATCAGCACTTTGAATCCCATAAGGATCATAAGGAGACTGAGCATACTGTAACTGAGCATATGCAGCTTTAATAGATGAAACGCTAGCAAAAAGTGTGGCAAGAAGAGCTTCTAAGGCCACCTTATTATTCTCAACCTCTTCACCCTTTTCAAAAGATTGAGACAGATTATGACTAGCTGTCATAACCTTAACGTTACCAGCATGTCCATGCCGATCTTCCTTAACCTTTTGCTGGGGCTTAACCTTGTGATTTCCATCTACTGGAGCAACTCCGGTTGCTGCCCGAAGGTGAAGAACTTTGGCAAAAGTGCGTGCCAATTTGCCCTTAGCAGGAGTCACAGCTGATGGTTTAACAGAATCCATCTGCAGGAATAACACAAATGATAGACAATGATGGTGAGACTCGCTGCTTTTGCAAAAATGACAATATATAAGTGAATCCCAACGTAAAAGTAATACAGTGGCAAGCAAAAAAGATTGAGCATGTTGAACAATAGAGAAAAGTAATATGCTTTAGCACTTGGACCGAGACCATTGATGGAAGATGGAATTTCCTTTTCTTTGTTCCTTCACCTTTATGATCAGTCTCCAGTTTGCTTTTAATGGAGAATGGAATTTTTCTTTTCTTCTTTTTAAGATTTTCCAATTTGCTTTCTTTTGAAAACAGTATATTTTGACGGAAAAATAGACAACACGAAATTCTTAAATATCAAATAATAAAAGTAATTTTAGTCACCTATGAAACATGGATACACGTAAGAGTATGACACAAAAAAATGAACATGAACCGTGTGTACAATAAAATCAATTTTTGAAAAGTTATAATATGATGATACGAATATGGTTGTGCTTCCTAGTTTTAGAAGTGCGTGAAAGTGGTCATAATTTATCGTTTTAATAAAATATGAAAAATGTTATAAAAAAAGAAAAAAAAAAACAAAGAAACAACTATGTATTATTCAAAAAAAAAAAAAAAAAAAAACAACAACAACAACAACAACAACAAACAAACAACAAGAAGTAGGTAGGAAAGTTTCAAAAACACTATCAAAAGGCGCGCTTATAAATATCAATGTTCCAGGTACTTAGCTATTGAGCACTAGGCACCTTGGTTATGATGACACATTATTGCAGAGCATCATATACAATAGAAACAAATAAAATTTCTAGCAGGGTAAAAAATAAGTAACTGAATGAATGAACTACTCCTTAGAGTTAAAAGACTACTATTTCTTTCTCTCGTTTCTTTTGTTCTCTTGCCTGATATTCTATTTATAGAAAATATGAAAAGTTTGTTCGAATACCATTTATTTTGTTAAAAATTAAAAATATTGTATCAAAATAATTTTTAAATATATAAATAGTACCGTAAAATTTATTTTTAGTAAAAATTTTGTTGAAAAAAGAAGTTTGTGAGTTCCATAAACAATATACGGAACCCACTGAACAATACATATTCATGTGAAAACTGACTTCTCAAAAAATATAATTAAAAAGGTCAAAAAGCCAAACACTCAACCAGAAACGCAATCCAAACGGGTACGAAGTTGTTTAATATACTTCTTGCATACTTGTTATGCTCATAAGACCTTGTAAGAGTAAGAGGATTCATCAAAGGCAATTTTAGTACCAAAAACGCTAAAAAAACCCGAAAGATGCTATACTTAAAAAATTAACACTTCAGTAGTAAACTACCGTCTCTGTCAATTTACTATTAAATATTTTTACCACTTAGCTACAGACTACATTAAACAGCTATCTCCAGCAGTTTAGAGTTGCTCGAAATTATATACACGAATAATATTATTTATTCAGTTCTCAACTTCTTATGCATATCTATCTCTTTTCTTTGTTTTTCTCGTGCCTCTATTCTTTCACTTCTCTCTCTTTTCTTCTCCTCTCTACTCCATCTCTCTCTCTCTCTATTACTCCTCTCACTACCGCCGCCAAGGCATCTTTGATTTCCGCTCCAAATCGGCAAGTTTGAGACCGGCACATAGTGGCAGTAGAGATTGGTGTGCAGCATTGGCATGCAGTGGTTGTTGAGATCAACGTTGGGGTTTTGGATTCGAGGGTTGTGGGTTGTTCAGATCGGTGGGTTATGGGTTTGGGTGTTTTGTGGTTGCGGAATGATATTTGTGGGCAGAAAACCAGAAATTTTTTTTTGTGTTATTTTAATGTATTGTATAATAAAATAAAAAGTGTAATGTTAAAATAAATTCAATAACTTTTTGAATTGTTAAAAATTAATATTTTTAGAATCTTTGCAACATAATGTTTTTATATAGGAAAAAGCCTACTACACACTTTGTGTGTGCAAACACTCGGCCCTAAAGTAATGTCATGTTTTCAACTTTGAAATCGGAACTTCAAATCACATTTCAGTTGTTTTGGGCTGTGCATTTGCACACAGCATATGCATAATGCACTGCCCTTTTTAATAAAGGTCAGATGGGTCTTTTTCTTTGGTCAGTGCCTCTCTCTCTCTCTCTCAAACATGTATGGGTCGGGTTATTATTTAAACCAAACATGATTGGCATCTTTCAGGTTATTATTAAGATAAATAAAGCAAACTGTACGCAGAAAAATAACAAGAGGAAGGGTTAAAAAAAAGATTAAAAATCCAAATAATTTTTATTTTCTTTACCCCTTACCGTGTACAGTACTTCCGAATTATTATTATTATTAACAATCAATGGTTTTAACTTTTAATAGATCTGATGCCACTGTAAGCAAATCTTCTTCTACTTCAGGGTAAATCATATAGACTTTTACAAAGCAAAATTTTTATCACTATTTTTATGAGAAATCTTTATTTTGAAATTGCTTATTTTTGGTAATTTATTTGTATAATGTGATTAAAAAAAAAAAAAGAAGAAGTAAAAGCTAGCTTATTTCAAAAAAAATTGAAAGTTAGATTATTTGAAATAAAATTGAGATAAAAAGTAATTTGGGACCCATAAATAATAATAAAAATTAAAGAAAAAAATAGCTTATATAAATAATGAATAGTGATAAAATGTCACAAGAATTATGTACATTTGAACGTGCAAAAGATAAAATTTAATATTTATTATGATAAATTTTTCTTGAATTTACTTTTTATTGGATAATGATTAGATGTTTGCAAGGACATTCATATCAATTCGTATATAATAGAAAAATGTGTAAAATTTATAAAATTTTGTCAAAAATGAAGAGAGAAAGATGGTGATTGCTGTGTATAAGGAAAGAGTGACAACTAAAAAACAAAGAAAAATTAATATTTTAATAAATATAGTGTAAAATAAATAACTTAATGTGAGGTATTTTGAAAAATAAATACCTAAAATAAGTAAATTTTTATACTAAAATGTACATAAATTTTTGCAAATACATTACCTTAAACAAACTTTTAACCATTATTTACTCCACAAAATAATAATAACATAATAATAAAAATTATGTTTGTATACTATGCATCCCATTGGATTCCTAGAGTTTGCAATCTAAAAGAGCAAGGAAAAGAAAAAAAGAGCGGGTCTAAAAGTAGTCTGCAATATACATGGGACCCACAAAAGTGATGGATCCTTCACTCATCAATAAATCTCATAATCATGAAATTGTTAAAATCATATATGGTATGGCCCTCCCAACGCCAACACCACCAGTAGAACTCTGTAGTCTGCACAAATGAGATTTCGTCTATATCTAATCTAGGCCTAGCCTAGCATTGTCGTTCTTATCACAAACTGACCCACACATTGGGACACGCAACGCATCAATCCCTAAATTATTATAATATCTAACTCTTTTTGCTCTTTAAAATACAATTCGCTCATTTTTACAACTACTCGGTGCAACTATTTGGTGTTGATGGAATAATTTTATGAAAAATTATAGGATTATAATATTTTTTGAAAAATTATAGGATCACAATCTATTATTATATATTTTCATATTTTTGCAAGCATACCATGTGCAACCAAGGGAGTTTTCAAAATTATTGAATTAATAAAAATCAGAAAAAATTAATAATTGAATTAAATGCAATGGAAAGATCATAAAAGAAAAAGGTGCAAGATGAAATTAGATATGATGTTTCCCCACAAAAAATTAAATTTGATGTATTCTTTTTTCAACTTTCTTTTTCTAACTTTCAGTCAAAAAGGATATGATGTATTTTTTTTTTAATATATAAGAGTTTATAAAAGAAATTATAGAAAGTAAATAAAAATATAAGTTTCCTATTATATAATTTAATAAAAATTAAAAAATATTTCCATTGTGAAAATCAACCATATAAAAAGAAAAAAAAAAAAAAAACAGAAAGATCTCTCTCGCTATATATATATATATATATATAATAAATTTATTTATTATTCCAGAATGTTCAATCCCTTAAATCACTATCTAAAAACACCAAAAAAAAAAAAAAATCCTTAAATCACCAGAAAATGAAAAATGTTAAATCCCTTTCAGGATGACACATTGCCAGCTCAAGAAGCACCAACTGTGTGGTATGGCATGCAACACACTAGACAGAAACCTATGATATGGTCACCCACAATGATAAAACAAAACAACTCCGCTGGTCCAAACGTCATAGTTTTATTATTATGTTATTATTTTCTTAAAAATAATAAATTCAAACTAAAAAATAAAACCCATTCCATCAAAAAACAAAAAATAAAAAATAAAACCCAAGAAGAAAAAAAAAAAAAAAAAAGGAGAGAGAACCAGTAATAACGCCTACTTTGACTGACCAATCAAAATTCAAAACCGTGTAAGACTAAATAAGTGCGAGAATTTATTTAGCATACCTCAAAATATCACGAGAATTTGAGCGAAAAGAAACAACTATGAACTTGTTATCTTCATAAAGAACGTAATTCTCAAGAAAATAGAGACGCCCAAGCCAAGCGATCCTGAACAACGAAACGGCAACCTCTGCAACAACAAAAATCCATCAAACAATAATCAATTCACTTCAATACCCACACCACAAACCCCCATATAAAAACATAACTCTTTTTTTTTACAAAACCCGAAAACATATATATCAAAAATTATCTAATTGAATCATAACAACAACAACAACAACAAAGAACCGTGAAGAAATTAAAACACATAATAGAATTAGTTTTATACTTACAACAAAATAACGAAGAACCAAGAACAGAGAGAATTTCTTGTGAAAAGCACCAAAACTTTGGCTCTTAAAACTTAAAAGCAGAAGGAAAGCAAACCTGAGAAACCCCTAATATATATATATATATACTCAGCGACTCTCTTTAAAAAAAAAAACAAAAACAAAAACAAAAACGCGTTCACAGAATTTTTTACGAAGATGTGAGAAGCAACGGCCTTTTACCTCTTAACCCAAAAACCCTCTGAAAACCCTTTATATTTATATATCTAGACTATAAATACTCTGATTCTCTACCCAAAATAAAACGATTTTTTTCTTTTTTCTTTTTATATACGTTTCCAATATTTTGCTTTAACCGACTACAAGCCTTCTATAATTTAAACGGGCAATAAATAATGGCAAACCATCCAATCATGGAAATTATATTTATATATAATAATAAAAAAGAAATAAAGTTGTTATCAAAAAAAAAAAAGAAAAAAAAGAAATAAAGCTTGTTAAGAAGTTTCCGAAACTAACCCTTACCTTTACGAAGAAACTTCGTATATTCTCATCAAAAATCTCTCTCCCTTTGACCCAAAAAAAATGCCTTAATTAATAATAAAGAATATTATTATTATTATTATTATTTGTTTGAGATTTTGGCTTATGGAGTAGAGATTGAATTGAATTGAATTGGCCTTTCAAAGAGAGTGAAAAATGAAAGCAATAGATTACCAAAAAAAAAAAAAAAGTTGATAGCAATAATTAATAATAAAATAAAAGTTTGATTTTTTTTTTTCTCTTTCATGTCCCGTGCAATACTCTCAATGACATGAAAGAGAAAAAGAGGAAATAGGACAAGGATTGATTAATATTGTAGAAGATGTGTCGTGTCAGACATGCGAGAGGTCCAGGACCCAGGTTCCTCTACCTCTAGCCTCCGTCAATTTCAATGACATTTTTCCTACTCATTTTGTTTTCTTTTTGGGATATATTACCTAGCCGTAGTGAGTTTCGGATTGTAGGGTCGACAAGGGTAGTTCAGGCAAGTTCTTTTTTTTTTTTTTTTTTTGGGCTGACTAATCAAATTAAATTGTTGCAAGCAAAATGTGTTGTACTTGTATACTATTTGTATATGTGTGAATGCTGAGACCTCCGTGCAAGTGATGCGCATGTTCGAATCGTGGCAAACTCCGTGCTATTTTGGGCCTGAGGGTCCCATCCTCCACACACTACACAACTAACTTTCAGGCGAATAAATAAATGATAAATTATGACTGGTGGATGGCTGAGATGTTTAGTTCAAGGCTTAACTTTTCATCTCAGCCGTCCAATCAATCTAATTAAGGATGAAAAGAGAGTAATTTTTAAAGTTTTTACCCTTTTTTTTCTTTTTTTCTTTTTTTTTTTTCTTTTTAATTTATATCTTCTCTTACCGGACAATTTAGATCAAAATTTGAGTTTTTAACTTTTCTTTATGTATTCCGTCGCACTACTCCAGGCTCTCATAAACCTCACATCACATGTAGAACTCATCACCTATGTGAGAGACTCTACTTCAAGACTATCTATGTTTTTTTTTTTTTTTTTTTCCTATAATCCTTACACTGTTTGATTTGAGAGGAAGAGGAGGAAAATGAAGAGAATTTTTTACTTTATTTTTTTTTTTTTCCAGCTATTTAGATAGCACAAGAGAAAAGAGAATGAGTTAATATTGTTAAGAAACCATCACTTGAACCCACATTTTTCCCTTCTCTCTTATATTCTTTTTCTCTTATCTTCTATTCCCTTCCCTTAAACTAAACATAGGGTAAGTGTGTATCGTTGGGGTTATTTGTGAGGGGATGAAAAATGGAGAGGAGACCTCGATGCTGTTATTACAGAGGAGGCCTCAAATTTCAAATGGCGCTTCACTGGCTTCTACGGTCACCCCCAAACTCACATAAGGCAGTAGTCTTGGGATTTGTTGGAGTTCTTAAAGAATCAATCTCAGCTCCCTTGGTCATGTTTTGGAGATTTTAATGAAATTTTATCAGTGGACGAAAAATTAGGTGGGGCTGTAAGATCTTAGAGTTAGATGGATAAATTCCGAAATGTGATTAATGCTTGTGGGTTCAAAGAATTGGGATACTTGGGGCCGGATTTTACTTGGTGTAATGTTAGGTCACAATTCGAATGACCCCTTGTGATAAACCCTAATTAATTAATTAATTAGCCGAGTTGTTAATTAATCAATTAAGCATGCAATTGCGTGGAAGCACAAACAATCACCAAATACTAAATATGCAGCGGAAAATAAATAACACGGTGATTTGTTTACGAATGGGGAAAACCCTAATGGCAAAAACCCCACCGGGTGATTTTCAGGTCACCACTCCCGAAACTCCACTATTATCAAATCAAGCGGTTACAAGAAAGGAATCCCAAGTACTTTACCAACCTACAGTTGAACCCTTACCCCAATACCCAATTGGACTTGATCTGTAGTGACAATTTCCACCTTTGATGCACGGCTCCCAAGTACGTGACTAACCAATGCGCGAATCCCAATACGCGACTTCAGAACACCAACTTGAGAAAGAATGGTTGGCTGCAAAGTTCTTCAGATCATCCACTTGATGAATAGCAGGAAGATGCTTGGTTACAAAACCCTATGGTGCAAAGACACAGCAACTTCTTGATGAAGGATGAACTAGGTCAAGAACTTCGTCTGTTAAGCACAATTTGCATAAACAGAGATTGCTCAATGATAATACAACTTGTGTCACCCAAAACGGCTCTTAAAATAATCCTTTTATATGTTTAGGGTTAGAAGAAAAGAAGCCCCAAAAACACATTCACGGATCCCAAGAAAATCATATTGGAATTCTGACTTTTTAATTCTCGACAGATAGCAGGTGTCGAGGTAGCTATCGAGAGGTGTCGAGCTTTAAAAATTCTGCACTTCAACTTGCTTTTTCTTGAACAGACTTGATGACTTCAACACTTAACCTTGAAACATGGTTTCTTGAAGTATTAAAAACACCTAGATCTACCCAATTACAAGCAGAGTGCGTTTTGTCAAAGGATAATCCAATTTACATAATTAAGTGACATATGTTCTTAAACAAGTTAAAACATATATGTCCTAACATGTAACATGCAGTCTGGTGACAGCAGGGTGTATTTGAGATTGGATAGGGTTTTTGCAACCAGTGATTGGACTGACAGGTTTGGGGAGGTCGGAGTTAATCACCTAGTTGATTCAACTTCTGATCATTGCACATTATATGTAACGGATTCTAAAGCCCCTAAATAGCCCTGTACTCGCCGCTTTCACTTTGAGACTATGTGGACTAAAAATGACGAATGTAGAAACATTATTGAGGCTGCTTGGAGCAATGCGGGCAATGTGAATATGGCAGAAGGTATGACTGCTGCTTTAGAGGCCTGTGCCATGGAACTAAAGTCTTAGAGCTCTGCCACTTTTGGGCAAATCCCAAAGAAAATACAGGAGAAAAGGAAAAGACTTAGTAATCTTGTGCAATTGGATTGGGATGGCCAGTTGGGCGAGGAAATAAATCAGGTGAGGAAAGACATCAATGATCTTATAGATAGTGAAGAAATCTATTGGTGTCAATGGTCGAAAGCTCATTGGCTCCTGGAGGGAGATAGGAACACGAAGTTTTTCCATGCTCGGGCTTCGGAAAGAAGGAAGAAAAATACTATATTGGGCATATGGGATAAATTTGATAGCTGGTGTGGGGATCAAGATAGTATTGTTGGGGCTATTGTATCCTATTTTGAGGAAATTTACATTACTTCTCGGCCAAATCAGATTGAAGAAGTAACTGATCTCATCCCGGTTAAGGTAACAGAAGAAATGAACATAGAGCTGACCAGAAGCTTCACCAAAGAAGAAGTTCTTGCAGCCCTTAAGCAGCTTCATCCCACTAAGTCTCTTGGCCTTGACGTTATGTCTGCACTTTTCTTCCAAAAATATTGGAGCATTGTAGGCAATAATGTAACCAATTTAGTTTTAAATGTACTTAATTCTGATATGTCTATGGCTGTAATCAATAAAACTAATATAGCCCTTGTTCCAAAAAACAAAAATCCTTAGAGAATGACTGATTTTAGGCCTATCAGCCTATGTAATGTTGTTTATAAGCTTATTTTTAAAACTTTGGCTAACCGTCTTAAAACTATTCTTCCATATATCATTTCAGAGAATCAAAGTGCTTTTGTGGCTAACAGACTCATCACTGACAATGTCTTGGTGGCCTATGAGATTATGCACTATATAAAACACAAAAGAGGTGGGACTGATAGCTTTATGGCTGCAAAGTTGGATATGAGCAAAGCATTTAAAAGGGTGGAATGGTCCTTTATCGACAAGGTAATGAGGAAGATGGGCTTTAATGAGTCTTGTATTGGTTTGGTGATGAAGTGCATAACCTCGGTAACCTACTCAATCATTATAAATGGTTCAGTTCATGGATGCATTGTGCCTACCAGAGGTCTCAAACAAGGAGACCCTTTGTCTCCTTATTTATTCCTGCTTTGTGCTAAAGGCTTCTCAGCCCTGATTAATGTAGCAACAAAATGCCAGCAGTTGAATGGTATATCCATTAGTCAGGGAGCTCCAAAAATCAGCCACCTTTTCTTTGCCGACGACAGCCTCCTTTTTTGTAATGCCAATAGTGCTGAATGCAATAAGTTGAAAGAAATTCTAAGAATCTATGAATCTGCTTCAGGGCAAAAGATCAACACCGAGAAATCCTCAATATTTTTCAACCCAAACACTTCTCAAGAACGTAAGGAAGAAATCTTTGGCATTTTGGGGCCTATGAATGACTCTCGGCATACAAAGTATCTTGCTCTCCCCTCCATTATTGGTCGATCAAAAAAGCAAATCTTTGCGGAGATAAAAGAGAAGGTTGGTAAAAAGCTGGCTGGCTGGAGAGGTAAGCTTCTCTCAATGGGAGGCAAGGAAATTCTAATTAAAGTGGTGGCACATGCCATCCCCTCCTACACTATGAGTTGTTTCCTTCTTCCAAAGGGCCTATGTGAAGATCTTGAAAGAGATGTGAGAAGCTTTTGGTGGGGTCAGAAGTAGCAGGAATCTAAGATTGCTTGGGTTGGTTGGAAGAAAATGTACCAGCCTAAATCCCTTGGTGGTATGGGTTTTCGTAACTTGCATGCGTTTAATTTGGCCTTGCTTGCAAAACAGGCTTGGCGAATTCTTACAAACCCATGCTCCTTAGCAGCTCGTATTTTAAAGGCAAAGTATTTCCCATATGAGGACATTCTGAATGCAAGCCTTGGCAGTTGTCCCTCGTACACTTGGCGAAGTATTTTTCAAAATCTTGAAGTCATTAAGAGCAGAACCCGTTGGAGAGTTGAAAATGGGCGTTTAATTCACATTTGGGAGGACAAGTGGCTCCCTACTCCTTCCACATTCAAAGTTATCTCTCCTCCTAGAGAATTTGTGGATTTCCCCATGGTTTCCTCTCTCATTGACCAAGAGACTAAGTGGTGGAAGCCCGATGTGGTAAAGACGCTCTTCTTGCCTTTTGAAGCAAACATTATACTAAAAATACCCCTAAGTCAGAGTTTGCTAGTGGATTCTCATATTTGGATTGGGAACAAAAGAGGGGTGTTCATTGTCAAAAGTGCGTACTTCATTGCTGCTAAGCTTCAGGCTGATAAGGATTTGGGGGAAAGCTCTTTAGGAGACTCAAATAGTATCATTTGGAAGAAATTGTGGAAACTGAAGCTCCCTCCAAAGGTCAAGATTTTCTCTTGGAGAGCTTGTGTAAATGGCCTCCCTGTGTATGTGAAAATGGAAAGAGGATTGCATTTGGGTTGTGACTGTCTTGTCTATGGGGAAGAAACTGAAAACCTCACTAATGCATTAATTTTGTGTGATTTTGCACTTTCTGTATGGTCTCTTTGGCAAGACTGCCCCCTGAATTTACTGGTGAATGCTAAGGATTTCATTGATGTTGTGCTTAAATTCTGCTCAAGCCCCAATGTTGTGCACTTAGATTATTTTTTTGCTATTGCTTGGGCAATTTGGCACAATCGGCATTTGTGTGTGCATAATGAAAAGGGCTTCTCTCCTCTGCAAGTATGGGATTTGGCAAGAAGTGTGATAGAGGATTTCCACGAAGCCAACGATGTGCTCTGTTCTATGAAGCAAGATGCAAATGATGGCTGGATGGCCACTTCGCCTGGGTATTTTAGAGTGAATGTGGATGTTCTAGGGTAGGTGCGATTGTCTGTAATGATGGAGGCAAGGTGGTTGCAGCGCTGTGCAAGGCTTTGCCTTTGTGTTATCCAGCTGAGTGGGCTAAGCTCTTTGCTTTGGAGCAAGGAGTACTTTTGGCTTAAGAGCTGGCCATTTCTAACATTATTTTTGAATCAGATGCGACACTGGTGATTCAAGCTATTTCACAGGACCATTTTGGAGGTGAAGTTGGTCATTTAATTTAGGAGATTCAGAGTGCAAAGTCTTCTTTTGCTAGCTACATATTTCGACGTGTGAAAAGAGCTTTTAATGGAGCTGCTCATGGGCTCGCTCAGCTTGCAAAATGGAACAATGTTAGTCATGTATGGAAAGATGATTTGCCTTTGTTTTTAAATTCCCTGCTGAAAGTTCAAATAGCGTTGAAAACACCTTTGAACGTTTTGACCCCCAATTACAAAATATCAATTCAAACTTATTATCAAACAATTAATGTGCGGAACATGAACATAACCCAAACACAGAATTGATAAACAATTTAAGCCAATTATAATCACATCCACAGTAGAAAATAAAAGGCAAAGACAAAGGAAGAGAGATGCAAACACAAGGACAACATGCGATATGTTATCGAAGAGGAAACCGAAGCCTTCAGTGTAAAACCTCTCCGCGGCCCTTCAAGCAGTAAATAATCCACTAAAGAATGTAGTTGGGATACATGAGCAGCAGAAGACCCTCCAAGCCTAATCTACCCAGTGTACCTAAGCCTCCAAGCTTCTTGCTCTAACGAGGTTGCGCCGAACCTATTTCTTCTTTAGCTTACCGAATTCCGCTATACACCATAGCATCAACCAATAAATTGGTCCCTTCCAAACTGCTTTCCTTAGCACCAAATGAACCTTCTCATAAACGTGGGTATAATGAGAAAAGGATTTGGTCAAGAACCTCTCAAGGATGTATCAATGGAGAGGAAGAGAGTAGAGGAATTTGAAGAGTCTCTTAGTGAAAATTGAGGATGAGGGAATCTTGTTTTTCTCTAGGGTTTCTCTCACAAAATTCTCTCTGGAAGTTCTCTTGATTTCATGGATATAAGGGTCTATATATAGTGGTGTGTGTTTGGAATACGAAGAGTCAGTTTTTGCCAAACAGGGTAAGTTGGCGGTTTGACCTTGCGGCTTGTCTAAGTCGCGAGTTCAAGTCGTGAGGTAATGGCCTGGCTAGCCTGGGACTTTTGTCTTGTAGTGCAAAAGCTAGGGTGACCCTTCACCTTCCCGCATGCTTCTCACGTGCACAGCATTTGGCGGCTTGCAAGCCGTAAGTCAGTCACGAGTCCTAGCCACGAATATCTGCTTCTTTGCACAAGGATGAGTAATTTTTCACACTCTCTTCACACACTACCCTTACAAGAGTCCCACCTAAATACAGGATTACTAAGTGCTAAATTACAAGAAAATTGGCACGAAATAAAATCAACAAGATAGTTGATAAATTTCAACCTTACAATCTCCCCCTTTGGCTATTCCGTGACAAAACCCTAAAAAAAACTCTAAACTTGACGCGTAAGTTGGGAACAGTTGAAAAACTCACTCACACTTAACTCTAGAATCTGTGAAGCTTTTGAACGATAAGAACAAGAACTCCTAAAACACAACAACATAATAAGTTCATTGTATGCAAAAAACTTGTAATGCATATGGAGTAAGCACAATGCGATCAAGCACAATGGAATAAAGCAATAAACCAAGGCAAGACCAAAACAAGCAATCACTATAACCAAGTGATCACAATGCTCATTCACACTTGGAATGAATATCCGGACATTCAAGCTGACAAACACAAGGTAAATCACTTGAATGACCAACACTCAACCAATGCACAATACATAAAGTATATGCATCTATGAATAAAGTCCTACAAGGGCACAAGGGTGACAATACTTAGAAGAAAATGCATAACATTTAGTCAAGTACTAATTTAGTAAAGCACACAAACTACATAAAGTATGGTACAAACCACAAAGGCCTACAAGGTGCAAATAAACAACCCTAAAAGTTTACAAAAGCAACATGGGTACAAAACATAAACAGAAACCTTAAAAACCTACAAAGGTACCAGGTACAAACTATAAAGTACTTCCCTTATTATATCACCTATCATGAATCATAAAAGTTGTGATGAACTTGGAACATATATACCTGTAATCTGAAATACTTGCACAAAACACATTAGACCCTCAATATAAAGGAAGTAATAAACGGACAAGTATAATGTAACAAGTAAATTGCGATCAAGTAAACATGATGTGAAACATTGAGCAACTTGACCAAACAATGTCTTCTCCCCTTTGGTATATGCATCTCCCATATAGAATATCTCTCCCCCTACGAATGTGCATGAGAAATGAAATTTCTCTCCCTAAAAATGTGAACAAGAGTCATATAGAAATGAAAAAACTCTCCGGTATACTACTCTAGAGTATACTCTCCCCTTTTTTGACACAAATAGACAAAGGGGTTAAGAAGAAAAGAGGGCAACAGATGAATGTATGAACAATGATAAAAATGCATGAGGGGTGCAATGATGCATGAAGGGTGCGAGATAAATGAGAAAATGAAACTCAATCCTAAGACATGACATGCTAGAATAAAGAAACAATGTATGAACCAATGCATGACAAGTGTAGCAAGGTGTGTGCAAGAGGTGGCTATGTGTAATGCATGACCAATGCATGAAAAATGCACATGTGGGGCAAGGTTTGTTAAATACACAACCAATAAACCAAACATGTTCCTAATGAGAAAACATGAGAAACCCCAAAGTTTGATACTCATTGGAGTCCAAACAAATGAGAAAATTCTTAAGAGACATTTTAACAAACACCTAGCATGCACACTATGAAGAACAAAGTAAAACAATGCATGAACATCATGGAAACCACCCTTAATACTTTTTTTTTTTTTGCCACAAGGGGCCAACATTCAAAGCAAATCATCAAAAGAAACCAATCCCATGCAAAAAATTTGACAAAAATTAAGTTTTCCCAACCCCTATGATGAAAATCCCAACCAAGAACACAAAACTCTCCAAAACATAGTCTAAGGATCAAAAACAAAGAAAAGAGTTCATAATTACCTTAAAGATGTTAATGGAATGAAAAATCATTCAAATTGATTGGGTTTTGATGTAAAAATATTGTAAGAGTGGTTTAAAAGAGGACGGGAAAGGTTTAAAACAAGTTTCCCACGAAAAAGCCCTTTAAAAAAACTGTTTCTAGGCATTTGGTGACTGGGCGAGTCGCGAACGAGTCGCTAGTGAGCCGCGAAACCATTCTGTGTGAACTCATGATTGGGTTCGCGACTGGGCAAGTCGCCAAAACAAGTCGTCAAAACTCGTGACTTGGTTTGGCTGGATGCAAGTCGCCATATTAAGTTGCCAAAAATTCTGACCCTTGCTTTTTAACCCAAAACATGTTTAAACACTGAAAAACAATGTAAGCACTAAGCATAAACACAAAGAGTGATAAAAATTACTTCCAAAAACATATAAAATGATCAAAAATCTTTTTAGATTGATTCATATAAAGATGAGCACACACACATCACATTTAAACAAGTACAATCGAACAAATGAATAAGGTATTCATTGGACATTAGGCAAGTGTGTTGTGTGTGCATATCAAGTGAGGAATAGTCCATAGTCTAGAGTGAAGTTTCAATGATCAATTCAATCAAGTCATACACAACTAGTGGTAAGACAAGTGGTCTATCTCAATTATAGAAATGAACATATATAACCTCCCACAAGAAAATGATTACAAATCTTAGAAGTTTTTCATTTGGCTTCTGAATAAATCATAACATTTGATCCATTTTGAATCAATACATCTCATTTTGAGATCGATGTCTAAAATTTTTTATATTTCAATTTGATGAACAAGCCTTTGGCTTTTTGGGCATCATACATTTTATTTTGGTCGTTTTCCCTTTTTCTGAGTTAAATACTAGTATGTGCGACAGGCTTTTGCAGCTCAATATCTCTTTTCATTTGGAGATTTACATTTAGTGAGCTCTTTAAGCAAAAACAACAAAATAAAGAGTAAAAAGATATATAGGCACAAGTCTATGCATGTCTCAAAACCAATAAGACTATTGACTAATCATTCATGACAAACTTGAAGATCGATTTACAACAATCACACAAAGATGTCAAGATTTTTCCCACAAACATATAAGTACATAAAGAACAAGCTAAGCTCATAAATGCATAAAGCCAATTGTATGGAGGTACAAGGCAAAACTCACATATGATATGTGCTCAAACATATACGAACAAACTTTTTGAATTTTTCACTTTTTATGTGATTTTGGATTTTTTACTCACACAAAATTGAAACATAAAAGTAAGATAAAAAACAAAACAATGTATACAAATAAATGCAAGATGCACAGATGCATGAAGATATGGCACCTAATGCATTAAGGGTCCTACAAAGATCGAAAGAATTAGATCAAAGACCAAAAGAGCAAAAGCTCAATCATAGGAACCCTTCTTCATCCAAACGGAATGATTGTTTGGAATGAGTGTATCAAAAGAAGTGAGACGAGGGTTGGAAGAATGAGAACCAGAGATGTACATAGTCAAGGAGTTAAGAGCTTTAAACATTTTCTTTAACAACATGCTATTTTCACTCAAAACCGGTTTATTCTTTTTAGCACAACTTCTAAGAAGTTCAAGTTTCTCTTTTCTTTTAATTCTTTTAAGAACATGAAACTTAGAGCAATGAGGTCTTAGATGACCAAAAGCACCACAATGGTGACAAACAATGTGTTTAGGTCCACTAGACTTTTTGGGAATGGATCTAGCAACATGGTTTTGTTCTCTCTTCAACTTATGACACTCAGGCCTTATATGACCAATCACACCACAATGGTGGCAAGTAGGAACAAACTTTGATCCATCCAAAGCCTTAGGTTGAGATTTAAACAGAGGCTTTGACTTAATAGCCTTTCTCTCCACCTTTTGATTTCTTTTATGTGGAGGAATGTACACCAGCTTGTCCTTTGAGGTAGAACACACAATAGACACAAAATTGGGTACCACAACATGATTGCAACATATATTTTCATCATTTTTAGCAATAGGTTCAGCAATCAAACACTTGGCATGCATTTTTAGTGATTCATTCTCACATTTTAGCTCATCAACAAGTTTGTTAGACAAAACAAGTTTAGCATCCAAGTCCATATTCAAACATTCAAACTCTTTTACCTTTTCAAAAGAATTTTCAGCAAGTTTCTCATATTTTTCAACTAATTTGTTAGATTCATTGAGCTTAGCAATCAAATCATCATTTTCACAAAATAACTTGCTTAAATTCTTTTGAAACTTCTTAGCCTTTTTCTTCAAAAGTCTGTCATTTGGAATATCAACAACATCCAAGGATTCATGTAACATAGCATCACAATCATGAGGATTCACACTTATAGAGGCATTTTCACAAACACATGACATACTACATTTATCATAAACCAAATCATACAAAGAAGCATACAAAGCACAATCCATGGCAAAAAAAAAAAAAAAACACAAGGGGTCAAAGATCACACTTAGGTATTTAAACCATAACAAATGTACCTGCTCTGATACTAATTGAAAGTTCAAATAGCGTTGAAAACACCTTTGAACATTTTGACCCCCAATTACAAAATATCAATTCAAGCTTATTATCAAATAATTAATGTGCGGAACATGAACATAAGCCAAACACAGAATTGATAAACAATCTAAGCCAATTATAATCACATCCACAACAGAAAATAAAAGGCAAAGATAAAGGAAGAAATATGCAAACACAATGACAATATGCAATGTATTATTAAAGAGGAAACCGAAACTCTCGGCGTAAAACCTCTCCGCCGCCCTCCAAGCGGTAAATAATCCACTAAAGAATGTAGTTTGGATACATGAATAGCAGAAGACCCTCCAAGCCTAATTTACCCAGTGTACGTAAGCCCTCCAAGCTTCTTGCTCCAACGAGGTTGCGCCGAACCTATTTCTTCTTTAGCTTACCGAATTCCACTATACACCATAGCATCAACCAATAGTCATTGGTTCCTTCCAAACTGCTTCCCTTAACTCCAAATGAACCTTCTCACAGATGTGGGTGTGATGAGAAAATGATTTGGTCAAAAACCTCTCAAGGATGTATCAATGAAGAGGAAGAAAGTAGAGGAATTTGAAGAGTCTCTTAGTGAAGATTGGGGATGAGGCAATCTTGTTTCTCTCTAGGGTTTCTCTCATAAAATTCTCTCTGAAAGCTTTCTTGATTTTGTGGGTATAAGGGTCTATATATAGTGGTGTGTGTTTGGAATACGAAGAGTCAGTTTTTGCCAAACAGGGTAAGTTGGTGGTTTGACCTTGCGGCTTGTCCAAGTCGCGAGTTCAAGTTGTGAAGTAATGGCCTGGCCAACCTGAGACTTTTTTCTTGTAGTGCGACAGTTGGCGTGACCCTTCACCTTCCCGCATGCTTCTCACGTGCACAACATTTGGTGGCTTGCAAGCCGCGAGTCAGTCGCGAGTCCTAGCCACGAATCTCTGCTTCTTTGCACAAGGATGAGCAATATTTCACACTCTCTTCACACACTACTCTTACAAGAATCCCACCTAAATACAGGGTTACTAAGTGCTAAATTATAAGCAAATTGGCACGGAATAAAGCCAACAAGATGGTTGATAAATTTCAATTTTACACCTGCTTCAGTTAGGCTTTGGTTGATGGGTGTCTTGTCTTTGCTTTGATGCACTTCTTCTATTGAGTTAATGATATCTCATTTCCCTTTCAAAAAAGAAAAAAGAAAAATGGAGAGGAGAAAATAAGGGAAATTTCAAATAATGGGGTTATTTGGTTGGGAGGAGAAGAGATGAGCGATTTTGGTTGGGCCCAAGTATTTTCTCCCCAAACCCACCATTTTAAGCTGTTTTAGTTTGCCCACATGTCCTTCTCCTCCCTCCTCAATGTAGGGTTCTTCTCTTTTTTCTTTCTTTTTTTTTTTCAAACTTTTACATTCAACGTTTTTTCTTATAAACTATTAATTTGTTTTTTTTTTTTTATGTAACAAGAGCATCAAAGTAATTTATACAAATATTTTTTTATCATCTTATTTGTTCTTAACCAAACAAAAAAAAAAAAATTATATCTCTCCACTTTTCCATCCCCCAACCAAAAAACTAAATCTCTTCCCCCCCCCCCCCCCCCAACTTTCCATCATCGCACTATTTTATATATCCTACTTTTCCATCCCCCCAACTAAACAAAGTCTAAGTATTGTATGGATTTCAATCCTCAACCAACAGTGTATCATCATTGAGTTTGGGTGTCAATTGTTATATTAAATAGTGATATAAGATTGAAAAAGGTTTGAGTATATTTTGTCCTTAAAGTTTGAGGTTATTTCTATTTTAATTTTTTACATTATAAAATTTTCATTTTGACCCTTTATCTTCATGTTTGATTGTATTTTCATATTGACCATAATGTTTGTTTCTGATGATGCCAAAAAATCGTAAGTGAGTTGCATAGCCCTCACATGCTCTAAACAAAACCTGTGAGCCAGAAACAAAGAAAACCCTACAGAGAGTACCAATGTGGTACCAACGAAATACTCTAAAGGTTAAGTTAGAGAAAATTTCTAAAACTCTAGAGTGCCAGAGCTGGGAAAAATTACGTGTACCTTGGTTTGTAAGGGATTTGGGGTTTTTATAGTGGTATAAAGTTGACCTTTATTTCTTAATAGAGAAGGTATTTCCTTGTAGAGAAGATCCTCTTCAGTGCTCATATATCATGGGATTTTTTTCCTTGTAAGGATTCCTCTAATTACAGTTGAGCATGAGATGTAAGACATTTCCATATTAAGTTCCTTGGAGAACACTTAGGCCATGTAGGTGCCACGTGGCTTTGTACCCATCTCCCTCGTGTCCATCCGTCTAGTTGGAATCCGTCCACTATGAAGAGTCCAATCGTCTTTCTGCCTTTCTGTCCGAGACACGATTTCATTCTATCAATTCTTTGACTGTTAGGCCATTTAGACCGTTTCTTTTGGCAACACCGTCACTTATGATTAACTCTGTTGATTGGATCTGTTTGCCTTGGGATTTATCCCTATCAGCTTCTATTAGTAATCTAATCATCCATGTTTTTTCCTACAATAGTAAAATTACTACATTCCATAGAATTTTTAGAAAATTTTGAAATGTAAACAGTTTCAAACTTTAAAAACCAAAAATGTACTTTAGTCATTAAAAAACTAATTTTGTTGCTTTCCATTATATTTAGGCATTTGTTATTGGGTACCCAATAGCATCCGTTAAGGCTGCATTAAATATATTAAAATACCCTTACTTTTTATGGGATCGAGAGTATTAAAAGTTCATGTGTGTCAGAACAACATAGAAAAGTGACGGCAACAAGTTGCATTAAATGCTTTCTTATTAAATGTTCTAGGGTACCCGTTAATGAATGTCAACCATTACATCTAAAAGTGATATAAGATTAAGTAAAAATATATTTGTAATATTGAGCAATAAGTGAATTTGATATTAATGGTACATTTGGTATACTAACCATTTGGTTGGAGGGGTGAAAAAGTGGAAGATAGAAAATGAGGAAGGGATAGAAAAATGAATTTGTATAAATTTACTCATATGCTCTTATTACAAAATGATAGACAATTAAAACAAAAAAGTGTCAAACAACGAAAAAAAAAAAAAATCACGTATAGTTAAACCAAAAAAAAAAAAAAAAAAAAAAGAGAACAAAATAAAAAGAACACAATCTATATCACGCCTAAAAAAAGAAGAAGTGAAAAAGCAACCAGGTCCATGCCTAAGAAAGAAAGAAAAAAAACCTCTAACTCCCCCTTCGCCTAGCCTACAACCAATCTTGAATCCGAGAATATCTCTACTGCCTTTCTGCCCATTTTTTGAACCATGGCCATCCCTGCCAATAGAGCCTTATACTCAGTCTTGTTGTTTATGGCCGAGAAGCCCAACCTTAAGGATTTCTCGATAGTGACCTTCTTGGGAGACACTATAACCAGCCCCAATCCGAAACCCCTTTGATTTACTGTGCCATCAACGTATACCCTCTAGGATAAAGGCTTTTGTGAGGAGACCATGCCAACCGATTTTCCATCCATGCCTTGCTTCTCCGCCTCTTCTTTCGCAAGGGATTCAACGAACTCGGCCATAAAATCTATGAGGACCTAACCCTTGATAGGGGCACGAGGCATGTATTTGATGTCAAAAGCCCTTAGGATTGTACTCCATTTAGCAATCCTTCCTGTGAAGTTAGCACTACGAAGTAGTGATCAAAGTGAAAGTTGGGTTAAAACAACAATGGTGTAGGATTGGAAGTAGTGGGAGAGTTTACGTGTAGCATGCACCACTGTCAAAATGACCTTCTCCAATGGTAAATAATGAACTTCTTCTTCATGCAATGACTTACTTACAAAGTAAACCAACCTCTGCACACCATTGTCAATTCGCACCAGCACTAAGCTCACAGCATGAGAAGCCACAGCAATATAGGCAAATAAGACTTCGTCCACCTCAGGCCTAGACATGACAAGTGGCCAAGAAAGGTACTCCTTGAGTTGTTGGAAGGTCAAGGCACACTTCTCGGTTTACTCAAATCCCTTGTACTTATTCAATAACTAGAAGAAGGGTCTGCATCTGTCCGCTGACCGAAAGATGAACCAGTTCAAGGTAGCCGTCATCCCTGTTAGCTTATAGACCTATTTAGGATTTCGTGGTGGTTGTAAACTGTTAATAGCCTAACTTGATCAGGGTTGACCTCAATTCCGTGATAGGTGACCATATAGCTCGGGAATTTACCCGATCTCACGCCAAAAGAGCATTTGGAAGCATTAAGGCGCAACTTATGTTTCCTCGGTATTTTAAAAATATCCCCGATGTCTCCCACATGCTCGGACACCACCTTACTCTTTACCACCATATCGTCTATGTAAACCTCAATATTCTTACCCAATTGTGGTTCAAACATTCTAGTCATCATCGTCTAATAAGTAGATCCTGCATTCTTCAAACCAAAAGCCATCACCTTGTAGTGGTAATTTCCACTAGGAGTGACAAAAACTTTCTTTTCTTGATCATCCAAATCTAAAGATATTTGGTGGTATCCTTGAAAGACATCCAAAAAGCTCATCTGAGGATGGCCCACAGTGGCATCCACCAACTAATCTATACGAGGCATAGGAAAAGTATCTTTAGGGCAAGCTTTGTTCAGGTCTATAAAGTCTACACACACCTGCCACTTTCCACTCTTCTTTTTCACTACCACCGTATTAGCCAACCATTTAGGGTAGAATACTTCCTTAATAGCCCCAGCCTGCTTAAGCTTATTCACCTCCTCATTGACAGCATTAGAATGCTCTTTAAACGAATGCCGAGGTGGCTGCTTCTTAGGGAGGATAGACAGGTTGACATTTATATGATAACAAATGAGGTCTGGATCCACCTTAGGAGTCTCGTAAGCACTCCATGCAAATACATTGATGTTCCTCCTGAGGAACTCTACTAGCTATTCCTTCTCCTGAGGAAGCAGTTGAATTCTAACCTAAAAAAACTTCTCCGGATCATCACCTACAACAATTTTCTCTAAATCCTCACATTTTGCCCCCTCGGCTACCCCTTCCATGGTTGACACTAGAGTCTTTAATTGCTATAAGTTATTCTTTGTAGAGGCTGAGGACCCCACTCTTGGCTGATGCACTATTGCAGCGATCAGGCACTACCTTTCTACGGACTAACCCCCGACTAGCTTCTCAATCCAATCCTCAGACGAATATTTTACCTTCAAGTGCAAAGTGGAAGGAACAGCTCCCAGGACATGAAGCTAGGGTCTTGCCATAATGGCCGTGTAGGGGGAATAGGCATCCACTATAATGAAATTCAACTCCACCACTTTTGATCCTGCTTAAACGGGCAATCGAATCTAGCCCTTAGGAATGACAACTTTTCCGTCGAAGCTTACTAGGGGTGAATAATAAGTTGTCAAGTCCTCAAGTTTTAGGCCTAGCCCGTTGTATAAGTCAGGGTACATAATCTTTGCTCCATTGCCTTGATCCACCATTCTTAGCATGCAGCTGTATGGTCCCAATCTTGTCCTTATCTGAAAAGCTTAATGTTAGTCGGAATTCCACTCTAGCCCTCTTTCACTTAGAACTAGGGTCCTCGACGTGTGGTCGAGCCACATACATCACCTTGGAAGGATGAGAGCCAGTTCTCCCAGGAGTAGCAAAGATGACATTAATTGTGCCCAAAGGAGGCTTTAAGAAGCATTCCCTTGAGCCCCTAACCTCGCTTGGTCTCCCTACTCATTGGGATGATACAAAAATTGTTGTAACCTCCCCTCTCAGACCAGTTGCTCTAAATGGTTCCACGAAATTCTACAGTCCTCGGTGGTATGCCCTCGCTCCTAATGGTATTGGCAATGGAGACTTTGGTTATGCCTCATGGGGTCTCCTTCCATCTTGTTTGGCCATTTGAAGTATGGCTCATTCTTGATCTTCTCCAAGACCTGATGTACTGGCTCTTGGAATACTGTGTTGACCATTTGAGGAGTCGTAGGCCTAGACTGCCTAGCAAAATCTCTTCGGGGTTTATTATTGTTGTATGGTATTGGTTTGACCTGAAGTCCCTCCTCTCCTAAGGGACAACCTTAGCCTTCCACTTCCCTTGTTGTTGGTCCTCAACCCTCTTGAACTTATCAATTCGGTCCATAAGCTGGCGTACACTGATAGCAAGTTTCCCAGTCAAAGATTTCCTCAAACCATGCTCGGTAGGCAAGCCGACCTTGAAAGTCTTGATGGCCACATCGTCAAAGTCACCATCTATGTAGTTGAACATCTCCTAGTATCGGTCTGAGTACATTTTTAGGGTCTCTCTTTCTTGCATGGCCATAGATAGTAAGAAGTCTAAGGGTTGAGGAACCCTGCTGCATGTAATGAAGCGGGACCCAAAGGCCTGAGTGAGTTCCTTAAAGGAATCAATGGAACTTGCTCCCAAGTCATCAAACCACCTCATTGCCATAGGCCCTAAGTTAGATGGGAATACTTTGCACATCAGGGCCTCATTCTTGGAGTGCACAGCCATTCTTTGGTTAAAGTGGATTATGTGCTCCACAGGGTCTGTACGACCATTATACATGGTGAACATGGACTAAGTGAACTGCTGAGGAAGTCTCTTTCCCTCAATCTTGAATGTGAAAGGTGATTTGAAAATTTGGTTAAGCGCTCTGCTCATCGCATCATTCCTCAAGCCTTTGGAAGATGAGCTCCTGTTTCGGCACTTATAGTGGTAGTTCTCATTATACGAGAAAGACTCACTGGGGGGAGTCCTCGACCTAGGCCTGTAACTATAATCTCCTTCCTCACTAGAAGAAGAAACAAACCTTGAGGCAGTTTTTCTTCATCGTTCACTGCACAATTTCCTCCACAAATGATCAATCTCCTGTTACATGTTTTTAGCATTCTCTTCATGAGAAACGTGGCTCCCACCCCGAGATTGGTTTCTATTGGTATGGGTAGTATGCACATTGCCCACTTGGTCCCTTTTCTGTTCAAGATTACGGAAGTGATCTTGACGTTGAGACCCCATAGATTTTGCCTTATTCAGACTTGAACCTACCATAGTTGAACGTTAGACTCACCATAACTCTAGAAATTTCCCACAGACGACGCCAATTGTAAGGACGTAGTTTGAGTCCCTAACCTAAAGGATAAATGAACGTAGGCCCAAAAAACCCAATACAATGAATTTGTAGAAAATGGATTGAAAAACTGGGCTTAAATGAATTAGACAACAAGTAAAGTGAGTTTAGATGACAAGAAAAGGAAGATAGATTGATTTAAACTAAAGAAAATCGTCCTCGGCACAGTTTGATTACAAATTCAGTTCTTGATTGCTATAGTGTTTTTCTCGTCCTTTCTCGATACCTTTTCCTCAAGGGTCTCTTACACTATATATCTCCCTTTAAATGATCTTGGCCCTCCATTTATTGATCATTTAGGTCACTATTTGAGTGCTTGTTCCATCGAACACTCTCTCTAGCCCTCTATGAGTTGGGGTAGCCAAAACAATACTGTTCAGGGGACTTCTCACATAAATGCAGTCAGAAAGTTAGCTGCGGAGCATTCAATGCGGTGGCAGCAGCTTTCCCTTAGATATTTCCTAGCTCTCATCATTCCTGTACGTTCATAATGCATGTTTTTACTAATAGAACTTCCTGAAATGTCACCCTTGATGATAGGAGGCATATCTTGATCTTCGTTGCATTTAGCCGAAGGGATATTCCTCCTTAGACAACTTTTCTCATCCTTTACAGTCATAGTTTGCTCATGAAGTTTAAAGTATTACGTCTTCCTTACTATTGATCTATTCTTGAACCAAGGAGCCTCTTCAGACAAGGCCCTAGGCCCAATATACATTTGGGCCTGCGTCCCCGCACCATTAATTACTAGAAATATTTATATTGTAATATAATAACCGAATAACTATTCCTATTCATAATGAAATAACTATTCATATCCATAAATTTGCTTATTATATATGGAAAGTTTGTAAAAGGCAATGCATATGGAAAGTTTATATTTTTGAAAATATATTAATTTTTAAAATTGCTACATTTATTAAGAAATAACTATTACCATATTAGACTGAAATGTTTATTATTATTTTCAAAGAATAACTATCCTTTATAATAAAGATGCAACCGAATAACTAATAACTAAATAGTTATTATATATGAAATTCTCTAAAAAAGTTATTACATATAAATAATCATTTCATTACAAGATCTTTTATAGCACATCAAGCATGCCCTGTATGTAGGGGTGGCAATTTTTATCTATATCCATGAACCCGCCTATTACCCACCTTATTTGGGTAAGTCTTAACCCAACCCATTTGAGTATTTGGGTTAAATGGATAAAGACCCATTTGGTTATTTAATTAGATGGGTTTAAATGGATAAACCCACTAATACCTACTAGACCCATCTAAAATTTAAAATTAAATAAACTCACTAATACCCAAATCCTTCTAAAATCTAAATCTTAAATAAACAGTATGAACTCTAGATTTTCTCAGCAACCAAACACTTTCCCAAACACTTTAACCTCTAGATTTCTAAGCCCAAACACTTTTTGTCATATTTTCTCAATAACCAAACAAAAGGAAATTCTAGAGAGAGAACAGAGATGAAATCAGAGCTCACCAGAGGTAGTGTATCAGCTTCTTCTCCGGCGAAGCTGGTTATGTTCGCCGGAGTTCTCGTTTTCTTGTATGATTCCAGATGGGTCGCCGATATCGACAGACGATATGTTCGTTAATGGTTAGATCTGGCCAATATTTTCGATATTTAACCGAGATCTTTTGTTCGGTGGTGGTTACGATGGAGATTTGAAGTCTTCTTTGAGTCTCTGGTCACCATTGAGGAAGCTGTTTATGGAATAGGTGTCGGAATCCGACGAGCTTGAAGGAGTCCCAACCAAAATGGTGGAAGGCGCAAGCTAGCAGAAGCTCTTCCCATATACCCCATGTTTGTTTCTCGGGAAAGCTTTGTTTTTCCATGAAAAATTTTCCCTCCTTTTAACTTCTCCGTGTTTCATGAATTTTATTGGGCTTTCCTTAGCTATATGATGTTGCTAGGGATTTATTTTTCTTTTTCTTTTTCTTTTTCATTTTCTTTAGGTAATATTTTCTTAGACTCTGTTTCATTGCCAAGAAAAAAAAAAAAGACTTCTGTTTTTTTTTTTTTTTGGCTTTGTTTGGTTGCTGAGAAATGAATTTTGTGAAGGGAAAATGAAATGAAAGAACAAGAAAAGTAATTTTTGAACTTTTTAATTTTTTTTTAAAGTTTTTAACAAGTTATTTATTTATTTGAATCATATTGGATTAAATGGACGGGTTACTAATTAAATGGGTTGGGTGAATAATGGATAAATAATTTATATATAAACGGGTAATAAATGGATAAATGGGTAATTACATGTCCAACTCGCCCATTTGCCACCCCTACCTGTATGAGTTATTGGACATTATAAAATTTAATAAAATATAATGCGGTGAAGCTCTAAAAGCAACTTAACTTTACAATTTCTAAATTTAAAACACATTTAAATTCTATGTACTAAATGAAAAACATCCATCATAGTCAAAAAAAAAAAAAAAAAAAAAAAAAAAAAAAACCAACAAAGTCATATCCTCTTACGCATATTCAGTTATAAACCATTGTAGCGGTAGGGGAAAAACGGCTTAATGGCATCCACACTTGGAGAACCACCACCCCATTTATATTCTCTACAGCATTGAAACAAACAACGCATTTGTTCCGCATACATGGTGCGAGAGAATCTTATAAAACAAATGAAAAACAATATATATATATATATATATATATATATTATACAAGATAGAATTTCTACTTTAACTTAATTCAAGTGTATATGTGTATGAAGCTCCCTTTTGAAAACTTGAATTCCGGCCCTTACCCTCTACACCCTACAATCATTTATACTTATGGGGTGACTATCACACTAAAGGTATGCGGTGGTACAAATGGAAATTATTATTTATACTATGTAGCATTCAATTAAGATTATGTTATGAAGAATTTAATAAAAGCAGCATTTGCTACATTTTAATGGTTTTTCCAAGTGTATGAGTGACCATATTTGAGCCAAAATCTCAATTGAATATTTTATTAGCCTTGATTAGATTTGCATTTAATAATTTATCATTTTATTTTAATTCAGTTTGTAGTTATATTTAAATTTGTCTTTAATTATACATACATTTTTTGAAGAAGAAAGTGATCAAGTTTTAATTATCTATACATTAACTATATTTGTTCTATTTTTTTTTTCTTATTCACAAAATTTTAAGCATCATATCCTAAATATGTCTAAAATTTAATAATTTTTAATTATTAATAAATAAAAAGGTTTCTTTTAAAGACAAATTAATAATTTAGCTACCAAAATCACATATCAACCCGGATGCATTTATTATTTGGTAAAAATATTCACCATTATAAGAAAAAAAATTTCAGCCTTCAAAACTCAATTTATTTTCCATTTAGTAAGCAAAACTACTTGCAGCACTAACCCTAGGCACAAAAGAAATGAAATATAAACTACACAATAGCGATAAACTTAAAAATTGAACAGAAAGCAAAACACATTATGATTTCTAAGAAATAAAACTACAAAATTAAGATTTAAAAAAAAAAAAAAATGTTTGCAGAGGCAGGCTTATGTCTTGCTTATAAAGTTGATTATTTTGTACTTGTAATTAAGTGTCACCAGAAAATTCACAACCCTATCTAGTAGTCCATTAGGCTAATGGGAGGGCCCAATTGATGAGGCACCATGGATAGCCCACTAACCTGGTGGGTAAGATTGTGAGCTAATTTTTTTGCCCATGGACGCTCGTTAGGTCCAAACCACTAGCCTAACCCAACCACCCGCTCACCGGCCCATGATTTATAAGAAACTTTTTTCTAAGGAGAGGGGGGTGGTTCAAACTTATGATATGAGGGGGAAGAGACTATTGAAACCATATGCCTAAGTACTAAAATACCCAAGTAATTGTGTAAAGTTAATGCATTATTGGACCGATGGCAAGTGGGCTAGGCAAGAATCAAAATTTTAAAAAGTTTTAATATTTACAAATGGTTGTGTTAAGCTATAATTCTTCTTTCTTTCTTTTTTAAGATAAAGTTACTTGATATTTTCAAATTAATTGAGAATTGCAAATGATAGACATGTATGTAGATGCCAAACTAGTTGAGATGTCACATTTTGTAAAGAAGCAACTATTCTCACCCTAATATGAATACGCCAATGTATTTATTTATTACAATCAATAAAAGTTAATCACTAGTTTTTTTTTAAAGTATATTGTTCATTCTACAAGGTTTTCAAAGCAAAATATTTTCCAAATGGGTCTTTGTTTGAAACTAAAGCATCCTCTGGCTCGTTTGCATGGAAAAGCATCCTCCACGCTAGAAACATTATCAAGCAAGGTGGAGAGTGGGAGATGGCTCCCAAATCAGCATTTATGACTCAAACTGGCTGCCAAGAGAAACACAAGGCTGAATGCAATCACCACCAGCCCCTTCTCTCAAATATGCCATGGTCTCTGCCTTAATTGATCCACTAACAAAATGTTGGAAGGTGAGCACTATTGATAGCCTTTTCATGTCCTATGAAGCCCAGAAAATTAAAGCTATTCCCCTGTGCACCTCAATGCAACCCGACTACCTATATTGGCCTAGGAGTAGAGATGGATCCTATGAGGTAAAATCGGGTTACCAGTGGTTGTGTGAAACAGATTTGACAGAGCTTGCTTCAGTGTCGAATTCTGAGAGTGTTAAAGGATTTTGGAAGAAAATCTAGAAATCACATATGCCAGGAAAAATCAAGCACTTCTAGTGGAAAGCCTGCTCTAATGCTCTACCTACCAAAGAAAATTTGCTGAAATGAAGAATCACCACCGAAGACACATGCCATCAATGCTCATCTCATTCTAAATTGGTTTTACACGCACTCTGGGATTGTGCTTCTCTCCATTAGGTTTGGGATGTGGACTTCCACTGAATTGACAGAAACAAAGCTTCTATAGGAACATTTAAAAACCTCGTGGAACTGATTTTCAAAAAACCTAGCATGTTTGAGCTCTTTGCAGTCACTACTTGGTTTCTATGGTCTCAGCGAAACAAGCTTAGGTTGAATATTGATGGACTCCCCTTGAATCGGATTGTGGTCAAAGTAAGGAGATACTTATCTCTTTATAAACCTACCCTGCAAACCAGGATGAAGCAAACCCATACTACAAGGGAGAAGTGGACAGTACCTGATAGGAATGGTTGCAAGACAAACTTTGACAATGCCATGTTCCACGACTCAGGCGAAGCGGGTTTGGGTGTAGTCATTCGGAATCATGAATGAGAAGTCATGGCAGCATTATTTGAAAAACAAATCCCACTACCACCCACTGTTACTCAGCTAGAATTACTAGTAGCTAGGTGAGCTGCCCTTTTTGTCCAGGAAGTAGGTCTTCACAATTCCATTTTGGAAGGAGACTCGAAATTGTCATCAATTCCCTTCGGAAAGGTGATATGTTTCAATCTGCTTTTATTCAAGATACGTTGGTTTATTTAAACTCTCTAGAGAGCTATAGTTTTTCACACATCTATAGGCAAGGTAATTCTGTTGTCGATGTCTTAGCGAAGAAAGCCAGATTTGGCTCTTCTTTAACTGTCTGGATAGAGTTTGTTCCTCCTAATATTTTTACTCTTGTTTTGGCTGACAAGCCTATTCTTGATTAATAAAACTTACAAGCATGATTCTCAAAAAAAAAAAAAAAAAAAGTATATTGTTGAATTTGACAAATTTTTTTCCTTGACATATAATATAATTATAATTATTTATTAAATTTTATAATCTCATTAAAAGCCCGATAAAATCTCAATAATTGCCCATTACAAACCCATAGGTAGCCCGTTAAAAGTCCATTAAGCCTAGTCCACCTGCTAAAAGTCCAATGAACATTACCCATGGGCCGGTGTTTTTTTTTTCAGCTTGACAACTGGTCAACGGCCAACTAGGCCTGCCTCACACAACCATAGGTGGAGTAAGAATGGGCTGGCCCAGCCCATTTCCAACCTGCAATGCTGATTATTTTCTTATATATATTTAAATGAGTTTTGCACTTCATTTGGTTTCACTGTTTTACTAGATTGCCAAGGATAGTTGTATAATTTTATAAAAACAAATTATCTTGATAAATAATTTCTGAATTTGTGACTCACCCAAGCAAAAACAATAAAAGATTAATTGCTTTTTTTTGTTGATAAGAATAGATTAATTACACCCTCCATTTTTCCTAGGCCCAGAAACAAAGCCATCTCACACAAACGGTCTACAGTTAAAAAAATTTGAACTATTTTCTACAGTCAAAAAAAAAAAAAAATTGCACTCAAACAAAACTTTGATCAATTAAATTACTTTATAGTAAAAAGCGTGAAGATGTTTTCAATGGTGTTTTGGTTTGTACAAGTTTTGGGTGAGCCAAAAACTCATTGTTTAGCATCCACCGACATTCACAAGTATAATAAGAAATTGAAAAGAAAACTCTTTAATTACTTGAACAAAAGAATAAGAGAATACAAAAGAATTATTTACATTACTCTGCTATATATATACACACACACTCATATGTTACCAGTGTTTACAAATGAGAATAATAAATTGAAGTGGTGCTATTGGTATTAGCTTGGGTTATTAAATATATAGGACATTAATTCGACAAAAACATTTAGAGGTATTAAAATGGTTTTTTCTTGCAATTTTCATGATATTAGTTACGTCAAGTTTTTCATTACATTGCTATTATGTATATATTTTTGAAAGTCACTATTGGATAATACATGTACAATTTCAATTCACAATCATTGCAAGTGAAATTATACTAAATACAACACAAAATAAAAAGAAAAGATTGGTCCAATAGTATCACCTAAATTATATGAGGATAGGCACATGACATCGATCAGCTCAATTACAATTTTTTAGGCTCAAGATCTTTGCATACAAAACATTTGAATAAAAACAATATAAAAAATATGCTCATTAATTTAGAGAAAAAAAAAATAACAGCAAAAATATAAACAATTTAATTTTTATGGAAAGTTAACAAAAGAAAATTTCAATGTTGATTATACTTAAATTTTCTCTAAGCTTTGGTTGTATATATATATATATATATATATTACATAATTAGTAATGGACCGTACATAATCATGGTTGTGGGGCCAAAAGATTGGGCAGCCTTGGCCCATTCCAAGCCAGGCCCAAATGGCCCACTCCGAGGAAGGATGACTATCCGAGGCCAATTTGGAGGGAAACTCTTCTTTGGATCCACGCCGAGGACCCTTTCGTCCTCAGCATACTGGGGATAATTGCAAGGGGGGGGGGGGGACAAACCCAGAGTAAGTTGTCACCTTCGAACTTAATACGTTCACCTAACCCTTCTGGCCGCATTAATGGGGATGCAACCCTCGGGCAGGGCTACATCGATCAGGGTGAACCACTTGAGCACGGATACGACCTCTGATGGGACAGGCAGCCAGAGGAGAGGCCAATGAATGATCAACAGAAGGAGGAAGAGAGTAATATATAAGGGACACGAGCAAAGTGTAAAATGGGGGGGAGAAAAAGGAAAAAGGAGAGAGGTCTGGGAAACAAGCCTCCTCGGCCATTGGCCGAGGAGCATCCCTTAGTTGTAAATTGGTCTAAGTGTTCTTTTAATAAGATATAAAGTAGTTCCGGCCCGGTGAAGGCCGGCCAGTACCTAAACCTTCGATCCACTCTCTACAAATTCATTGTTTCGGATTCGTTGGGCCTTTAATCCATATCTTTTGAGCTTGGGCTACGAAAACCGACCCTACAATTGGCGTCGTTTGTGGGGAGGATTAGTGCGCTGGCCGGCGCAACCGGCGGTCGTTCTAAGGGATCACTTTGCAGAAAGTTAGTGGCGCATCAAAAAAAAAAAAAATCGCAGAAAAGTAGAAGATTTAACAGCAAAAAAAAAAAAAAAATTTGATATTATTTCATAAGAAGAAGAGTACAAAATACAATCAGAGGCTCAGGCAGGCGTGTTTTACAAACAAATTTACAAGCTAATCCTACAATCAGAGGCCTAGGCGGACCGATTCTAGAACTAGCTAGAGGGAAGTGTCAACCCGTACCCTTGTTGGCATCAAGAGAATGGGAGAACTTGACAGTAAGGGGCGGGAAGGGGGCTGAGGCTGGCTCGCTTTAAGGCCACCAGCAACTCCTGGTCCGGTGTGGCGAAGCTTGAACAAAGTGAGGAGCAGATGCAGGCGCACCGGGACACCTTCCCTCATGATGTTCCCTTGATTCTCTCAAACCCTCACGAGCGTTGGCCATTGGAGACGGCAACACTCGTGCACCAGCCATGACGTGAATTCGCACATCTCCTCCGTCGGGGGTGCACTCCGAGGAGAGACATGAGGTACTCCAACGACATCCTTCCGGGCCACCATGCATGGCACCATCGGGGTTACGCCTGAACTCTACCGCGCCGGAAACATCGTAGGGGCTGCGGTCACGACGGCCCTTGGCCCGGATGTCCTCACACCTGCCCAAAGCCGCCACATGTCCTCCAACTCTGGCCACAATCCTGACGGGGTTATTAAAGGGGCTAAAGAAATTGAGGGGACGCGTTTCTAATTGTGTTTGGGAGATCATGGAGTGTGAAGAAACCTTTCCCTCGAAGAGTCTTATATAGGGGATAAATGTTGGTGAGAATTAATTCACGCGGAATTCGAAAAGAGAGCTGTTAACAGTGCTAATCACGGAGCCATCAAATTTCGAGGGGCCGTAGACCGCTGGATGTGTGCTAATTCACGAGGACATTAATGAGGGCGCGTCTCGCGCATCGAAATGTCAAGTGCAAAAAACGAATGGCCAGGGGACGCTTCGTCAATGAAAAAGATGGGGGCTCGAGCTGGAGGCGAGATCAATGCCACGTGTAAAGATCATAATCCGACCCAAGAAGGAGTCGTCTCCAGTAAAGCGGTCCGAGGACAAACCCCTACTTACAGAAAAATAGAAGCGATAGACAGAACCAAGGCATTGCATGGTCCTCGGACTCAAGCCTATGGGAAAACTAATCACACCATTATATTTGGGTACTAGACAGAACCAAGGTATTGCATGGTCCTCGGACTCAAACCTATGGCGAAACTAGATACTTACAGAAAAATAGAAGTGATAGACAGAACCAAAGCATTGCATGGTCCTCGGACTCAAGCCTATGGGAAAACTAATCACATCATTATATCTAGGTACTAGACAGAACTAAGGTATTGCATAGTCCCCGGACTAAAACTTATGGGGAAACCAGATACTTACAGAAAAATAGAAGTGATAGACAGAACCAAGGTATTGCATGGTCCTCGGACTCAAACCTGTGGGGAAACTAGATATTTACAGAAAAATAGAAGAAACAGACAAAACCAAGGCATTGAATGGTCCTCAGACTCAAGCATATGGGAAAACTAATCACACCATTATATCTAGGTACTAGACAGAACCAAGGTATTGCATGGTCCTCGGACTCAAACTTATGGGGAAACTAGATACTTACAGAAAAATAGAAGTGATAGACAGAACCAAGGCATTGCACGGTCCTCGGACTCAAGCCTATGGGAAAACTAATCACACCATTATATCTGGGTACTAGACAGAACCAAGGTATTGCATGGTCCTCGGACTCAAACCTATGGAGAAACTAGATACTTACAAAAAAATAGAAATGATAGACAGAACCAAGGCATTGCATGGTACTCGGACTCAAGCCTATAGGAAAACTAATCACACCATTATATCTGGGTACTAGACAGAACCAAGGTATTGCATGGTCCTAGGACTCAAACCTATGGGGAAACTAGATACTTACAGAAAAATAGAAGTGATAGACAGAACCAAGGCATTGCATGGTCCTCGGACTCAAGCCTATGGGAAAACTAATTACACCATTATATCTGGGTACTAGACAGAACCAAGGTATTGCATGGTCCTCGGACTCAAACATATGGGGAAACTAGATACTTAAAGAAAATTAGAAGTGACAGAAAGAACCAAGGTATTGCATGGTCCTCGGACTCAAACCTATGGGAAAACTAATCACACCATCATATCTGGGTACTAGACAGAACCAAGGTATTGCATAGTCCTCGGACTCAAACCTATGGGGAAACTAGATATTTACAAAAAAATAGAAGTGATAGACAGAACCAAGGCATTGCATGGTCCTCGGACTCAAGCCTATGGGAAAACTAATTAGACCATTATATCCGGGTACTAGACAGAACCAAGGTATTGCATGGTCCTCGGACTCAAACCTATGGGGAAACTAGATACTTACAGAAAAATAGAACTGATAGACAGAACCAAGGCATTGCATGGTCCTCGAACTCAAGCCTATGGGAAAACTAATTACACCATTATATCTGGATACTAGACAGAACCAAGGTATTGCATGACCCTCGGACTCAAACCTATGGGGAAACTAGTTACTTATAGAAAAATAGAAGTGACAGACAGAACCAAGGTATTGCATGGTCCTCGGACTCAAACTTATGGGAAAACTAATCACACCATTATATCTGGGTACTAGACAGAACCAAGGTATTGCATGGTCCTTGGACTCAAACCTGTGGGGAAACTAGATATTTACAGAAAAATAGAAGTAACAGACAGAACCAAGGCATTGCGTGGTCCTCAGACTCAAGCCTATGGGAAAACTAATCACATCATTATATCTAGGTACTAGACAGAACCAAGGTATTGCATGGTCCTCGGACTCAAACTTATGGGAAAACTAGATACTTACAGAAAAATAGAAGTGATAGACAGAACCAAGGCATTGCATGGTCCTCGGACTCAAGCCTATGGGAAAACTAATCACACCATTATATCTGGGTACTAGACAGAACCAAGGTATTGCATGGTCCCCGGACTCAAACCTATGGGGAAACTAGATACTTACAAAAAAATAGAAGTGATAGACAGAACCAAGGCATTGCATGGCACTCGGACTCAAGCCTATGGGAAAACTAATCACACCATTATATCTGGGTACTAGACAGAACCAAGGTATTGCATGGTCCTCGGACTCAAACCTGTGGGGAAACTAAATACTTACAGAAAAATAGAAGTGATAGACAGAACCAAGGCATTGCATGGTCCTCGGACTCAAGCCTATGGGAAAACTAATTACACCATTATATCTGGGTACTAGACAGAACCAAGGTATTGCATGGTCCTCGGACTCAAACCTGTGGGGAAACTAAATACTTACAGAAAAATAGAAGTGATAGACAGAACCAAGGCATTGCATGGTCCTCGGACTCAAGCCTATGGGAAAACTAATTACACCATTATATCTGGGTACTAGACAGAACCAAGGTATTGCATGGTCCTCGGACTCAAACCTATGGGGAAACAAGATAATTATAGAAAAATAGAAGTGACAGACAGAACCAAGGTATTGCATGGTCCTCGGACTCAAACCTATGGGGAAACTAGATACTTACAAAAAACCAGAAGTGATAGACAGAACCAAGGCATTGCATGGTCCTCGGACTCAAGCCTATGGGAAAACTAATCACACCATTATATCTGGGTCCTAGACAGAACCAAGGTATTGCATGGTCCTTGGACTCAAACCTATGGGGAAACTAGATACTTACAGAAAAATAGAAGTGATAGACAGAACCAAGGCATTGCATGGTCCCGGGACTCAAGCCTATAGGAAAACTAATCACACCATTATATCTGGGTACTAGACAGAACCAAGGTATTGCATGATCTTCGAACTCAAACCTATGGGGAAACTAGATACAGAAAAATAAAAGTGATAGACAGAACCAAGGCATTGCATGGTCCTCGGACTCAAGCCTATGGGAAAACTAATCACACCATTATATCCGGGTACTAGACAGAACCAAGGTATTGCATGGTCCTCAAACTCAAACCTATGGGGAAACTAGATAGTTACAGAAAAATAGAAGTGATAGACAGAACCAAGGCATTGCATGGTCCTCGGACTCAAGCCTATGGGAAAACTAATCACACCATTATATCTGGGCACTAGACAGAACCAAGCTATTACATGGTCCTCGGACTCAAACCTTTGGAGAAACTAGATACTTATAGAAAAATAGAAGTGATAGACAGAACCAAGGCATTGCATGGTCCTCGGACTCGAGCTTATAAGAAAACTAATCACACCATTATATCTGGGTACTAGACAGAACCAAGGTATTGCATGGTCTTCGGACTCAAACCTATGGGGAAACTAGATACTTATAGAAAAATAGAAGTAATAGATAGAACCAAGGCATTGCATGGTCCTCGGACTCAAGCCTATGGTAAAACTGATCCCATCATTATATCTGGGTACTAGACAGAACCAAGGTATTGCATGGTCCTCGGACTCAAACCTGTGGGGAAACTAGATACTTACAGAAAAATAGAAGGGATAGACAGAACCAAGGCATTGCATGGTACTCGGACTCAAGCCTTTGGGAAAACTAATCATACCATTATATCCGGGTACTAGACAGAACTAAGGTATTGCACGGTCCTCGGGCTCAAACCTATGCGGAAACGAGATACTTACAGAAAAATAGAAGTGATTGACAGAACCAAGGCATTGCATGGTCCTCGGACTCAAGCCTATGGGAAAACTAATGACACCATTATATCTGGGTACTAGACAGAACCAAGCTATTGCATGGTCCTCGGACTCAAACCTATGGGGAAACTAGATACTTACAGAAAAATAGAAATGATAGACAGAACCAAGGCATTGCATGGTCCTCGGACTCAAGCCTATGGGAAAACTAATCACACCATTATATCTGGGTACTAGACAGAACCAAGGTATTGCATGGTCCTCGGACTCAAACTTATGGGGAAATTAGATACTTACAGAGAAATAGAAGTGATAGACAGAACCAAGGCATTGCATGGTCCTCGGACTCAACCTATGGGAAAACTAATCGCACTATTATATCTGGGTACTAGACAGAACCAAGGTATTGGATGGTCCTCGGACTCAAACCTATGGGGAAACTTGATATTTACAGAAAAATAGAAGAGATAGACAGAACTAAGGCATTGCATGGTCCTCGAACTCAAGCCTATGGGAAAACTAATCACACCATTATATCTGGGTACTAGACGGAACCAAAGTATTGCATGGTCCTCGGACTCAAACCTATGGGGAAACTAGATACTTACAAAAAAATAGAAGTGATAGACAGAACCAAGGCATTGCATGGTACTCGGACTCAAGCCTATGGGAAAACTAAATACACCATTATATCTGGGTACTAGACAGAACCAAGGTATTGCATGGTCCCCGGACTCAAACCTGTGGGGAAACTAGATACTTACAGAAAAATAGAAGTGATAGACAGAACCAAAGCATTGCATGGTCCTCGGACTCAAGCCTATGGGATAACTAATTACACCATTATATCTGAGTACTAGACAGAACCAAGGTATTGCATGGTCCTCGGACTCAAACCTATGGGGAAACTAGATACTTATAGAAAAATAGAAGTGACAGACAGAACCATGGTATTGCATGGTCCTCAGACTCAAACCTATGGGGAAACCAGAAACTTACAAAAAAATAGAAGTGATAGACAGAACCAAGGCATTGCATGGTCCTCGGACTCAAGCCTATGGGGAAACTAATCACACCATTATATCTGGGTCCTAGACAGAACCAAGGTATTGCGTGGTCCTTGGACTCAAACCTATGGGAAAACTAGATAATTACAGAAAAATAGAAGTGATGGAGAGAACCAAGGCATTGCATGGTCCCCGGACTCAAGCCTATAGGAAAACTAATCACACTATTATATCTGGGTACTAGACAGAACCAAGGTATTGCATGGTCCTCGAACTCAAACCTATGGGGAAACTAGATACAGAAAAAGAAAAGTGATAGACAGAACCAAGGCATTGCATGGTCCTCGGACTAAAGCCTATGGAAAAACTAATCACACCATTATATCTGGGTACTAGACAGAACCAAGGTATTGCATGGTTTTCAAACTCAAACCTATGGGGAAACTAGATAGTTACAGAAAAATAGAAGTGATAGACAGAACCAAGGCATTGCATGGTCCTCGGACTCAAGCCTATGGGAAAACTAATCACACCATTATATCTGGGTACTAGACGGAACCAAGGTATTGCATGGTCCTCGAACTCAAACCTATGGGGAAACTAGATACAGAAAAATAAAAGTGATAGACAGAACCAAGGCATTGCATGGTCCTCGGACTCAAGCCTATGGAAAAACTAATCACACCATTATATCTGGGTACTAGACAGAACCAAGGTATTGCATGGTTCTCAAACTCAAACCTATGGGGAAACTAGATAGTAACAGAAAAATAGAAGTGATAGACAGAACCAAGGCATTGCATGGTCCTCGGACTTAAGCCTATGGGAAAACTAATCACACCATTATATCTGGGTACTTGACAGAACCAAGCTATTACATGGTCTTCGGACTCAAACCTATGGAGAAACTAGATACTTATAGAAAAATATAAGTGATAGACAGAACCAAGGCATTGCATGGTCCTCGGACTCAAGCCTACGGGAAAACTAATCACACCATTATATCTGGGTACTAGACAGAACCAAGGTATTGCATGGTCCTCGGACTCAAACCTATGGGGAAACTAGATACTTACAGAAAAATAGAAGTGATAGACAGAACCAAGGCAATGCATGGTCCTCGGACTCAAGCCTATGGGAAAACTAATCACACCATTATATCTGGGTACTAGACAGAACCAAGGTATTGCATGGTCCTCGGACTCAAACTTATGGGGAAATTAGATACTTACAGAGAAATAGAAGTGATAGACAGAACCAAGGCATTGCATGGTCCTCGGACTCAACCTATGGGAAAACTAATCACACCATTATATCTGGGTACTTGACAGAACCAAGCTATTACATGGTCTTCGGACTCAAACCTATGGAGAAACTAGATACTTATAGAAAAATATAAGTGATAGACAGAACCAAGGCATTGCATGGTCCTCGGACTCAAGCCTACGGGAAAACTAATCACACCATTATATCTGGGTACTAGACAGAACCAAGGTATTGCATGGTCCTCGGACTCAAACCTATGGGGAAACTAGATACTTACAGAAAAATAGAAGTGATAGACAGAACCAAGGCAATGCATGGTCCTCGGACTCAAGCCTATGGGAAAACTAATCACACCATTATATCTGGGTACTAGACAGAACCAAGGTATTGCATGGTCCTCGGACTCAAACTTATGGGGAAATTAGATACTTACAGAGAAATAGAAGTGATAGACAGAACCAAGGCATTGCATGGTCCTCGGACTCAACCTATGGGAAAACTAATCACACTATTATATCTGGGTACTAGACAGAACCAAGGTATTGCATGGTCCTCGGACTCAAACCTATGGGGAAACTTGATATTTACAGAAAAATAGAAGAGATAGACAGAACTAAGGCATTGCATGGTCCTCGAACTCAAGCCTATGGGAAAACTAATCACACCATTATATCTGGGTACTAGACGGAACCAAGGTATTGCATGGTCCTCGGACTCAAACCTATGGGGAAACTAGATACTTACAAAAAAATAGAAGTGATAGACAGAACCAAGGCATTGCATGGTACCCGGACTCAAGCCTAGGGGAAAACTAATCACACCATTATATCCAGGTACTAGACAGAACCAAGGTATTGCATGGTCCACGGACTCAAACCTGTGGGGAAACTAGATACTTACAGAAAAATAGAAGTGATAGACAGAACCAAGGCATTGCATGGTCCTCGGACTCAAGCCTATGGGATAACTAATTACACCATTATATCTGGGTACTAGACAGAACCAAGGTATTGCATGGTCCTCGGACTCAAACCTATGGGGAAACTAGATACTTATAGAAAAATAGAAGTGACAGACAGAACCAAGGTATTGCATGGTCCTCAGACTCAAACCTATGAGGAAACCAGATACTTACAAAAAAATAGAAGTGATAGACAGAACCAAGGCATTGCATGGTCCTCGGACTCAAGCCTATGGGGAAACTAATCACACCATTATATCTGGGTCCTAGACAGAACCAAGGTATTGTGTGGTCCTTGGACTCAAACCTATGGGGAAACTAGATACTTACAGAAAAATAGAAGTGATGGAGAGAACCAAGGCATTGCATGGTCCCCGGACTCAAGCCTATAGGAAAACTAATCACACCATTATATCTGGGTGCTAGACAGAACCAAGGTATTGCATGGTCCTCGAACTCAAACCTATGGGGAAACTAGATACAGAAAAATAAAAGTGATAGACAGAACCAAGGAATTGCATGGTCCTCGGACTCAAGCCTGTGGAAAAACTAATCACACCATTATATCTGGGTACTAGACAGAACCAAGGTATTGCATGGTCCACGGACTCAAACCTGTGGGGAAACTAGATACTTACAGAAAAATAAAAGTGATAGACAGAACCAAGGCATTGCATGGTCCTCGGACTCAAGCCTATGGGATAACTAATTACAGCATTATATCTGGGTACTAGACAGAACCAAGGTATTGCATGGTCTTCGGACTCAAACCTATGGGGAAACTAGATACTTATTGAAAAATAGAAGTGACAGACAGAACCAAGGTATTGCATGGTCCTCAGACTCAAACCTATGGGGAAACCAGATACTTACAAAAAAATAGAAGTGATAGACAGAGCCAAGGCATTGCATGGTCCTCGGACTCAAGCCTCTGGGGAAACTAATCACACCATTATATCTGGGTCCTAGACAGAACCAAGGTATTGCGTGGTCCTTGGACTCAAACCTATGGGGAAACTAGATACTTACAGAAAAATAGAAGTGATGGAGAGAACCAAGGCATTGCATGGTCCCCGGACTCAAGCCTATAGGAAAACTAATCACACCATTATATCTGGGTACTAGACAGAACCAAGGTATTGCATGGTCCTCGAACTCAAACCTATGGGGAAACTAGATACAGAAAAATAAAAGTGATAGACTGAACCAAGGAATTGAATGTTTCTCGGACTCAAGCCTGTGGAAAAACTAATCACACCCTTATATCTGGGCACTAGACAGAATCAAGGTATTGCATGGTCCACGGACTCAAACCTGTGGAGAAACTAGATACTTACAGAAAAATAGAAGTGATAGACAGAACCAAGGCATTGCATGGTCCTCGGACTCAAGCCTATGGGATAACTAATTACACCATTATATCTGGGTACTAGACAGAACCAAGGTATTGCATGGTCCTCGGACTCAAACCTATGGGGAAACTAGATACTTATAGAAAAATAGAAGTGACAGACAGAACCAAGGTATTGCATGGTCCTCAGACTCAAACCTATGGGGAAACCAGATACTTACAAAAAAATAGAAGTGATAGACAGAACCAAGGCATTGCATGGTCCTCGGACTCAAGCCTATGGGGAAACTAATCACACCATTATATCTGTGTCCTAGACAGAACCAAGGTATTGCGTGGTCCTTGGACTCAAACCTATGGGGAAACTAGATACTTACAGAAAAATAAAAGTGATGGAGAGAACCAAGGCATTGCATGGTCCCCGGACTCAAGCCTATAGGAAAACTAATCACACCATTATATCTGGGTACTAGACAGAACCAAGGTTTTGCATGGTCCTCGAACTCAAACCTATGGGGAAACTAGATACAGAAAAATAAAAGTGATAGACAGAACCAAGGAATTGCATGGTCCTCGGACTCCAGCCTGTGGAAAAACTAATCACACCATTATATCTGGGTACTAGACAGAACCAAGGTATTGCATGGTCCACGGACTCAAACCTGTGGGGAAACTAGATACTTACAGAAAAATAGAAGTGATAGACAGAACCAAGGCATTGCATGGTCCTCGGACTCAAGCCTATGGGATAACTAATTACACCATTATATCTGGGTACTAGACAGAACCAAGGTATTGCATGGTCTTCGGACTCAAACCTATGGGGAAACTAGATACTTATTAAAAAATAGAAGTGACAGACAGAACCAAGGTATTGCATGGTCCTCAGACTCAAACCTATGGGGAAACCAGATACTTACAAAAAAATAGAAGTGATAGACAGAGCCAAGGCATTGCATGGTCCTCGGACTCAAGCCTATGGGGAAACTAATCACACCATTATATCTGGGTCCTAGACAGAACCAAGGTATTGCGTGGTCCTTGGACTCAAACCTATGGGGAAACTAGATACTTACAGAAAAATAGAAGTGATGGAGAGAACCAAGGCATTGCATGGTCCCCGGACTCAAGCCTATAGGAAAACTAATCACACCATTATATCTGGGTACTAGACAGAACCAAGGTATTGCACGGTCCTCGAACTCAAACCTATGGGGAAACTAGATACAGAAAAATAAAAGTGATAGACAGAACCAAGGAATTGCATGGTCCTCGGGCTCAAGCCTGTGGAAAAACTAATCACACCCTTATATCTGGGTACTAGACAGAACCAAGCTATTACATGGTCCTCGGACTCAAACCTATGGAGAAACTAGATTCTTATAGAAAAATATACGTGATAGACAGAACCAAGGCATTGCATGGTCCTCGGACTCAAGCTTATAAGAAAACTAATCACACCATTATATCTGGGTACTAGACAGAACCAAGGTATTGCATGGTCTTCGGACTCAAACCTATGGGGAAACTAGATACTTATAGAAAAATAGAAGTAATAGATAGAACCAAGGCATTGCATGGTCCTCGGACTCAAGCCTATGGTAAAACTGATCCCAGCATTATATCTGGGTACTAGACAGAACCAAGATATTGCATGGTCCTCGGACTCAAACCTCTGGGGAAACTAGATACTTAAAGAAAAATAGAAGGGATAGACAGAACCAAGGCATTGCATGGTCCTCGGACTCAAGCCTTTGGGAAAACAAATCACACCACTATATCTGGGTACTAGACAGAACCAAGGTATTGCATGGTCCTCGGACTCAAACCTATAGAGAAACTAGATACTTACAGAAAAACAGAAGTGATAGACAGAACCAAAGCATTGCATGGTCCTCGGACTCAAGCCTATGGGAAAACTAATCACACCATTATATCTGGGTACTAGACAGAACCAAGGTATTGCATGGTCCTCGGACTCAAACCTATGGGGAAACTAGATACTTACAGAAAAATAGAAGTGATAGACAGAACCAAGGCATTGCATGGTACTCGGACTCAAGCCTATGGGAAAACTAATCACACCATTATATCTGGGTACTAGACAGAACCAAGGTATTGCATGGTCTTCGGACTCAAACCTGTGGGGAAACTAAATACTTACAGAAAAATAGAAGTGATAGACAGAACCAAGGCATTGCATGGTCCTCGGACTCAAGCCTATGGGAAAACTAATTACACCATTATATCTGGGTACTAGACAGAACTAAAGTATTGCGTGGTCCTCGGACTCAAACCTATGGGGAAACTAGATACTTATAGAAAAATAGAAGTGATAGACAGAACCAAGGCATTGCATGGTCCTTGGACTCAATCCTATGGGAAAACTAATCACACCGTTATATCTGGGTACTGGACAGAACCATAGTATTGCATGGTCCTCGGACTCAAACCTATGGAGAAACTAGATACTTACAGAAAAATAGAAGTGATAGACAGAACCAAGGTATTGCATGGTCCTCGGACTCAAACCAACAGAGAAACTAGATACTTACAGAAAAATAGAAGTGATAGACAGAACCAAGGCCTTGCTTGGTCCTCGGACTCAAGCCTATGGGAAAACTAATCACACCATTATATCTGGGTACTAGACAGAAATAAAGTATTGCATGATCCTCGGACTCAAACCTATGGGGAAAAGAGATACTTACAGAAAGATAGAAATGATAGACAGAACCAAGGCATTGCATGGTCCTCGGACTCAAGCCTATGGGAAAACTAATCACACCATTATATATGGGTACTAGACAGAACCAAGGTATTGCATGGTCCTCGGACTCAAACCTATGGGGAAACTAGATACTTACAGAAAAATGGAAGTGATAGACAGAACCAAGGTATTGCATGGTCCTCAGACTCAAACCTGTGGGGAAACTAGATACTTACAGAAAAATAGAAGTGATAGACAGAACCAAGGTATTGCATGGTCCTCGGACTCAAACGTATGGGGAAACTAGATAGTTACAGAAAAATAGAAGTGATAGACAGAACCAAGGTATTGCATGGTCCTCGGACTCAAACTTATGGGGAAACTAGATACTTACAGAGAAATAGAAGTGATAGACAGAACCAAGGCATTGCATGGTCCACGGACTCAAGCCTATAGGAAAATTAATCACACCATTATATCTGGGTACTAGACAGAACCAAGGTATTGCATGGTCCTCGAACTCAAACCTGTGGGGAAACTAGATACATAAAAATAAAAGTGATAGACAGAACCAGGGCATTGCATGGTCCTCGGACTCAAGCCTATGGGAAAACTAATCACACAATTATATCTGGGAACCAGACAGAACCAATGTATTGCATGGTCCTCAAACTCAAACCTATGGGGAAACTAGATAGTTACAGAAAAATAGAAGTGATAGACAGAACCAAGGCATTGCATGGTCCTGGGACTCAAGCCTAAGGGAAAACTAATCACACCATTATATCTGGGTACTAGACAGAACCAAGATATTACATGGTCCTCGGACTCAAACCTATGGAGAAACTAGATACTTATAGAAAAATAGAAGTGATGGACAGAACCAAGGCATTGCATGGTCCTCGGACTCAAGCTTATAAGAAAACTAATCACACCATTATATCTGGGTACTAGACAGAACCAAGGTATTGCATGGGCCTCAGACTCAAACCTATGGGGAAACTAGATACTTACAGAAAAATAGAAGTGATAGACAGAGCCAAGACATTGCATGGTTCTCGGACTCAAGCCTTTGGGAAAACTAATCACACCATTATGTCTGGGTACTAGACAGAACCAAGGTATTGCATGGTCCTCGGACTCAAACCTATAGAGAAACTAGATACTTACAGAAAAATAGAAGTGATAGACAGAACCAAGGCATTGCATGGTCCTCGGACAAAAGCCTATGGGAAAAGTAATCACACCATTATATCTGGGTACTAGACAGAACTAAGGTATTGCATGGTCCTCGGACTCAACCCTGTGCGGAAACGAGATACTTACAGAAAAATAGAAGTGACAGACAGAACCAAGGCATTGCATGGTCCTCGGACTCAAGCCTATGGGAAAATTAGTCACACCATTATATCTGGGTACTAGACAGAACCAAGGTATTGCATGGTCCACGGACTCAAACCTTCGGGAAAACTAGATACTTACAGAAAAATAGAAGTGATAGACAGAACCAAGGCAATGCACGGTCCTCGGACTCAAGCCTATGGGAAAACTAATCACACCATTATATCTGGGTACAAGACAGAACCAAGGTATTGCATGGTCCTCGGACTCAAACTTATGGGGAAACTAGATACTTACAGAGAAGTAGAAGTGGTAGACAGAACCAAGGCATTGCATGGTCCTCGGATTCAAGCCTATGGGAAAACTAATCACACTATTATATATGGGTACTAGACAGAACCAAGGTATTGCACGGTCCTCGGACTCAAACCTGTGGGGAAACTTGATACTTACAGAAAAATAGAAGTGATAGACAGAACCAAAGCATTGCATGGTCCTCGGACTCAAGCCTATGGGAAAACTAATCACACCATTATATCTGGGTACTAGACATAACCAAGGTATTGCATGGTCTTCGGACTCAAACCTATGGGGAAACTAGATACTTACAGAAAACTAGAAGTGATCGACAGAACCAAGGTATTGCATGGTCCTCGGACTCAAACTTATGGGGAAACTAGTTACTTACAGAGAAATAGAAGTGATAGACAGAACCAAGGCATTGCATGGTCCTCGGACTAAAGCCTATGGGAAAACTAATCAGACCATTATATCTGGGTACTAGACAGAACCAAGATATTACATGGTCCTCGGACTCAAACCTATGGAGATACTAGATACTTATAGAAAAATAGAAGTGATAGACAGAACCAAGGCATTGCATGGTCCCCGGACTCAAGCCTTTGGGAAAACTAATCACACCATTATATCTGGGTACTAGACAGAAACAAGGTATTGCATGGTCCTCGGACTCAAACCTATGGGGAAACTAGATACTTACAGAAAAATAGAAGTGATAGACAGAACCAAGGCATTGCGTGGTCCTCGGACTCAATCCTTTGGGAAAGCTAATCACACCGTTATATCTGGGTACTAGACAGAACCAAGGTATTGTATGGTCCTCGGATTCAAACCTATGGGGAAACTAGATACTTACAGAAAAATAGAAGTGATAGACCGAACCAAGGTATTGCGTGGTCCTCGGACACAAACCTATAGAGAAACTAGATACTTACAGAAAAATAGAAGTGATGGACAGAACCAAGGCATTGCATGGTCCTCGGACTCAAGCCTATGGGAAAACTAATCACACCATTATATCCGGGTACTAGACAGAACTAAAGTGTTGCATGATCCTCGGAATCAAACCTATGGGGAAACGAGATACTTACAGAAAAATAGAAGTGATAGACAGAACCAAGGCATTGCATGGTCCTCGGACTCAAGCCTATGGCAAAACTAATCACACCATTATATCTGGGTACTAGACAGAACCAAGGATTTGCATGGTCTTCGGGCTCAAACCTGTGGGGAAACTAGATACTTACAGAAAAATAGAAGTGATAGACAGAACCAAGGTATTGCATGGTCCTCGGACTCAAATTTATGGGGAAACTAGATACTTACAGAGAAATAGAAGTGATAGACAGAACCGAGGCATTGTATGGTCCTCGGACTCAAGCCTATGGGAAAACTAATCACACTATTATTTCTGGGTACTAGACAGAACCAAGGTATTGCATGGCCTCGGACTCAAACCTATGGGGAAACTAGATACTTACAGAAAAATAGAAGTGATAGACAGAACTAAGGCATTGCACGGTCCTCGGACTCAAGCCTATGGGAAAACTAATCACACCATTATATCTTGGTACTAGACAGAACCAAGGTATTGCATGGTCCTCGGACTCAAACTTATGGGGAAACTAGATACTTACAGAGAAATAGAAGTGATAGACAGAACCAAGGCATTGCATGGTCCTCGGATTCAAGCCTATGGGAAAACTAATCACACTATTATATCTGGGTACTAGACAGAACCAAGGTATTGCATGGTCCTCGGACTCAAACCTATGGGGAAACTTGATACTTACAGAAAAAAAGAAGTGATAGACAGAACCAAGGCATTGCATGGTCCACGAACTCAAGCCTATGGGAAAACTAATCACACCATTATATCTGGGTACTAGACGGAACCAAGGTATTGCATGGTCCTCGGACTCAAACCTATGGGGAAACTAGATACTTACAAAAAAATAGAAGTGATAGACAGAACCAAGGCATTGCATGGTACCCGGACTCAAGCCTAGGGGAAAACTAATCACACCATTATATCCAGGTACTAGACAGAACCAAGGTATTGCATGGTCCACGGACTCAAACCTGTGGGGAAACTAGATACTTACAGAAAAATAGAAGTGATAGACAGAACCAAGGCATTGCATGGTCCTCGGACTCAAGCCTATGGGATAACTAATTACACCATTATATCTGGGTACTAGACAGAACCAAGGTATTGCATGGTCCTCGGACTCAAACCTATGGGGAAACTAGATACTTATAGAAAAATAGAAGTGACAGACAGAACCAAGGTATTGCATGGTCCTCAGACTCAAACCTATGAGGAAACCAGATACTTACAAAAAAATAGAAGTGATAGACAGAACCAAGGCATTGCATGGTCCTCGGACTCAAGCCTATGGGGAAACTAATCACACCATTATATCTGGGTCCTAGACAGAACCAAGGTATTGTGTGGTCCTTGGACTCAAACCTATGGGGAAACTAGATACTTACAGAAAAATAGAAGTGATGGAGAGAACCAAGGCATTGCATGGTCCCCGGACTCAAGCCTATAGGAAAACTAATCACACCATTATATCTGGGTGCTAGACAGAACCAAGGTATTGCATGGTCCTCGAACTCAAACCTATGGGGAAACTAGATACAGAAAAATAAAAGTGATAGACAGAACCAAGGAATTGCATGGTCCTCGGACTCAAGCCTGTGGAAAAACTAATCACACCATTATATCTGGGTACTAGACAGAACCAAGGTATTGCATGGTCCACGGACTCAAACCTGTGGGGAAACTAGATACTTACAGAAAAATAAAAGTGATAGACAGAACCAAGGCATTGCATGGTCCTCGGACTCAAGCCTATGGGATAACTAATTACACCATTATATCTGGGTACTAGACAGAACCAAGGTATTGCATGGTCTTCGGACTCAAACCTATGGGGAAACTAGATACTTATTGAAAAATAGAAGTGACAGACAGAACCAAGGTATTGCATGGTCCTCAGACTCAAACCTATGGGGAAACCAGATACTTACAAAAAAATAGAAGTGATAGACAGAGCCAAGGCATTGCATGGTCCTCGGACTCAAGCCTCTGGGGAAACTAATCACACCATTATATCTGGGTCCTAGACAGAACCAAGGTATTGCGTGGTCCTTGGACTCAAACCTATGGGGAAACTAGATACTTACAGAAAAATAGAAGTGATGGAGAGAACCAAGGCATTGCATGGTCCCCGGACTCAAGCCTATAGGAAAACTAATCACACCATTATATCTGGGTACTAGACAGAACCAAGGTATTGCATGGTCCTCGAACTCAAACCTATGGGGAAACTAGATACAGAAAAATAAAAGTGATAGACTGAACCAAGGAATTGAATGTTTCTCGGACTCAAGCCTGTGGAAAAACTAATCACACCCTTATATCTGGGCACTAGACAGAATCAAGGTATTGCATGGTCCACGGACTCAAACCTGTGGAGAAACTAGATACTTACAGAAAAATAGAAGTGATAGACAGAACCAAGGCATTGCATGGTCCTCGGACTCAAGCCTATGGGATAACTAATTACACCATTATATCTGGGTACTAGACAGAACCAAGGTATTGCATGGTCCTCGGACTCAAACCTATGGGGAAACTAGATACTTATAGAAAAATAGAAGTGACAGACAGAACCAAGGTATTGCATGGTCCTCAGACTCAAACCTATGGGGAAACCAGATACTTACAAAAAAATAGAAGTGATAGACAGAACCAAGGCATTGCATGGTCCTCGGACTCAAGCCTATGGGGAAACTAATCACACCATTATATCTGTGTCCTAGACAGAACCAAGGTATTGCGTGGTCCTTGGACTCAAACCTATGGGGAAACTAGATACTTACAGAAAAATAAAAGTGATGGAGAGAACCAAGGCATTGCATGGTCCCCGGACTCAAGCCTATAGGAAAACTAATCACACCATTATATCTGGGTACTAGACAGAACCAAGGTTTTGCATGGTCCTCGAACTCAAACCTATGGGGAAACTAGATACAGAAAAATAAAAGTGATAGACAGAACCAAGGAATTGCATGGTCCTCGGACTCCAGCCTGTGGAAAAACTAATCACACCATTATATCTGGGTACTAGACAGAACCAAGGTATTGCATGGTCCACGGACTCAAACCTGTGGGGAAACTAGATACTTACAGAAAAATAGAAGTGATAGACAGAACCAAGGCATTGCATGGTCCTCGGACTCAAGCCTATGGGATAACTAATTACACCATTATATCTGGGTACTAGACAGAACCAAGGTATTGCATGGTCTTCGGACTCAAACCTATGGGGAAACTAGATACTTATTAAAAAATAGAAGTGACAGACAGAACCAAGGTATTGCATGGTCCTCAGACTCAAACCTATGGGGAAACCAGATACTTACAAAAAAATAGAAGTGATAGACAGAGCCAAGGCATTGCATGGTCCTCGGACTCAAGCCTATGGGGAAACTAATCACACCATTATATCTGGGTCCTAGACAGAACCAAGGTATTGCGTGGTCCTTGGACTCAAACCTATGGGGAAACTAGATACTTACAGAAAAATAGAAGTGATGGAGAGAACCAAGGCATTGCATGGTCCCCGGACTCAAGCCTATAGGAAAACTAATCACACCATTATATCTGGGTACTAGACAGAACCAAGGTATTGCACGGTCCTCGAACTCAAACCTATGGGGAAACTAGATACAGAAAAATAAAAGTGATAGACAGAACCAAGGAATTGCATGGTCCTCGGGCTCAAGCCTGTGGAAAAACTAATCACACCCTTATATCTGGGTACTAGACAGAACCAAGCTATTACATGGTCCTCGGACTCAAACCTATGGAGAAACTAGATTCTTATAGAAAAATATACGTGATAGACAGAACCAAGGCATTGCATGGTCCTCGGACTCAAGCTTATAAGAAAACTAATCACACCATTATATCTGGGTACTAGACAGAACCAAGGTATTGCATGGTCTTCGGACTCAAACCTATGGGGAAACTAGATACTTATAGAAAAATAGAAGTAATAGATAGAACCAAGGCATTGCATGGTCCTCGGACTCAAGCCTATGGTAAAACTGATCCCAGCATTATATCTGGGTACTAGACAGAACCAAGATATTGCATGGTCCTCGGACTCAAACCTCTGGGGAAACTAGATACTTAAAGAAAAATAGAAGGGATAGACAGAACCAAGGCATTGCATGGTCCTCGGACTCAAGCCTTTGGGAAAACAAATCACACCACTATATCTGGGTACTAGACAGAACCAAGGTATTGCATGGTCCTCGGACTCAAACCTATAGAGAAACTAGATACTTACAGAAAAACAGAAGTGATAGACAGAACCAAAGCATTGCATGGTCCTCGGACTCAAGCCTATGGGAAAACTAATCACACCATTATATCTGGGTACTAGACAGAACCAAGGTATTGCATGGTCCTCGGACTCAAACCTATGGGGAAACTAGATACTTACAAAAAAATAGAAGTGATAGACAGAACCAAGGCATTGCATGGTACTCGGACTCAAGCCTATGGGAAAACTAATCACACCATTATATCTGGGTACTAGACAGAACCAAGGTATTGCATGGTCTTCGGACTCAAACCTGTGGGGAAACTAAATACTTACAGAAAAATAGAAGTGATAGACAGAACCAAGGCATTGCATGGTCCTCGGACTCAAGCCTATGGGAAAACTAATTACACCATTATATCTGGGTACTAGACAGAACTAAAGTATTGCGTGGTCCTCGGACTCAAACCTATGGGGAAACTAGATACTTATAGAAAAATAGAAGTGATAGACAGAACCAAGGCATTGCATGGTCCTTGGACTCAATCCTATGGGAAAACTAATCACACCGTTATATCTGGGTACTGGACAGAACCATAGTATTGCATGGTCCTCGGACTCAAACCTATGGAGAAACTAGATACTTACAGAAAAATAGAAGTGATAGACAGAACCAAGGTATTGCATGGTCCTCGGACTCAAACCAACAGAGAAACTAGATACTTACAGAAAAATAGAAGTGATAGACAGAACCAAGGCCTTGCTTGGTCCTCGGACTCAAGCCTATGGGAAAACTAATCACACCATTATATCTGGGTACTAGACAGAAATAAAGTATTGCATGATCCTCGGACTCAAACCTATGGGGAAAAGAGATACTTACAGAAAGATAGAAATGATAGACAGAACCAAGGCATTGCATGGTCCTCGGACTCAAGCCTATGGGAAAACTAATCACACCATTATATATGGGTACTAGACAGAACCAAGGTATTGCATGGTCCTCGGACTCAAACCTATGGGGAAACTAGATACTTACAGAAAAATGGAAGTGATAGACAGAACCAAGGTATTGCATGGTCCTCAGACTCAAACCTGTGGGGAAACTAGATACTTACAGAAAAACAGAAGTGATAGACAGAACCAAGGTATTGCATGGTCCTCGGACTCAAACGTATGGGGAAACTAGATAGTTACAGAAAAATAGAAGTGATAGACAGAACCAAGGTATTGCATGGTCCTCGGACTCAAACTTATGGGGAAACTAGATACTTACAGAGAAATAGAAGTGATAGACAGAACCAAGGCATTGCATGGTCCACGGACTCAAGCCTATAGGAAAATTAATCACACCATTATATCTGGGTACTAGACAGAACCAAGGTATTGCATGGTCCTCGAACTCAAACCTGTGGGGAAACTAGATACATAAAAATAAAAGTGATAGACAGAACCAGGGCATTGCATGGTCCTCGGACTCAAGCCTATGGGAAAACTAATCACACAATTATATCTGGGAACTAGACAGAACCAATGTATTGCATGGTCCTCAAACTCAAACCTATGGGGAAACTAGATAGTTACAGAAAAATAGAAGTGATAGACAGAACCAAGGCATTGCATGGTCCTGGGACTCAAGCCTAAGGGAAAACTAATCACACCATTATATCTGGGTACTAGACAGAACCAAGATATTACATGGTCCTCGGACTCAAACCTATGGAGAAACTAGATACTTATAGAAAAATAGAAGTGATGGACAGAACCAAGGCATTGCATGGTCCTCGGACTCAAGCTTATAAGAAAACTAATCACACCATTATATCTGGGTACTAGACAGAACCAAGGTATTGCATGGGCCTCAGACTCAAACCTATGGGGAAACTAGATACTTACAGAAAAATAGAAGTGATAGACAGAGCCAAGACATTGCATGGTTCTCGGACTCAAGCCTTTGGGAAAACTAATCACACCATTATGTCTGGGTACTAGACAGAACCAAGGTATTGCATGGTCCTCGGACTCAAACCTATAGAGAAACTAGATACTTACAGAAAAATAGAAGTGATAGACAGAACCAAGGCATTGCATGGTCCTCGGACAAAAGCCTATGGGAAAACTAATCACACCATTATATCTGGGTACTAGACAGAACTAAGGTATTGCATGGTCCTCGGACTCAACCCTGTGCGGAAACGAGATACTTACAGAAAAATAGAAGTGACAGACAGAACCAAGGCATTGCATGGTCCTCGGACTCAAGCCTATGGGAAAACTAGTCACACCATTATATCTGGGTACTAGACAGAACCAAGGTATTGCATGGTCCACGGACTCAAACCTTCGGGAAAACTAGATACTTACAGAAAAATAGAAGTGATAGACAGAACCAAGGCAATGCACGGTCCTCGGACTCAAGCCTATGGGAAAACTAATCACACCATTATATCTGGGTACAAGACAGAACCAAGGTATTGCATGGTCCTCGGACTCAAACTTATGGGGAAACTAGATACTTACAGAGAAGTAGAAGTGGTAGACAGAACCAAGGCATTGCATGGTCCTCGGATTCAAGCCTATGGGAAAACTAATCACACTATTATATATGGGTACTAGACAGAACCAAGGTATTGCACGGTCCTCGGACTCAAACCTGTGGGGAAACTTGATACTTACAGAAAAATAGAAGTGATAGACAGAACCAAAGCATTGCATGGTCCTCGGACTCAAGCCTATGGGAAAACTAATCACACCATTATATCTGGGTACTAGACATAACCAAGGTATTGCATGGTCTTCGGACTCAAACCTATGGGGAAACTAGATACTTACAGAAAACTAGAAGTGATCGACAGAACCAAGGTATTGCATGGTCCTCGGACTCAAACTTATGGGGAAACTAGTTACTTACAGAGAAATAGAAGTGATAGACAGAACCAAGGCATTGCATGGTCCTCGGACTAAAGCCTATGGGAAAACTAATCAGACCATTATATCTGGGTACTAGACAGAACCAAGATATTACATGGTCCTCGGACTCAAACCTATGGAGATACTAGATACTTATAGAAAAATAGAAGTGATAGACAGAACCAAGGCATTGCATGGTCCCCGGACTCAAGTCTTTGGGAAAACTAATCACACCATTATATCTGGGTACTAGACAGAAACAAGGTATTGCATGGTCCTCGGACTCAAACCTATGGGGAAACTAGATACTTACAGAAAAATAGAAGTGATAGACAGAACCAAGGCATTGCGTGGTCCTCGGACTCAATCCTTTGGGAAAGCTAATCACACCGTTATATCTGGGTACTAGACAGAACCAAGGTATTGTATGGTCCTCGGATTCAAACCTATGGGGAAACTAGATACTTACAGAAAAATAGAAGTGATAGACCGAACCAAGGTATTGCGTGGTCCTCGGACACAAACCTATAGAGAAACTAGATACTTACAGAAAAATAGAAGTGATGGACAGAACCAAGGCATTGCATGGTCCTCGGACTCAAGCCTATGGGAAAACTAATCACACCATTATATCCGGGTACTAGACAGAACTAAAGTGTTGCATGATCCTCGGAATCAAACCTATGGGGAAACGAGATACTTACAGAAAAATAGAAGTGATAGACAGAACCAAGGCATTGCATGGTCCTCGGACTCAAGCCTATGGCAAAACTAATCACACCATTATATCTGGGTACTAGACAGAACCAAGGATTTGCATGGTCTTCGCGCTCAAACCTGTGGGGAAACTAGATACTTACAGAAAAATAGAAGTGATAGACAGAACCAAGGTATTGCATGGTCCTCGGACTCAAATTTATGGGGAAACTAGATACTTACAGAGAAATAGAAGTGATAGACAGAACCGAGGCATTGTATGGTCCTCGGACTCAAGCCTATGGGAAAACTAATCACACTATTATTTCTGGGTACTAGACAGAACCAAGGTATTGCATGGCCTCGGACTCAAACCTATGGGGAAACTAGATACTTACAGAAAAATAGAAGTGATAGACAGAACTAAGGCATTGCACGGTCCTCGGACTCAAGCCTATGGGAAAACTAATCACACCATTATATCTTGGTACTAGACAGAACCAAGGTATTGCATGGTCCTCGGACTCAAACTTATGGGGAAACTAGATACTTACAGAGAAATAGAAGTGATAGACAGAACCAAGGCATTGCATGGTCCTCGGATTCAAGCCTATGGGAAAACTAATCACACTATTATATCTGGGTACTAGACAGAACCAAGGTATTGCATGGTCCTCGGACTCAAACCTATGGGGAAACTTGATACTTACAGAAAAAAAGAAGTGATAGACAGAACCAAGGCATTGCATGGTCCACGAACTCAAGCCTATGGGAAAACTAATCACACCATTATATCTGGGTACTAGACAGAACCAAGGTATTGCATGGTCCACGGACTCAAACCTTTGGGGAAACTAGATACTTACAGAAAAATAGAAGTGATAGACAGAACCAAAGCATTGCATGGTCCTTGGACTCAAGCCTATGGGAAAACTAATCACACCATTATATCTGGGTACTAGACAGAACCAAGGTATTGCAGGGTCCTCGGACTCAAACCTATGGGGAAACTAGATACTTACAGAAAACTAGAAGTGATAGACAGAATCAAGGTATTGCATGGTCCTCGGACTCAAACTTATGGGGAAACTAGTTACTTACAGAGAAATAGAAGTGATAGACAGAACCAAGGCATTGCATGGTCCTCGGACTCAAGCCTATGGGAAAACTAATCACACCGTTATATCTGGGTACTAGACAGAACCAAGGTATTGCATGGTCCTCGGATTCAAAACTATGGGGAAACTAGATACTTACAGAAAAATAGAAGTGATAGACAGAACCAAGGTATTGCGTGGTCCTTGGACACAACCCTATAGAGAAACTAGATACTTACAGAAAAATAGAAGTGATAGACAGAACCAAGGCATTGCACGGTCCTCGGACTCAAGCCTATGGGAAAACTAATCACACCATTATATCTGGGTACAAGACAGAACCAAGGTATTGCATGGTCCTCGGACTCAAACTTATGGGGAAACTAGATACTTACAGAGAAATAGAAGTGGTAAACAGAACCAAGGCATTGCATGGTCCTCGGATTCAAGCCTATGGGAAAACTAATCACACTATTATATATGGGTACTAGACAGAACCAAGGTATTGCACGGTCCTCGGACCCAAACCTGTGGGGAAACTTGATACTTACAGAAAAATAGAAGTGATAGACAGAACCAAAGCATTGCATGGTCCTCGGACTCAAGCCTATGGGAAAACTAATCACACCATTATATCTGGGTACTAGACATAACCAAGGTATTGCATGGTCTTCGGACTCAAACCTATGGGGAAACTAGATACTTACAGAAAACTAGAAGTGATCGACAGAACCAAGGTATTGCATGGTCCTCGGACTCAAACTTATGGGGAAACTAGTTACTTACAGAGAAATAGAAGTGATAGACAGAACCAAGGCATTGCATGGTCCTCGGACTAAAGCCTATGGGAAAACTAATCAGACCATTATATCTGGGTACTAGACAGAACCAAGATATTACATGGTCCTCGGACTCAAACCTATGGAGATACTAGATACTTATAGAAAAATAGAAGTGATAGACAGAACCAAGGCATTGCATGGTCCCCGGACTCAAGCCTTTGGGAAAACTAATCACACCATTATATCTGGGTACTAGACAGAAACAAGGTATTGCATGGTCCTCGGACTCAAACCTATGGGGAAACTGGATACTTACAGAAAAATAGAAGTGATAGACAGAACCAAGGCATTGCGTGGTCCTCGGACTCAATCCTTTGGGAAAGCTAATCACACCGTTATATCTGGGTACTAGACAGAACCAAGGTATTGTATGGTCCTCGGATTCAAACCTATGGGGAAACTAGATACTTACAGAAAAATAGAAGTGATAGACCGAACCAAGGTATTGCGTGGTCCTCGGACACAAACCTATAGAGAAACTAGATACTTACAGAAAAATAGAAGTGATGGACAGAACCAAGGCATTGCATGGTCCTCGGACTCAAGCCTATGGGAAAACTAATCACACCATTATATCCGGGTACTAGACAGAACTAAAGTGTTGCATGATCCTCGGAATCAAACCTATGGGGAAACGAGATACTTACAGAAAAATAGAAGTGATAGACAGAACCAAGGCATTGCATGGTCCTCGGACTCAAGCCTATGGCAAAACTAATCACACCATTATATCTGGGTACTAGAAAGAACCAAGGATTTGCATGGTCTTCGGGCTCAAACCTGTGGGGAAACTAGATACTTACAGAAAAATAGAAGTGATAGACAGAACCAAGGTATTGCATGGTCCTCGGACTCAAATTTATGGGGAAACTAGATACTTACAGAGAAATAGAAGTGATAGACAGAACCGAGGCATTGCATGGTCCTCGGACTCAAGCCTATGGGAAAACTAATCACACTATTATTTCTGGGTACTAGACAGAACCAAGGTATTGCATGGCCTCGGACTCAAACCTATGGGGAAACTAGATACTTACAGAAAAATAGAAGTGATAGACAGAACTAAGGCATTGCACGGTCCTCGGACTCAAGCCTATGGGAAAACTAATCACACCATTATATCTTGGTACTAGACAGAACCAAGGTATTGCATGGTCCTCGGACTCAAACTTATGGGGAAACTAGATACTTACAGAGAAATAGAAGTGATAGACAGAACCAAGGCATTGCATGGTCCTCGGATTCAAGCCTATGGGAAAACTAATCACACTATTATATCTGGGTAATAGACAGAACCAAGGTATTGCATGGTCCTCGGACTCAAACCTATGGGGAAACTTGATACTTACAGAAAAATAGAAGTGATAGACAGAACCAAGGCATTGCATGGTCCACGAACTCAAGCCTATGGGAAACCTAATCACACCATTATATCTGGGTACTTGACAGAACCAAGGTATTGCATGGTCCACGGACTCAAACCTTTGGGGAAACCAGATACTTACAGAAAAGTAGAAGTGATAGACAGAACCAAAGCATTGCATGGTCCTTGGACTCAAGCCTATGGGAAAACTAATCACACCATTATATCTGGGTACTAGACAGAACCAAGGTATTGCAGGGTCCTCGGACTCAAACCTATGGGGAAACTAGATACTTACAGAAAACTAGAAGTGATAGACAGAATCAAGGTATTGCATGGTCCTCGGACTCAAGCCTATGGGAAAACTAATCACACCGTTATATCTGGGTACTAGACAGAACCAAGGTATTGCATGGTCCTCGGATTCAAAACTATGGGGAAACTAGATACTTACAGAAAAATAGAAGTGATAGACAGAACCAAGGTATTGCGTGGTCCTTGGACACAAACCTATAGAGAAACTAGATACTTACAGAAAAATAGAAGTGATAGACAGAACCAAGGCATTGCATGGTCCTCGGACTCAAGCTTATGGGAAAACTAATCACACCATTATATCTGGGTACTAGACAGAACTAAAGTGTTGCATGATCCTCGGAATCAAACCTATGGGAAACGAGATACTTACAGAAAAATAGAAGTGATAGACAGAACTAAGGCATTGCATGGTCCTAGGACTCAAGCCTATGGGAAAACTAATCACACCATTATATCTGGGTACTAGACAGAACCAAGGTATTGCAAGGTCCTCGGAGTCAAACCTGTGGGGAAACTATATACTTACAGAAAAATAGAAGTGAGAGACGGAACCAAGGCATTGCATGGTCCTCGGACTCAAGCCTATGGGAAAACTAATCACACCATTATATCTGGGTACTAGACAGAACTAAAGTGTTGCATGATCCTCGGAATCAAACCTATGGGAAACGAGATACTTACAGAGAAATAGAAGTGATAGACAGAACCAAGGCATTGCATGGTCCTCGGACTCAAGCCTATGGGAAAACCAATCACACTATTATTTCTGGGTACTAGACAGAACCAGGGTATTGCATGGTCCTCGGACTCAAATCTATGGGGAAACTAGATACTTACAGAAAAATAGAAGTGATAGACAGAACCAAGGCATTGCACGGTCCTCGGACTCAAGCCTATGGGAAAACTAATCACACCATTATATCTGGGTACTAGACAGAACCAAGGTATTGCATGGTCCTCGGACTCAAACTTATGGGGAAACTAGATACTTACAGAGAAATAGAAGTGATAGACAGAACCAAGGCATTGCATGGTCCTCGGATTCAAGCCTATGGGAAAACTAATCACACTATTATATCTGGGTACTAGACAGAACCAAGGTATTGCATGGTCCTCGAACTCAACCCTATGGGGAAACTTGATACTTACAGAAAAATAGAAGTGAAAGACAGAACCAAGGCATTGCATGGTCCTCGAACTCAAGCCTATGGGAAAACTAATCACACCATTATATCTGGGTACTAGACAGAACCAAGGTATTGCATGGTCTTCGGACTCAAACCTATGGGGAAACTAGATACTTACAGAAAAATAGAAGTGATAGACAGAACCAAGGCATTGCATGGTCCTCGGAGTGAAGCCTATGGGAAAACTAATCACAACATTATATCTGGGTACTAGACAGAACCAATGTATTGCATGGTCCTCCCACTCAAACCTATGGGGAAACTAGATACTTACAGAAAAATAGAAGTGATAGACAGAACCAAGGTATTGCATGGTCCTCGGACTCAAACTTATGGGGAAACTAGATACTTACAGAGAAGTAAAAGTGATAGACAGAACCAAGGCATTGCATGGTCCTCGGATGAGCCTATGGGAAAACTAATCACACTATTATATCTGGGTACTAGACAGAACAAAGGTATTGCATGGTCCTCGGACGCAAACCTATGGGGAAACTTGATACTTACAGAAAAATAGAAGTGATAGACAGAACCAAGGCATTGCATGGTCCTAGGACTCAAGCCTATGGGAAAACTAATCACACCATTATATCTGGCTACTAGACAGAACCAAGGTATTGCATGGTCCTCGAACTCAAACCTATGGGGAAACTAGATACAGAAAAATAAAAGTGATAGACAGAACCAAGGCATTGCATGGTCCTCGGACTCAAGCCTATGGGAAAACTAATCACACCATTATATCTGGGTACTAGACAGAACCAAGGTATTGCATGGTTCTCAAACTCAAACCTATGTGGAAACTAGATAGTTACAGAAAAATAGAAGTGATAGACAGAACCAAGGCATTGCATGGTCCTCGGACTCAAGCCTATTGGAAAACTAATCACACCATTATATCTGGGTACTAGACAGAACCAAGGTATTGCATGGTCCTCGAACTCAAACCTATGGGGAAACTAGATACAGAAAAATAAAAGTGATAGACAGAACCAAGGCATTGCATGGTCCTCGGACTCAAGCCTATGGGAAAACTAATCACACCATTATATCTGGGTACTAGACAGAACCAAGGTATTGCATGGTTCTCAAACTCAAACCTATGGGGAAACTAGATAGTTACAGAAAAATAGAAGTGATAGACAGAACCAAGGCATTGCATGGTCCTCGGACTCAAGCCTATTGGAAAACTAATCACACCATTATATCTGGGTACTAGACAGAACCAAGGTATTAGATGGTCCTCGGACTCAAACCTTTGGAGAAACTAGATACTTATAGAAAAATAGAAGTGATAGTCAGAACCAAGGCATTGCGTGGTCCTCGGACTCAAGCCTATGGGAAAACTAATCACACCATTATATCTGGGTACCAGACAGAACTAAGGTATTGCATGGTCCTCGGACACAAACCTATGGGGAAACGAGATGCTTACAGAAAAATAGAAGTGATAGACAGAACCAAGGCATTGCATCGTCCTCGGACTCAAGCCTATGGGAAAACTAATCACACCATTATATCTGGGTACTAGATAGAACCAAGGTATTGCATGGTCCTCGGACTCAAACCTATGGGGAAACTAGATACTTACAGAAAAATAGAAGTGACAGACAGAACCAAAGCATTGCATGGTCCTCGGACTCAAACCTATGGGAAAACTAATCACACCATTATATCTGGGTACTAGACAGAACCAAGGTATTGCATGGTCCTCGGACTCAAACATATGGGGAAACTAGATACGTACAGAAAACTAGAAGTGATAGACAGAACCAAGGTATTGCATGGTTCTCGGACTCAAACTTATGGGGAAACTAGTTACTTACAGAGAAATAGAAGTGATAGACAGAACCAAGGCATTGCATGGTCCTCGGACTCAAGCCTATGGGAAAACTAATCACACTATTATATCTGGGTACTAGACAGAACCAAGGTATTGCATGGTCCTCGGACTCAAACCTATGGGGAAACTAGATACTTACAGAAAAATAGAAGTGATAGACAGAACCAAGGCATTGCGTGGTCCTTGGACTCAATCCTATGGGAAAGCTAATCACACCGTTATATCTGGGTACTGGACAGAACCAAGGTATTGCAAGGTCCTCGGATTCAAACCTATGGGGAAACTAGATACTTACAGAAAAATAGAAGTGATAGACAGAACCAAGGTATTGCGTGGTCCTCGGACTCAAACCTATAGAGAAACTAGATACTTACAGAGAAATAGAAGTGATAGACAGAACCAAGGCATTGCATGGTCCTCGGACTCAAGTCTGTGGGAAAAGTAATCACACCATTATATATGGGTACTAGACAGAACTAAAGTGTTGCATGATCCTCGGAATCAAACCTATGGGGAAACGAGATACTTGTAGAAAAATAGAAGTGGTAGATAGAACCAAGGCATTGCATGGTCCTAGAACTCAAGCCTATGGGAAAACTAATCACACCATTATATCTGGGTACTAGACAGAATCAAGGTATTGCATGGTCCTCGGACTCAAACCTATGGGGAAACTAGATACTTACAGAAAAATAGATGTGAGAGACAGAACCAAGGCATTGCATTGTCCTCGGACTCAAGCCTATGGGAAAACTAATCACACCATTATATCTGGGTACTAGACAGAACCAAGGTATTGCATGGTCTTCGGACTCAAACCTGTGGGGAAACTAGATACTTACAGAAAAATAGAAGTGATAGACAGAACCAAGGCATTGCGTGGTCCTTGGACTCAATCCTATAGGAAAGCTAATCACACCGTTATATCTGGGTACTAGACAGAACCAAGGTATTGCATGGTCCTCAGATTCAAACCTATGGGGAAACTAGATACTTACAGAAAAATAGAAGTGACAGACAGAACCAAGGTATTGCGTGGTCCTCGGACTCAAACCTATAGAGAAACTAGATACTTACAGAAAAATAGAAGTGATAGACAGAACCAAGGCATTGCATGGTCCTCGGACTCAAGCCTATGGGAAAACTAATCACACCATTATATCTGGGTACTAGACAGAACTAAAGTGTTGCATGATACTCGGAATCAAACCTATGGGAAACGAGATACTTGCAGAAAAATAGAAGTGGTAGACAGAACCAAGGCATTGCATGGTCCTAGGACTCAAGCCTATGGGAAAACTAATCACACCACTATATCTGGCTACGAGACAGAACCAAGGTATTGCATGGTCCTCGAACTCAAACCTATGGGGAAACTAGATACAGAAAAATAAAAGTGATAGACAGAACCAAGGCATTGCATGGTCCTCGGACTCAAGCCTATGGGAAAACTAATCACACCACTATATCTGGCTACGAGACAGAACCAAGGTATTGCATGGTCCTCGAACTCAAACCTATGGGGAAACTAGATACAGAAAAATAAAAGTGATAGACAGAACCAAGGCATTGCATGGTCCTCGGACTCAAGCCTATGGGAAAACTAATCACACCATTATATCTGGGTACTAGACAGAACCAAGGTATTGCATGGTTCTCAAACTCAAACCTATGGGGAAACTAGATAGTTACAGAAAAATAGAAGTGATAGACAGAACCAAGGCATTGCATGGTCCTCGGACTCAAGCCTATTGGAAAACTAATCACACCATTATATCTGGGTACTAGACAGAACCAAGGTATTACATGGTCCTCAGACTCAAACCTTTGGAGAAACTAGATACTTATAGAAAAATAGAAGTGATAGTCAGAACCAAGGCATTGCATGGTCCTCGGACTCAAGCCTATGGGAAAACTAATCACACCATTATATCTGGGTACCAGACAGAACTAAGGTATTGCATGGTCCTCGGACTCAAACCTATGGGGAAACGAGATGCTTACAGGAAAATAGAAGTGATAGACAGAACCAAGGCATTGCATCATCCTCGGACTCAAGCCTATGGGAAAACTAATCACACCATTATATCTGGGTACTAGATAGAACCAAGGTATTGCATGGTCCTCGGACTCAAACCTATGGGGAAACTAGATACTTACAGAAAAATAGAAGTGATAGACAGAACCAAAACATTGCATGGTCCTCGGACTCAAACCTATGGGAAAACTAATCACACCATTATATCTGGGTACTAGACAGAACCAAGGTATTGCATGGTCCTTGGACTCAAACCTATGGGGAAACTAGATACTTACAGAAAACTAGAAGTGATACACAGAACGAAGGTATTGCATGGTCCTCGAACTCAAACTTATGGGGAAACTAGTTACTTACAGAGAAATAGAAGTGATAGACAGAACCAAGGCATTGCATGGTCCTCGGACTCAAGCCTATGGGAAAACTAATCACACTATTATATCTGGGTACTAGACAGAACCAAGGTATTGCATGGTCCTCGGACTCAAACCTATGGGGAAACTAGATACATACAGAAAAATAGAAGTGATAGACAGAACCAAGGCATTGCGTGGTCCTTGGACTCAATCCTCTGGGAAAGCTAATCACACCGTTATATCTGGGTACTAGACAGAACCAAGGTATTGCATGGTCCTCGGATTCAAACCTATGGGGAAACTAGATACTTACAGAAAAATAGAAGTGATAGACAGAACCAAGGTATTGCGTGGTCCTCGGACTCAAACCTATAGAGAAACTAGATACTTACAGAAAAATAGAAGTGATAGACAGAACCAAGGCATTGCATGGTCCTCGGACTCAAGTCTATGGGAAAACTAATCACACCATTATATCTGGGTACTAGACAGAACTAAAGTGTTGCATGATCCTTGGAATCAAACCTATGGGGAAACGAGATACTTGCAGAAAAATAGAAGTGGTAGACAGAACCAAGGCATTGCATGGTCCTAGGACTCAAGCCTATGGGAAAACTAATCACACCATTATATCTGGGTACTAGACAGAACCAAGGTATTGCATGGTCCTCGGACTCAAACCTATGGGGAAACTAGATACTTACAGAAAAATAGAAGTGAGAGACAGAACCAAGGCATTGCATTGTCCTCGGACTCAAGCCTATGGGAAAACTAATCACACCATTATATCAGGTTACTAGACAGAACCAAGGTATTGCATGGTCTTCGGACTCAAACCTGTGGGGAACTAGATACTTACAGAAAAATAGAAGTGATAGACAGAACCAAGGCATTGCGTGGTCCTTGGACTCAATCCTATAGGAAAGCTAATCACACCGTTATATCTGGGTACTAGACAGACCCAAGGTATTGCATGGTCCTCGGATTCAAACCTATGGGGAAACTAGATACTGACAGAAAAATAGAAGTGACAGACAGAACCAAGGTATTGCGTGGTCCTCGGACTCAAACCTATAGAGAAACTAGATACTTACAAAAAAATAGAAGTGATAGACAGAACCAAGGCATTGCATGGTCCTCGGACTCAAGCCTATGGGAAAACTAATCACACCATTATATCTGGGTACTAGACAGAACTAAAGTGTTGCATGATCCTCGGAATCAAACCTATGGGGAAACGAGATACTTGCAGAAAAATAGAAGTGGTAGACAGAACCAAGGCATTGCATGGTCCTAGGACTCAAGCCTATGGAAAAACTAATCACACCATTATATCTGGGTACTAGACAGAACCAAGGTATTGCATGGTCCTCGAACTCAAACCTATGGGGAAACTAGATACAGAAAAATAAAAGTGATAGACAGAACCAAGGCATTGCATGGTCCTCGGACTCAAGCCTATGGGAAAACTAATCACACCATTATATCTGGGTACTAGACAGAACCAAGGTATTGCATGGTTCTCAAACTCAAACCTATGGGGAAACTAGATAGTTACAGAAAAATAGAAGTGATAGACAGAACCAAGGCATTGCATGGTCCTCGGACTCAAGCCTATGGGAAAACTAATCACACCATTATATCTGGGTACTAGACAGAACCAAGGTATTACATGGTCCTCGGGCTCAAACCTTTGGAGAAACTAGATACTTATAGAAAAATAGAAGTGATAGTCAGAACCAAGGCATTGCATGGTCCTCGGACTCAAGCTTATAGGAAAACTAATCACATCATTATATCTGGGTACTAGACAGAACCAAAGTATTGCATGGTCTTCGGACTCAAACCTATGGGGAACCTAGATACTTATAGAAAAATAGAAGTAATAGATAGAACCAAGGCATTGCATAGTCCTCGGACTCAAGCCTATGGTAAAAATGATCACATCATTATATCTGGGTACTAGACAGAACCGAGGTATTGCATGGTCCTCGGACTCAAACCTATGGAGAAACTAGATACTTACAGAAAAATAGAAGTGATAGACAGAACCAAGACATTGCATGGTCCTCGGACTCAAGCCTTTGGGAAAACTAATCACACCATTATATCTGGGTACTAGACAGAGCCAAGGTATTGCATGGTCCTCGGACTCAAACCTATAGAGAAACTAGATACTTACAGGAAAATAGAAGTGATAGACAGAACCAAGGCATTGCATGGTCCTCGGACTCAAGCCTATGGGAAAACTAATCACACCATTATATCTGGGTACTAGACAGAACTAAGGTATTGCATGGTCCTCGGACTCAAACCTATGGGGAAACGAGATACTTACGGAAAAATAGAAGTGATAGACAGAACCAAGGCATTGCATGGTCCTCGGACTCAAGCCTATGGGAAAACTAATCACACCGTTATATCTGGGTACTACACAGAACCAAGGTATTGCATGGTCCTTGGACTCAAACTTATGGGGAAACTAGATACTTACAGAAAAATAGAAGTGATAGACAGAACCAAGGCATTGCATGGTCCTCGGACTCAAGCCTATGGGAAAACTAATCACACCATTATATCTGGGTACTAGACAGAACCAAGGTATTGCATGGTCCTCGGACTCAAACCTATGGGGAAACTAGATACTTACAGAAAAATAGAAGTGATAGACAGAACCTAGGTATTGCATGGTCCTCGGACTTAAACTTATGGGGAAACTAGATACTTACAGAGAAATAGAAGTGATAGACAGAACCAAGGCATTGCATGGTCCTCGGACTCAAGCCTATGGGAAAACTAATCACACTATTATATTTGGGTACTAGACAGAACCAAGGTATTGCATGGTCCTCGGACTCAAACCTGTGGGGAAACTTGATACTTACAGAAAAATAGAAGTGATAGACAGAACCAAGGCATTGCATGGTCCTCTAACTCAAGCCTATGGGAAAACTAATCACACCATTATATCTGGGTACTTGACAGAACCAAGGTATTGAATGGTCTTCGGACTCAAACCTATGGGGAAACTAGATACTTACAGAAAAATAGAAGTGATAGACAGAACCAAGGCATTGCATGGTCCTCGGACTCAAGCCTATGGGAAAACTGATCACACCATTATATCTGGGTACGAAACAGAACCAAGGTATTGGATGGTGCTCGGACTCAAACCTATGGGGAAACTAGATACTTACAGAAAAATAGAAGTGATAGACAGAACTAAAGTATTGCATGGTCCTCGGACTCAAGCCTATAAGAAAACTAATCACACCATTATATCTGGGTACTAGACAGAACTAAGGTATTGCGTGGTCCTCGGACTCAAACCTATGGGGAAACTAGATACTTACAGAAAAATAGAAGTGATAGACAGAACCAAGGCATTGCATGGTCCTCGGACTCAAGCCTATGGAAAAACTAATCACACCATTATATCTTGGTACTAGACAGAACCAAGGTATTGCATGGTCCTCGGATTCAAACCTATGGGGAAACTAGATACTTACAGAAAAATGAAAGCGTTAGACAGAACTGAGGCATTGCATTGTCCTCGGACTCAAGCCCGTGGGGAAACTAACCGCTCAGCTACATCTGAGTACTAGACAGAACCAAGGTATTGCATGGTCCTCGAACTCAAACCTATGGGGAAACTAGATACTTATAGAAAAATGAAAGCGTTAGACAGAACCGAGGCATTGCATGGTCCTCGGACTGAAGCCTATGGGGAAACTAACCGCTCAGCTACCTCTGGGTACTAGACAGAACCAAGGTATTGCACGGTATTCGGATTCAAACCTATGGGGAAACTAGAGAGTTGCAGAGAAATGAAAGCGTTAAGAGAAAATCAAGGCATTGCATGGTCCTCAGACCCAAGCCTATTAAGAAACTAACCGCTCGGCTATACTTGGGGGCCAGATAGAGCAAGATCCCTTCTTGATCCTCCGATTCAGGCCCACAGGGAGACTTAACCATAACATATCGCAAGTTAGGAAACGATCAAGTCCCACCTAACCCTTGAGACACAAGAGAGCTGCCTATGTATCCGTACTCTATACATCTCATCATTGCTGCCACAATCGGCTGACATACAACTCAAGCTAAAATCGTGCCAATCAAAGGAAAAGAGGGAAAGCAGGCAGTGCGTACACAAATAAGCAATTCAAATAAAGGGAGATTAAATTAACATTACAACAATGAGTTTGTAAAAATTGCATGGAAAGAGCCACAGTACACAGGGAAGGAGCACAACAAAATAGAATGACAGCGTGAAAGTAAGGTGAGCCGAGATGTCGGGGAGTCTACTCCTCTTGCTCAGGCTGGACGGAGGCAACCCCCGACCCCTCCGAGCCCTAGTCTGAGGGGACGGCTTGCGGGGGTATGGCGAGAGCAGTTGCTTCCCCGAGGTAGGGGCTGGATCATCGGAAGGGATCTCCACTATCGCTTGGGGCACCTCCTCGCTCGAATGCTCCCCCAGTTCAGCTGCCCCCACCTCTTCAACAATCTCCCCAACCTTAGTGTCCCCAGGGGCGGCCTCGCAGATAGCAGGGGGGTAGTACACGTTCTTTGCCTTCCATAGGTCGGACGTGGCCTCCACCCCAGCTTGTTTGAGGGCCTCAGCCCAAACCTGGGAACAATATCGCCTACACACCCCTAGAACTTGAGCCTTATAGGCGGCCTCTGCCGAAGCCATCCCATCCGTGTAGGCTGCGGCTTCAGCCTCCTCCTTGGCACGCTCGGCCATCTCCTTGCCGTGGTCGGCCTCGTCCTTGGCCTGCCGGGCCTGGTCTCTGGCCCATTCTGCTACCCTCTGATCCCCCTTGGCCCTAGCCACGTCAGCCCGCAGGTCAGTAATTAGATCCCTCGCGATCCGCAATTGCTCTTCCGCCTCACCTAGGCGCCTCGTCTGCTCTGTGGCCTGGGTCTGGGCGCCCTCAAGACTAGACAGCGCATTATCCCGCTCCTTGGTCACCTCCTTCAGCGCCTCTCAGGCCTTGACGAGGTCAGCTTCGGAATTCTTCAGAGTCCTGGTGGCCTGGTATCGCCAGTCGCACTCCTTTTTAAGGGCCTCCTTCTGGTCGTTTGCCGCCCCCTCCAACGTAAAGATAGCTTGGATAGCCTGCCGGAACAAACAACGTTCTATAAGCCCAATAAAAGAAAAAGAGTGGGAGAAGATCCGAGGCTAAAGCCCTTACCATCCCCACATATCGCTTGAGGTTGAGGAAGACCTGCTCACTCGTCAAAGAGTTAAGCTCTGCCATGTCTGCCGGGAGCAGCAGGCTCCTCTCCAGTGCATTGGCCACGCGCGTCCTTTCACCCTCGTTGAAGTCCTTGAGGGAGGCGTTATCGCTCAATGGCTCCCCGCGGAGCATCGGGGTTGGGAGCCAAGCCTCAGCCTCGGACGAGGTGGTGTCGGCGACCTGCCTATCCAAACTCCTTCTGCTTATCCTCAGCTACTTGGACGGCTGCAGAGTAGTATCCCCCTCCTGCGAAGGCACCGTTTTCTCCTCTATAGGCCCCTTGCCCTTGTCCTACCTCTTCTTGGGTGCAACAGGCACAAACCGAGAGGGCGAGCGTGTCTTGGGAGGAGGAGGGAGCTTTTGCTGAGCGGAAGTCGACCTAGTCTTCGGTGGGGTAGGAGGAAGCCTTTGTTGGGACTTCCCTGGCTAGCCCTCGATCAAGTCCAGCAAGTCAGTAGTTGGCTTCCTCTTGTAACCCATTGTTGGTAGAGGGGCTTCAGAAGCAAGAAGGTCTGCTTTGCTCAGATTAGGGTCACCCAAGTCCCCAGGCAGATCCTCGGACTGATCAAGCTCAGCAAAAACGTCAAACGGGTCCTCCTTCCTCTCTGGACCTTCCTAGGCAGCCTCAGTGAACGGTTGGAAAGAGGAGGGGACGGCTAGTGTGACAACTTCCTGATCGGGGGGCTCTTCAGGAATCGAAAACCCGTCCTCGGTCACAGTAATCCTCTGAAGCCGAGGATCGTTGGCTAGGATGACGTGCTTTGGGACTGGGAACGACTTCTGGGTGGGCATATACCCCAAGATTAAATGGGCGGCTCTAACTTAATTGTCGTCCTTGTTTACGTAAACCGGCGCCCTTAGCACCTTTTGCAAGTCTTCCTGGTTAGTCAAATGGAAGTGGCGCTCAAAAGCGTGCGGGTCTACAAACGAAAAACACAGCCATGTTAGCAAAAAGAAAAAGTGCAAGAAAACTCAAAACCCTTCCTACTCCTACTGCCCCACCTGGTACCCCTTCCGTCGTTGGGCAGTGAAAGCCATCATGCCATGCCCCTGACACGATGTGGAAGTCTTCGCTAAGCCCCTTGTTGGACTCAGGGAGGCACTGGATGAGTCGCACCCTGTCGTCCCTCGTTTTCAGATAATAAGACTTGCCCCTAAGATGTTGAAGGTTGTAGCACCAATTCACGTCGTAGTGAGTCAACCTTAGCCCCATCTTCTCATTCAGGACATCCACACAGCCCAAAATCCTAAAGACGTTTATCCCACACTAGGTAGGGGCCAATCGGAAATACATGAGGTAGTCCCTCATCACCGGCCCCATCGGGATCGTCATCCCCCATTTGAGGAAGGCGGCGATGGGAATTACCACTTCACCCTCCCGCTTATGTAAGCGCTAATCCCCATCCTCACTATATCTCAAGCCCACATTGGCGGGGATCCGGTAGTCTGCGACGAATTTCTCCATCGTCTCCTCGGTGTGGACATATTTCTTAAACCTACCCATCCCAACTGACGCCTAAAGGAACTAAGAAGGGACAAATGAAGGAGAAGGAATAACGGGAAAGAAAGCTCAGAGAGAGATAGAGCAACTTACTGAAAAGAGGAGGAGCTCCTCGAACAGGCTTTTGTGCTGAAGATGTGAGAGTGTGGCTGGACTCAGAAAGGACGCACGAGAAACCCTTGATTACGAATGAGGAACAGGGAGAAGCAGTTCGTACGGGTATTTATACCCCGAATCGAGGAACAACGCAGGTTTTTCCGCCCATAAATGCGAAACGAACCCCCACCGTTGGATGGATAACGCCTCACTAGACGTGGAGAGCATAGAGCCGCCTGGATTTAATGATGGGCACGTTACGTGCTCCAGAACGTCAGCAACGTGCATTGGGCAGGTGAATAGACCCCAATCCTAACAAGGGTAAGGCCGAGGATGTCAAAATCCTACTCCCCGCCCGAGGATGCGTGCAGCAAGATTTTGAGGGGCTATTGTGGGGTCAAAAGATTGGGCAGCCCTGGCCCATTCCAAGCCAGGCCCAAATGGCCCACTCCGAGGAAGGATGACTATCCGAGGCCAATTTGGGGGGAAACTCTTTTTTGGATCCACGCCGAGGACCCTTTCGTCCTCGGCATACTGGGGATAATTGCAAGGGGGGGATAAACCCAGAGCAAGTTGTCACCTCCGCACTTAATACGTTCACCTAACCCTTCTTGCCGCATTAATGGGGATGCAACCCCCGGGCAGGGCTACATCGATCAGGGTGAACAACATGAGCACAGATACGACCTCTGATGTGACAAGCAGCCAGAGGAGAGGCCAATGAATGATCAACAGAAGGAGGAAGAGAGTAATATATAAGGGACACGAGCAAAGTGTAAAATGGGGGGGAGAAAAAAGAAAAATGAGAGAGGTCTGGGAAACAAGCCTCCTCGGCCATTGGCCGAGGAGCATTCCTCAGTTGTAAATTGGTCTAAGTGTTCTTTTAATAAGATATAAAGTAGTTCCGGCCCGGTGAAGGCCGGCCAGTGCTTAAACCTTCGATCCACTCTCTACAAATTCATTGTTTTGGATTCATTGGGCCTTTAACCCATATCTTTTGGGCTTGGGCTACGAAAACCGACCCTACAATGGTATATTACATAAATAACTTGTAAATTTGAATTATTTTTAGTTATATAAAAAAATGGCTCATAAATATAAAATTATTCAAACTCTCTTTTCCTCTAATTTTATATATAGAGTTAGATATATGATTAGGTTTTTTTTATGGTTTATTTATATTAGATTCCTTGTTTTCTACACTGAATCAACTCAGTTGGCACACAAATTTAAAATTTTAGATTTGATGGGACAAGTGGTGCAAAATTAGACTCTAATTGAATTCCAATTTGAAATCTAATTGGATTTTCTCTCAATTTTGGCTATTAATATATATATATATATATATATATATATAACTAAACAAAGGAGAGAGAAAGAAGAAACACAGAGAGAGAAAAGTTGGAAACAAGTAAAACAGGCTAACAAACTAACTAATTTTTTTTAATATACCAATAGTTTTATAACTCATGTCACCACTTATTAATAAAATGATATGGTGCTCACATGCTTAACATGTGATTTATTTAATTCCTTTAAGTGTAAGAGAAATAAGATGTCCACAACATTTTCACAATATTTTTATAACAAATCCTATGTGGCAAGTTATTACGAGTTATTATTGGTGGGATAGAAAAGTAATTTCAGTGGTAGATTCAAATTAGAACCAATAACAACTAACTAGCTATGATTTGTTGCGAAAATGTCATGGATGTAGCACCTCTCTAAGTGTAATAACATCATCTTTGTCTTTGCATTTGTCTTCCTAACACAAAACATTGTTGTTCCACTTGTTGTTGGCGCTTTGCTTAAATATCATTTCATTCTTTTTCATAACATTCCCCCTCAAGACCAGAGCTACTTTTGAGTCTTGAAATGATTTTGGATAGTTGATGCAAGCACTAAGGACATTAAGAACTCCTAATCTATTTAGCAAATTTCAAAAAGCTAGTAAACCAAGGTCTTTGGTAACTATAACTGCCAACTGCAAATTCCTTAAGACATGAAAAGTTTTTATTAAACTTGCTTGAATTTTCTCTCTTACCAAATGGCAATTGTTGGAAAAACTGGTTTTGCATCAGATACAAAACCCACAGCAGAAGCAACATAATGATCTACTTCATTCATGAGAGATAACATGTAACCTTGAATTCTAGAACAATGAAAAGAAAGCGTACCTTAATGCAGTGAGATTCAAAAACAAAACTTGAGAATACTTTCAATCTTCATCCCAATTTCACATGGTGCCTAAGATGAGTGGTCTCTCAATCAGTACTTTCATACGTTAATTTTCCTTTTGAAAAATGTATTCCAAAGACTCTACAGAGAAAAACTGTTTTCTCTTCTTTTAATCATATGTACATTTTTAACTGCCCTTGGTAGTTACTTTATTTAATAACTCAAACTGATTATCTAATTGGGTTACCTTTTGGGCCAGCCCAATTGTGCTTAAGTATATGGCTTGGGATGGGACCAAAGGGACAAATAAGGCTCTAGCTCTAATGGGCCTCAGACTTATCTGTCAACTCTTGACAAGCCCAATGTTACCATTAATTATATAACAAGTACCACTATAGAAATATAATTACACTCTAGGCCTTATTAATAAAATATTTCTTAATACTCTAATATGATATCATTTGACCTCTCCATGAAATATCCATAGTGAACAAAGTCATAATAAACTGTCACTTTGTAAACAACTATTTTATTCATTAAGTACCCAGTTTAATCTTTTAGTTATTCACATTTATGAAATCTAATTTCATAAAATATGATCTTTAGCCAATTCTTTACTAAAGTGGCTGGCCCTGAATAACCAGTTCCCATTAAACTTATCTCAAGAGGATATTGCATGTCTCTATAGAATGAGATTATGGATTTTATCTTAAGAATATGTGTTCTCTCAACACTATGTGTGGTTACCCAACATACTAAGATTTTGACCATTAAACTAGATCTCACTCCTAATATATCAAAGTAACCTACATTTCATGATCAAGTTTACTATCCTATCAGGATTGAGAGTTTATGAAATTATCCAATTTAATATTTTAGTTATTCACATTTATGAAATCTAATTTCATAAAATATGATCTTTAGCAACTCTTTACTAAAGTGGCCAACCCTGAATAACCAGTTCCCATTAAACTTATCTCAAGAGGATATTTCATGTCTCTATAGAATGAGATTATGGATTTTATCTTGAGAATGTGTGTTCCCTCAACACTATGTGTGGTTACTCAACATACTGAGGTTTTGACCGTTAAACTAGATCTCACTCCTGATATATCAAAGTAACCTACATTTCATGATCGAGTTCACTATCCTATTAGGATTGAGAGTCTATGAAATTAGAAGTTGTGAGATTAATTATTCAAGTGATAGTTGTTAATTGAATAATTAATCTCATAGCAGTCCAGTTCAATATGTCTTACACACTTAAGACATTTCAACACATTAACTAGAAGTCTCCACTTCCATGATCAAGATAAATCATCTTAGTTGATGTGTTATAGTCTTCACATATGAAACACCCAATTTCATCACCGACTATGAACTATATTTTGAGTTTACGAGGTGTAGACACTCGATTGTGCACCCATGATTTAATCAAAGAAGATGACTAGAATGACCATCCATGTACGCAAAAAATCATGATTGCATTACATGCATTAATTCATTCATTGCATGTCATAAAAATGATCTTGAGATTCTAACAGTCATAATGGTGTGTTTAATTTCCAAATCAGACTGTCGGATCGAAAGATATCACATGATCAAGTTTGCACGATCAGCATGCATTGTGTTTAGGTAAAGTCGTCCACGCATGATTGATTTAAATTAATTCTGATTGGTTAAACAATTAAAATTAATTAAATAATTTTGTAATTGGTTAACAATTAGTGTCTAAAATAGGATTGTTTGCATAGGAATAAAAGAGATAATTGGATAATAATAAAATTGTGGATAATTTGAAATTTATCAATGTTTATTTTAGGATATTTATCTACAAGATAATTGTTCCTGAAAAGACCTGAATTATCCTGAAAAGAGATAAAAATCTTAGAATACAGATTGAAAACACGTCTAAGTGCAAGGACTGGCTCAAGGAAACCTAAAAAAATGAGTCTAAAATGCACCCGAACATGAAAGTGAGAACAGCACCCAAGAGTACCATTCGACACTTTAAAAGTGCCGAATTGCACTCTTTTGGGCTTTGGCACAATTCTTTTCAAGTGCCTACAAGGCACACCTTTTTTGACTTTTTCGTAGAAAGACACGTCCCGATTCGCATTCTACCCGTGGTTGATTATTTTTTAAGCATTTCGGTCTCTATAAATAGGGATTGGATCCCAAAATTCAGCACATTCTTTTACATCCTAGGAGAGACACCATTTCACACTCTCAAAATTCTCACCCCTCTTTTCTGGTATTCTCTCTTAAACTAGGATTTTTAGGTTTTAAAGATAATTGAATAAATTTCTTTGAACCCTAAAACATCCTCTCAAGAAGAAGAAGTGCTCCATGCAAGAGGTTGTTTCTGATTACCCTTTTCTTTTCTTAATGCTTTTTTATTGTGATGATGTATGTTTGTTTTTTTTAGTTTAGTTGTTTCAAGTATCCATAGCATGAATTGCTGATTTATTTTGTCAAAGTATGTTCTTAATTTCTTTATTATTGTTGTGATCTCTTTCTTATTTTCAAAAATCTGCATGTCAACAATTATTTTTCTTCAAAACAAAAAGGGATCTACATCTTCCTTAGATGTAGATCTGAAATTTTCTTTTAAAAAAATGGATCTACTTCTTCCTTAGATGTAAATCTAAATTTTTCTTAAAACAAAAATGGATCTACATCTTCTTTAGATGTAGATCTGAATTTTCCTCAAATTAAAAATTGATTTGGATCTTCCTTAGATGCAAATCTAAAGTTAAAAAAAAAAAATACAAATTGATTTGTATCTTCATAATATACAGATCTGATTTTGTTTTACATATGTGGATTTTGAAATAAAGAAAAATATCATGCATGATTGTGTTTGTTGTGTTTGTTTTATTTAATACATGTAGCATGAATTTATTTCATGAATGAAATTCTCTTCTAAAAAAAATATTTTTCATATTTTTTCAACATTCAAAAACAGATTTGATTTTTTTATATACGCAATTTTTTATCACAAAAACAGATCTGATATTTTACAAAACCAAAACCATTTTTTCTAAGTTTTCAAAAACAAATCTAATATTTTTTTTAAATCAAAAGATTTTGTTTTGTAAAAACAAATTTGATTTTTCTTTCATTAACAAACCAATTTTTTTTTTTTTTTTTAAGTTCTCAAAAACATATCTGATTCTTTATAAACCAAATTCAAATTTTCTTTTCTACTCACAATAGATCTGAATTTTTTTTAAACAAAGAAGAGGATGCATTCATAAATAAATTTGTGTGATTTAGTTTTATTCACATGTAGAACATATCATTCGTAGCATGCATAAAAGGGGTACAGTGGTCACAAGAGTTTAGAAGACCAGACTCTGTTTGGGTGGAATGGGTGCCTAACACCTTTTCCATTTCGTAACCTATTCTATGAATTTAGGTCTTTTGGATAGGTAGATCTAGCCTTATCTTTGTTTTATTTGGGTAGATTGTAACTAGGACAAAAAAGACCATGTAATTATTTGGAAGTTTGTAACTAGGACCCAAAGCCATGTAAGCCATGTAATTTTCAATTTTTCAAACATGTATTTTTTTTATTCAATCAATGAAAGGAAACAATTCAGTCATTTTTTTTAATATATATTTAGTTTTTCCTATTTTTTGTATGAAAAAAATAAGTGGCAACTCCACACCACTTACTCAAAAAGAGAGGTACCCTAAAAAGCACTCAGAAAATCTTTTTTTTTTTAGAGGCACCTTTGGCAGCCTCTCACACAAGGGACTTGTGATTTATATCTTCTGTAACTAAATCACATACAATGCATCTCAAGGACTATGATAATGTCTCATTAGTTCATTTATAAATAGTCTCATATAATCAAACAATTTAATTATTTATAATGTGCTTATAAATTGGGTTTTAGGGCACAAACTCTAACAACAATATACCTCAATATGTGTTGAGGACAATTTTTTTCATGCCACATACTTTTATTTCATTGGCAACCCTCACCACATCAATATGATCATGGATATTGAGTAATCTCTTTTAAAGCCCAAAAAAGCCCATATTTACACAAAACAACATCAAAGCCCGTGGTTCAAAAACTATGGCGATATTATCTCATCAAAGCTCATGGTTCAAGCTCATGGAATGTTATCTTATTTTTAGCTCATGAGTCTCATTAGGGGAACTTTGGGAGTCGTGATTTAGAGGGCCAAAAAGTATGTTCAATAAAGCTCCAATGGTTTAAAGTTGATAAAAGAAACATGTTACTTGGCATGTCTTCTCCAACTCCCTGAGCTTTGATGGGTCAATGTGCAATAAATAACATTTGATAAGCCTCTCATATCACATAACGCTTAAAATGATAAAACTCCACATTGCTCTCTACCTAAAACTTAATGTTCATCAAACAATAGAAGTCTAAAAATCTAAATATATTATTTCATATAAATTATATTACTATTTTCATTTAAATCCATCCTAAACACATGCCTAAATCTTATTGGCTATCTCTAAATATAAGAAATCCATTTAATATCTCATCCAACATTAAAATGCTCTCCTTGGTTTCCAAGGTTTGGTCATAATATAAAGAGACCATAACTAAACCACTAAAGTTTCATCAAATATCAACTAATTAGTTTGTTACATACTAAAATTATATTGTAATAAAACCATGGACTACATATAATTTTCAAAAGAGGAAACTTAGCCACAAAGTACTAGCAGTAGCTCTAGTAGAAGCTATAGCAGCTTCAGCAGAGTTGCAACAACTCCAACAATTGACACATGTCCCTATAGATACTTGATTTTGCACCCATAATTTAATCAAGGAAGATGGCTAGATTGAACATTCATATACCCGAAAAATCATAGTTGCATTACATACATTAATTAATTCATTTCATAACATAAACATGATCTTGAGATTCTAATGGTTGTAACGGTATGCCCGATTTTTAAATTGGACCGTCAAATTGAAAGATATTGCATCATCAAGTTTGCACGGCCTGCATACATTTTGTTTGTGTAGAACCAATCACACATGATTAATTTAAATTAATTCTAATTGGTTAAGCAATTAAAATTAGTTAGGTAATTTTGTGATTGGTTGTTGGTTAGTGTTAAAAATTGACTTGATTGCATGGGAATAAAGTGGATAATACGATAATAATGAAATTGTGGATAACCAAGACTTTTTGGAGTGTTTATCTACAAGATAATTATCACTTTAAGACCTGAATATCTAGAAAAGGGGTTTAATTTTTAGAATACAGATTAAAAATGCGTCCAAGTGCAATTCCCGTCTAAAAAATCCTCAAAAAAGGAGTCCAAAATGGACCTAAATTCAAACGTGGGTCCAGCACCCTAGAGGGCCATTTGGCACTCTTGGAGTGCCAATCGGCACATGAAAAGTGCTGATTTGTACTTCTCAAGTGCCAATTGGCACAAACTCGAGGCCTGGTCTGAGGACTCCTAGATTGAGATAAGTCCTACCCTTTTCGATTTTTTAGAGATGAGGACACATCCCAATTTATATCTGATCATTCAACTAATTTTTCGAAGCATTCTCACCTCCATAAATAGACGATGTCTCTCAAAATCAAGCACACTTTTTTACGCTTTCTAACCCCCCCCCCCCCCCCCTCTTTTTGGCTCTTCTCTTTAAAATCCCCTTACGTTAAAGAAGTTCTAGAGGCTCTTGCCTTAGGAATTTCTTTTTGGTAAGTAAAGTATTTTAGGCTTCAAAGAGTTGAAAAAATTTCTTTGAATCCTAAAATATTCTTTCAACTAGAAGAGCATGCTCATGCAAGAGGTATCTTTTTTTTTCTTTTCTCCTTTCATTACTTTTTGTTCTTGTTTGATGCATGAATATTGTTTAGCATATTTTTGTTATTATGTTCAGTTCTTGATATATTATTACCATGCTTGAATATGTTGCTATGTTGCTAGACTTTTCTTTAACATGTGATTGTTTACTGTAATTCTTTTTCTTAAGTTTCAAAATTTGCAATGTTTAACAAATTTTTTTATGAAATCTAAAAACTGATTTCAAATTTTTTAGATCTGATTTTTTTTTTCTCTAATTCAAAAACTGATATGTATTTTTCAGATCTGATTTTTTAACATAAAACAAATCTGTATTTTCATTAAATATAGATTTGATTTAAAAAAAAATACAAAACTGATCTGTATTTTTTTATGGGACTGATCTGTATTTTCATTAAATACAGATCTGATTTTTTTTATATACATAAAGCAGATCAATATTTTATTTAAATACAGATCGGATTTTTTTAGAAAAGTTATTTTTGGTTATAAAATTGCAGGTTTTGAAATTTAAAAGAAGAAATTGAAAGTTAGGTTGTAGTTTTTTTTTTTTTTTTTTTTTTTTTTTTTTATTTTTATTTTATTTTTACGAATGTGATGCATGTGAAATAAATTCATCATATGAATGTGGATCCTCTTTCAAAAAGCTTTCCCTTTTTTCTTTTTTTATTCAAAAAACAAATCTGATTTTTCTTAATAAAATCATTTTTTTTTTACTTTACACAAAAACAGATCTGGCTCTTTTTAACAAAAATATCATTCTTTCTTTTGCATAAAAACAGATTTGATTTTTCTTTACAAATCAAATTTTCTTTTATACACAAAACAGATTTGAATTTTCTTAAAAAAAGAGGACACATCCATAAGATAAATTTATTTGAATTAATTTTAGTTAGGTATCTGTCATGTATGTTCAACATATCATTCACATCATGCAGAAAATGGTATATTGGTCATTAGAGTCTAGAAGACTAGACTTTGTCTGGGTAGAATGGGTGCCTAACACCTTCCAATTCCATAACCTAGCCCCCAAGTTTAGGATTTTTGGATAGGTAGATTAGTGTTTTGTCTATTTAATTTTGGTAGATTGTAACTAAGACCAAAGTTTTGTATTCTTTTGCATAGATTGTAACTAGGACCCAAAGCATTGTAAGGTTAATTTACCAAAGGTGTACTTTTCTTTATTCAATCAATGACAATGAAGCATTTTATCATTTAATTTGTATTTATTTTTTCTTATTTTTCTGTATAAAAAATAAGTGACAACTCTAGACTACTTAGCCACAAAGAGAGGTGCCCTTAAAAGCACACAGATCTCTCTTTTTTGAGAGCACCCCTAAATAAGTGCGGTCACTCACAGTGGTGACTCCACTGGGGATGTTAAGGGCTAAGTTTCGTGTTAGACTTAAGTGACTAAATATATACCCTTATCTTTTGCATGATATTGCTGTTTGTACTATTTATGTCTTGAGATGTTTGTATGATATTTTGGTTGTGTTGTTAGGATTGTTTGTTAAGAGCTTTCCCTAACTGTCATATTGTGTGCCATCAAGACTGATAGGCCACAAACTGAATAACCTATTTTGATTAAATCAATTAATTAATTAGCCGAGTTATTAATTAATCAATTTAACATACAAATATGTGGAAGCACAAACAAATCACCAAAAACTAAATATGCAGCGAAAATTAAAAGATACAGTGATTTGTTTACGAATGGGGAAAACCCTTGCGGCAAAAACCCTACCAGGTGATTTTCAGGTCACCACTCTCGAAACTTCACTATTATCAAATCAAGCGGTTACAAGTAAAGGAATCCCAAGTACCTTACCAACTTACAGTTGAACCCTTACCCCAATACCCAATTAGACTTGATCTGTAGTGACAGTTCCCCCTTTTGATGCATGGCTCCCAAGTACGTGAGTAATCAATGCGCGGATCCCAGTACGCGACTTCAAACACCAACTTAGAAGGAGAGGTTGGTTGCAAAGTTCTTCAGTTCATCCTACACGATGAAGATCAGAAAGATGCTTGGTCACAAAACCCTTTAGTGCAAATACACAGCAACTTCTTCAGAGAAGATGAACTAGGTCAAGAATTTCGTCTTTGATCACAAATTGCTTGAACAGAGTTTACTCAATGCTTGTGCAACTTGTGTACAGTTTGACAGCTCTTAAAACAATCCTTTTATATGTTTAGGGTTAGGAGAAAAGAAGGCCCAAAAGCATATTCATGGATCCCAAGAAATCAGACCAGAAAATCTGATTTTATAAATCTCGACAGATAGTAGGTGTCGAGGAGCTATCGAGCAGGTGTCAAACTTTAATGATTTTGCACTTTAGCTTGTTTTTCTTGGACAAACTTGATGACTTCAACACTTGATCTTGAAACCTTGTTTCTTGAAATATTAAAAACACCTAGAATTACCCAATTACAAGTAGAGTGCATTTTGTCAAAGGATTAACCAATTTACATAAATAAGTGACATATGTTCTTAACAAGTGAAAACACATATGTCCTAACAATCTCCCCCTTTGGCAATCCATGACAAAACCACAGCTAACAAATGAACATATGAGAGAAGTCATAAATCACTCAACTCATACTCATTTGTTGAATACAATAAAATCTATCCTAACACAAACTCTTGAAAAACTTTGCAAGAAGAGAGTTTATGGCAAGTAGATTTTGACAACCTGTATTTCTAAAACACTTTAAACAAAACTCATTAAGGCATCTTGTGTGAAACAGAAATAATAGATTGTATACAAGTATAATGAACATGTGTATAAAGATAGAGAAGAAACAACACATGAAGAGAGAGGTCAGAGAAACATACATCTGCATATAGAGAGAAAATAAGTACAATGTATGTAAAACTGGTCACAAGACATCATATACAAGATCAATGTATCTATAAAGAATAGAAAAGAAAAGATACATCAAAACCTCACTACATCCCTCAAATATCAACACTCCCCCTATCAAAAATGTCCTATACTAATTCTCCCTCTAAGATGACTACTCTCATAATCCAAAACTACTCCCCCTTTTTGTCACGAGTGACAAAGGGTAAAGTGTTATGTAGACATCTCATCAGTAGAGCTAGCATCTTCATCATCATCATCTGAAGCGTCATCGTCATCACCATCATTAGCATCATCCTCAGAGTCAGAAGCTACTGGAGGAGGTGGTGAAGGAGTAGCCTCAAAAGCAAAACCACCCATAGTCGCCTGCCGTTGTGCAATACGACCAATACGAACATTCACCTGATACAACTCAGTAGAGAGTGTATTGAGTCGAGTATCAATGTGCTACAGCTGCACCATGATGTCTCCGAGAGATACATTGCCCATAGAGGAAGAAGGAGCAGATGTAGATGGAGCAAATCTAGATGGAGGTGAACGGGAGGAAGGAGTGGAATCCGTCTGTCTTGACCGAAACTGAGCCTCACTACGTTTTACGGTAACGGCATCTATGGCACAGATGTGTGTGAAGTGGTCAGACACAGGAAAAGGGATAGAAAAATGGTGTAAGATCCTCGTGATAATGGAAGGAAAGATGAGCTTATCACGGGACGCCAAATCTAAATGAACATCTATGATAGAAAGGATGAAATGAGAAGGAAAATCTATAGTAAGATGTTCAAGAAGAGATAACAAAAATCGAGCACGAGACTTTGTGATGGAGTTGTAGTGAGAGAGTGGATGGAGTACAAACGTCATCACCATGTTTAAGAATCTAGGACCTTTAACAAAAGGTCTACATTGATGGAAACAGACATGTACGCAGCAAAAAAAATTGAATAAACGGATCTACTTCATTCTCAATTGTCAACATGTGCCATATAAGTTTCAAAATTAGAGAATAAAGTTGTGTACCTTGAAACAGTGAAATTCAAAACTGAAAATTCAGAAATTCTTGAGAAGACTTTCAATCTTCACTCCAATTCCACTAACACCCAAGATGTGTGGTTTCTCAATCAAATATATAAGTTTGTTCTAGAGAGAATTGAAGAGTGTCCAACACTCTTGTACATACCAATTCTTCTTCTTATATTAAATTTGTATGTTTCTCTCTATATATCTGATTATCTAATTTGGCTAGCCTTTTGGGCCTTCCCAATTGGGCTTTAGAATATGGCTTGGAGTGGGATTAAAAAGGAACAAATAAGACTCTAGCTCCAATTTCATAAATATATACTTTAGTCTCACTAAAGTGGTTAGACCTAACTCTCTGAATAACAAATCCATTAAACTTATCTCAAGGGAATATTTTGTATCTTCGTTAAGAGACTATGAATTTTATCTTGAGAATATATGTTCCATCAACACTAAATGTGGCTGCCCAACATACTGAGGTTTTGGCCGTTACTTTAGGTCTCACTCCTAATATATCAAAGCAACCTATACTTTTTGATCAGGTCCATTATTCTCTCAGGATTAAGAGTTCATGTAAATGAAAGTCGTGAGATTTATTATTCAATTGACAGTCATTAGAAGAAAATCTCACAGCGGTTCTGCTCAATATGTTTTAACTCTTAAAACATATCAACATGACAACTAGAAGTCACCACTTCCATGACCAAGACAAATCATCTTAGTTGATATGTTACAGTCTTCACAGATGAAATGCCCAATTTCATCACTGACTACAAACCAAATTCTGAGTTTACAAAGAACTTGTGACTTATATCTTCTGTGACTAAATCACATAAATCACATACTATGCATCTCATGGACTATATGATAATGTCTAAACATTCATGTTACCATTATTTCAGATAATAATAAAACAACTTTATTAATTGCAATATTAAGTCATACATCATGTCATACATAATATAATACATAGCATTATACAATAGGATTCTAAGGCACAAATCCCAACAATCTCCCATTTGCCCTAAAGACTATTGTGCATTAATCTAACTCACATTCCCTCCAAATGCGACTCGAAGGTCCTTTGAGAGAAGGCTTTGGTAAAGGAATCTGCTAGATTATTTGCACTTTCAATCTTTGCTACCACCACATCTCCACGAGCAATAATGTCTCTAATGATGTGATACTTTCTCTCGATGTGCTTTCTTTTCTTGTGATTCCTTGGATCTTTTGATTGTGCAATTGCACCAGTATTATCGCAAAACAATGTGATGGGAGCTTGTTCCATTCTCATTACACTAAGGTCAGAAAGGAATTTCTTGAGCCATACAGCTTCCTTTGCTGCTTCACAAGCAGCAACATATTTTGCTTCCATGGTAGAGTCTGCAATATAAGATTGCTTGACACTCCTCCAAGTTATGGCTCCACCTCCCAAGGTGAAAACACATCCTGATGTGGACTTTCTGAAATCTAGATCCGATTGAAAATTTGAATCTGTATAGCCAATAGGAATCAAATCCTCACATCGGTAAACAAGCATATAATCTCTCGTTCTCCGAAGATACTTAAGAATATGATTTACAAATTGCCAATGTTTTGGTCCTGGATTTGATTGATATTAGCTGATCATGCTAACTGAATAACAAATATCTGGCCTAGTACATAGCATGGCATACATAAGACTTCCTACTGCAGAAGCATAAGGAACTTGTCTCATCATATCTACTTCCTCTTGAGTCTTAGGCCTTTGGTCATTAGACAGAGGAACTCTATGTTTGAAAGGAACTAATCATTTCTTGGAGTTTTGCATGCTAAACCATTCTAGAACCTTATCTATATATCCAGCTTGTGATAAGCCTAACATCTTATTCTTGCGATCTCGCCAAAACTTGATCCCTAGAATAAAGTTAGCCTCACCCAAGTCCTTCATATCAAATTGGTTTGACAACCAAACTTTTAATGAGTAGAATATCATCAACATAAAGCACTAGGAACATTACCACTTTATCTTGATATTTTTTGTATAAACATGGTTCATCAAGATTTTGTTCAAAACCAAATGATTTGATTGATTGATCAAATCTGATGTTCCATGACCTAGATGCTTGCTTAAGTCCATAAATGGACATTTTCAACTTGCATACCATATGCTCTTAGTTCTTTGCTATGAAACCTTTCGGTTGCATCATATAGATTTTCTCTTCAAGATTGCCATTAAGAAATGCAGTCTTGACATCCATTTGCCATATCTCATAATCAAAATGAGCAGCAATGGATAAGAGAATTCTGATAGATTTAAGCATTGCTACTGGAGAAAAGGTTTCATCATAATCAATACCTTTTTTTTTGTGTATACCCTTTCACCACTAGCCTTATTTTAAAGGTTTCAACCTTTCCATCTTTCTCTCTCTTCCTCTTGTAAACCCATTTGCAACCAATAGGTTTAATGCCGTTAGACGCCTTTACAAGATCCAAACATAATTGGAATACATGGAATCTAACTCAGATATCATAGCTTTGACCCAATGGTGTGCATCTATATCACTCATTGCCTCTTCATAAGTGTAGGGATCCAATTTAGCCTCTTCTGAGATAGCTTCATAAGTTTCTCCCAAACCTATGAATCTTATAGGAGGCCGAACAATTTTCCCACTACGACGAGGCACCTGTGTACTAGATATCTCATAAGTAGTATCTTGTGGTGTATCTAATACAGCCACATCATCCCTAGTTTCAACTATTGGTTATTCTTTTACAGATTCATTCATTTCAGCCAACACAACTCTACTTCTAGGAGTAAAATTATTCATATAGTCATTTTCCAAGAATTTAGCATTTGTACTAACAAAAACTTTATTATCCTTACGACTATAGAATAAATAACCCCTAGTTTCTTTTGGATAACCTACAAGTTAAAACACTTCTGATTTTGGTTCCAATTTATCAGGCTTCCCTTGTAATACATGTGCTGGACAACCTCAAATGTGGAGATATTTCATACTAGGCTCATGCCCAATCCACAATTCCATGGGTGTTTTGGGAACATATTTTGATGGAACTAAATTTAAAAGATGTATTGATGTACCTAGGGCATAACCCCAAAAAGAAATTAGTAAAGTTGAGTAACTCATCATGGACCTAACCATTTCTAAAAGAGTCCTATTCCTTCTTTCTGCTACACCATTTTGTTGGGGAGTTCCAGGTGCAGTTAATTGAGATACAATCCCATTTTGTGTTAAGTAATCCTTGAAATCCCCAAGAAGGTATTCGCTACCACGATCAAATTGAATGGCCTTTATGCGTTTACCCAATTGATTCTCAACTTCAGCCCTAAACTCTGAACTTTTCAAAGGCTTCGAACTTCTGTCTAATTAGGTATATGTAACCATATCTTGAGTAATCATCGGTAAAAGTGATAAAGTACTCATAACCTCCTTTTGCTTGGGTTAACATAAGACCACACACATCCATATGAACTAATTCAAGCAATTCTTAGGCTTTTCTACCTTTAGCATTAAAAGGTCGTTTGGTCATTTTGCCTTCCCAAAAAAATTCACAAACTAAAAATTCATCAAAGTCCATGGGCTCTAAGAGTCAATCTTTGATCAGTCTTTGAATTCTGTTTGAATTAATATGACCCAAACGCAATTGCCAAAGATATGCATCATTAGTAGAAGGAAACTTTCTCTTTATTGATTTTACATGAGAGTCATTATCTAATTCAGAATTATATAATTCATGCTTATTAGGAGTTAAAATATAAAAATCATCCACAATATTGCCAGAACAGATAAACACTTTATCCTTCTTTATTACAACATTGTCTTTAAGGATAACACAATATCCATGTTTACCTAAGTAAGTTACAGAAATTAAATTCCTACGAACATTAGGTACATATAGATAGTCTTCCAATATTAAAACCCTAGACTCAAAGCATAAATTAAACACTCCAACAGCTACAACCGAAATCCTGCTCCTATCAGCCAAAGTAAGAAACAATTCTCCTTCCTTAAGCTTTCTAGTCTCTTGAAACCCTTGCAAAGAATTGCAGATATGATTAGTACAACCTGAATACATACACTTGGAATCTGTGGGATTCTGCACTAAACATATTTCAAGGAGAAATGAACTTTTCATACCTTTATTCTTGGCAGCTTTGAAAATTGGACAATTCCTCTTCCAATGTCCTTTCTCACCACAATGGAAACATTTTCCTTTGAGCCTCTTTCCTTTGTCAGCAACCCTTAAGACAATTTGTTTACCTTCTCGCTTGGTGAAGTCCTTCTTCTTCTTCTTACCCTTGCCTTTCGACTTAGGTTGAGAAGTAGAAGTTTCAGCCATATTAGCATCTACACTAGAAGTACCAAGGATGCCTTCTGCCGCTACTAATTCATTCATTAATTCAGACAAAGAATAAATCTTTTTGTTCATATTATAATTGAGTCTGAATTCCTTGAATGATTCCGGCAGTGACTGGAGTATCATATCCACTTGGGATTCTCCATCAATATTGGCACCTAAAACTTCCAATGTATTTAGATTAAAGATCATTGTAAGACAATGCTCCCTAACTAAACTACCTTCAGCCATTTTGGTATTATAAATTTGCCTCATGATTTCTTGCCTTGCAGAACGGCCTTGCTCACCAAATATTTCCTTCAGACTTAGCATAATATCCGAAGCTAGTTCTACATCCTGCATTTGATGCTGTAGAACATTTGAGATAGATGCTAGGATGTAGCACTTGACCATTTCATTAGATTTCTGCCAACGATCATATGGTTGTTTTTCCTTAGGAGGAGCATCTAATGAAGGAAAGCTAGGACATGGTTTACTAAGCACATATCTATGCTCTTCAGCAGTGAGAACTATGTCCAAATTTCTCTTCCAGTCAACATAATTGGATCCAGTCAGTTTGTTTTGATTAAGAATAGTAACAAGTGGGCTAAATGATGTCATGTTCGAATCTAAAATTAATAAACATGAATATAATAAGTAAACTGGTCATTATCAATTTAGCATATAATCATATAGTATGGAACCTGAACAAAACCATAATATAATATATGCAACGACAACCCAATCCCACAATTAATATTCCCCGGAAGTGAGGTCATACCAATCACTATGATCAGGTCAGAATTATTCTCATTATTAATGCTATCATGGTAACTCTTACCAAACAAAAATAATTTGCCGTATTTCCTTTAGCCTCTAAATAATAATGACATAGCTCCGAAGGGAGGTTAACATTATACTTAGTCTAGTGTACACCATTGTCTAAAATCAATGTGAATCACTAAGTAACTCCACGGAAGCGTGGTCGTTCTTAATGTAAAAACACATATCATCCATCATTAAGAAGTTTAATCTGTAGTTCCATGAATTAAACACCCTCCGAAGGGAGCAAGGCATATACGCTAAGGCAAAGTATTTAATCACACTACTATAAACCGACAATGGAGGCCGTGAGATCCAACCCTTGTATCTCTCTCCCACTAGATGTTTTAAATTAAAGGTTTTTATTTTGTAAACATGCATAAACTAATTACACATTTAGCCTTGAATTTTATACATTTGAAAACACTAAAAAAATAAAATTTCAAAATTCCCTTAAGTAGCATTTTCACGAGTATCTCGCGACTAAGCTCTTCTCGTGAAAATGCTTTCATGCAAAAATTGAAAACACAAAAATCAGACAGAAACTTTCGCTACTGTCTCGCTACTCTTTTGCGACTAAGCTCTTCCCGCGAAATTGAGTTTAGGCAAAATAGTGAAAACTCAAAAAAAAATCAAACAGAAACTTTCGCTACTGTCTCGCGACTGTTTCGCGAGTAAAGCTTACCCGCGAAAAGTTTTGTGCTTCAGAAGCATTTATCGCGGGTAACTTCGCGGGAAGCTAACTCTCAAAAAACCCGTGTTTTCAGTTTTTGAAGAAAAAATCTGAACAGTTTTCTATGGTTTTTAATGAACAAACAATCACCATATGAACATGATAGATAGAATTTGATGTCAAAACTGAACTTCATTGATGCTATAGCCTTAAAGTTCAATTTAACTTACTTAAATTCAAATTTAAACAACATCATAACATCAATTTCAATTTTCATCAAATCATAGTTTCAACAACCATGTAGAAAATTAAATGCACATATAATCTTCTAACATCATGAAACTATTATTTCTAATTCCAAAACTCACAAAACATGTTATACAGATTGGAAATTGAAGACTGCTCTGATACCATTTGATGGAAACAGACATGTACGCAGCGGAAAAAATTGAATAAACGGATCTACTTCATTCTCAATTGTCAACATGTGCCATATAAGTTTCAGAATTAGAGAATAAAGTTGTGTACCTTGAAGCAGCGAAATTCAAAACCGAAAATTCAGAAGTTCTTGAGAAGACTTTCAATCTTCACTCCAATTCCACTAACACCCAAGATGTGTGGTCTCTCAATCAGATATATGAGTTTGTTCTAGAGAGAATTGAAGAGTGTCCAACACTCCTGTACATACCAATTCTTCTTCTTATATTAAATCTGTATGTTTCTCTCTATATATCTGATTATCTAATTGGGCTAACCTTTTGAGCCTTCCCAATTGGGCTTTAGAATGTGGCTTGGAGTAAGACCAAAAGAGAACAAATAAGACTTTAGCTCCAATGGGCCTTGGGCTTTTTTGTCAACTCTTGACAAGTCCAAAGTTAGCATTAATTATATTTAATACTACTATATAAATATAATTGCACTCTAGACCTTATTATTAAATTATATCCCAATACTTTATTGTACATGCAAGCCCTTTATAAAATACTCGTAGTAACACAAAGTCATGAATGAAGACTGCCACTTTGTGAATTACTACATCTTAATCCTTGAGTACTCAATTTAATCCTTTAATGTTATTCATCATATATTTATGAAATTCAATTTCATAAATATACACTTTAGTCTCACTAAAGTGGTTAGGCCTAACTCTCTGAATAACAAATCCATTAAACTTATCTCAAGAGAATATTTTGTATCTTCGTTAAGAGACTATGAATTCCATCTTGAGAATATATGTTCCATCAACACTAAATGTGACTGCCCAACATACTGAGATTTTGACCGTTACTTTAAATCTCACTCCTGATATATCAAAGCAACCTACACTTCATGATCAGATCCATTATTCTCTCAAAATTAAGAGTTCATGTAAATGAAAGTCGTGAGATTTATTATTCAATTGACAGTCATTAGGAGAATAATAAATCTCACAGCGGTCCTGTTCAATATGTTTTAACTCCTAAAATATATCAACATGTCAACTAAAAGTTACTACTTCCATAACCAAGACAAATCATCTTAGTTGATATGTTACAGTCTTTACAGATGAAATGCCCAATTTCATCACTGACTATGAACTAAATTCTGGGTTTACAAAGGACTTGTGACTTATATTTTCAATGACTAAATTACATAAATCACATACTATGCATCTCATGAACTATATGATAATGTCCAAACATTCATGTTACCATTATTTCAGATAATAATAAAACAATTTTATTAATTGCAACATTAAGTTATACATCATGTTATACATAATGTCATACATAATATAATACATAGTATTATATAATAGGATTCTAAGGCACAAATCCCAACATACATGATGTATACTGATGCTCACCCTAATCAGCGGGGCGCTGATAAAAAGCAGAAATGAGCTCATCTTTGGACACAGTCCTCAGACGCTCACAAGAAGAATAGTCAAGAAACTTTATCCTAGGAATCCTAAACACATTCGCAACTAGCTGCAGTGTGACAGGAATGCGCGTACCTCGAACGCAAGTGAAAAAGAGAGGTATTGAACGATCGATCCCGTGCATGTTGGAGTAAAACTTCTGAATAAGCACTAGAGGACATATGACCGGGACATCACACAGTGACACCCATCCCCTACTGTGAATGACAAAGGGAAGGTCAGTGTCAGCAAAGTCCGCCAAAATGACTTGGCGTTCCGAATGAACACCTCGTCTAGAAAAGTTCTCCGAAAATGCCTTATGGGCATCACCATCATGGAACCGAAGATTTAGAGGAGCAGAATCAAAAGATGAAGAAGCTCCAAAACGCAGAGGGTTCCGAGCCGGAGTGGATTTCAAAAATTTCAAAAACCCCAAAATCTAAGATTTAAAACATGAAATGCATGAGAAAGGAAGGAAAAAGATATCATACCAAGTGATTTGAAGCAAGGAAAGGCCAAAGATCACATGGGTTGGAGATTTTGAGTGAGAAAAAGAGGTTAGGGAGATGAACAGCCACGAATAGGTCGAGAGAGATCGAGAAAATTAGATGCAGATCGCGATAGAAGCTTAAATAGGAGTGTCAGTAATTCTCGACAGCTGAGGTGTCGAGAGGTATCGAGGAACAACAACCATTTTCAAAGAACAGAAACTCGATTGATCGACAAGGTATCGAGAAGGTATCAAGGAGACAGGAACTTTCTCGATCGATCCATCAGGTGTCGAAGAGGTGTTGAGATTGCGATAAGAAAAAGGCTTGAGAAGCTTGACAGATAACAAGGTATCAAGGAGGTGTCGAGCCAGCTTTTAAAAACAGTTTTTCGAGAAGAGAAAAACACATATATGAATGCAATCCAACATTGTAAAGTTGTGATTTACAACTATGTTTTATATTGGCTTTATTCCATGACAAATTGTGTTGTAATTACTTTATTTCATTTCCTTGTATTTTGTGGGATTTAATTGTATTAGGTTTAGTATCAAGTTGGTGAAGACTCAAGCTTTATTGAAGATCAGTGGATCTCGCGGGTGTGTCGCTGGAAGCTAAGCCGCGAAATAGTCATGTGAGAAGCACATGACTGGAAGCTGAAGAGTCATGCCAGGCTGTCGTTTTCGCGATTGTCTCGCGGGTAAGGCCTTCCCGCGAGACAGTCGCGAAACATTCTGCCTGGAGGATTTTAATGAGTGACTTTCTTACCCTTCACCCATACTATATATACCCTCATTACCCACAAATATATGTGAGACTATTCAGATAGAAAAACTCTAGATAGGTTTTCTACAACACACACACCCATCTTTTGAGAGAGAGCTACTCTTCCTTAGTGAGAAATCATTGTAGCCTCTTCTCCATCCCTCTCCCATTATCATACCTTGAGAGGAGATTTGTACCCAAACACAACCCACACCTATTCAGTGTGTAGAGAGTGCTTTGGAGTTGCTGGGAAGCATTGGAAGAAGCCAAGGATGGCAGATGCAACATGGAGCTTGTTGCGGGATCCGGAGAACTAAGACAAGACACGGTTCCGAGAAGCCTTGTTGGAGTAGGAGCTTGGAGGGCTTAGGTACATCGGGTAGATTAGGCTTGGAGGGTCTCTTGCTTACTCATGTATCCCAACTGATTGTCTAGTGGATCGATTTCCGCTTGGAGGGCGGCGGAGAGGTTTTTCGCCGAGTTCTTCGGTTTCCTCTTCGAGAACACGTCTTGGTGTTTTCTGTGTTTGCATCCTTCTTCCCTACTCTTGTATATTCCATTATATTGCTGTGTTGCTTAGTTTATGGATTAGAGTAGCTTACTTGTTCATCCGCTCGCATTTACACTATTCCGCACTTTATATTAAGTTTGTGTAAAATCTATCGAGCCGTAATTTTAATTGGGGGTCTAAATAGCTCTTGTGTTTTCAACACGTTTTTGAGCTTTCAAACATGAAGCTCAACCAATGATCCAATCAACATATTAAGCTCTCAAAATCATCTCTCAACAAAAATTTTAAGCACATGGATCCTCAAAAACACACACACAGATTAAACAAGTTTAATCAATTTTATTTTTCAAAAACAAGTCAAAACAGTTTAGTGAGCATACATTAGCACACGTAAACACTTGTGATGGCCAAATCACTTTGTACCTGCACATGTATCAAAAGTAGCAAAGAATATTGCGTGTTATGTGTGAAAAACATTGCAAGATTGCATATGTGTATACTTGTTATGACGATCTGATATATGAGAAAGTAACTTTAACTCACACACAATCATAACTGTTTGATGGGGACTATCACCTTCGAGGTACATCCTATAACTCCTACATCTCCTAGAATACATGCTTGCAACCATATTTAAAGCATTTTTTTTTATCTTTTTGCTTTTTATTTTCTTTACATATTTTCTTTTATTTTAGCAAACCATACATGGGCATATAAAAGAGAGAAAAGAAATACCCAAGATGTTAAGCATTTGACATCGCACTTTTGCTATGCCAAAGCATACGAATGTATTTGACACTGCACTTTTGCTATACCGAAGCATACATGTGTCATATTATGATTGGCGGGCAACAGTGGTGAAATGATTATTTATGCCTTTTTCTTAGGATTTTCTAGTCCTATCTGTCAAAAAGAGTGATATGAGTGTTAAGTTTTAAGAGATAACTTAATCTTACTCATCACAAACAAGAGCCACAAAGGTCACCTGCTTAGTTGTGCATGAAGATGCTCATCTAAGCTACAAGAGATACAAAGTTTAAAAAACTTTATTTCAATGGCCATCTAAGGTACACAAATACCAATGTACACAAAATACACACTGTTTTTGTATTTTTCTAATTTTTTCAATTTTTTTTTTTAATTTTTATATCAAAAAACAAAATAAACAAAACTGAAAGTAAATACACAAAAACATGTTAAACAAAGTAAAGCATAAAACTAGACTGACTCAACAAAAATGCAAAACACACAAGCAATGCAACAAACAAGAAAAACAAAAAGAGAGAAGAAAGTAATGAAATCACTTAGAGTCTTTTTTCTTCTACACCTTGGAAGAACCTTTCCTTTGATTAAACCCTTGAACCAGCGGTAAGGATGAAGAATTGAAACCGTTCAAGTTCGAAAAGAACATGAACGCTTTAAGAAGATCACCAAGAGGAGCAAGAGAGGATTGAAACTGATTCTGGCTTCCAAACGCAATCATGTCGTTGCTCTGTTGAGTGGCTAGCCACTTATAGCAATTTGGTCGAGTATGACCGGTAGCTCAATAATGATGACAGAGATGCTGTTTCTTTTGTTTAGACTTTTAAGAGTTAGCCTTCTTAGCCCTAGGGTTTTTTAACATCTTTCTTATCCTGTTTAGGGGGTGCTCCTAAGATATATTTACCATTGTCTAAGTTCTCACTAGCTAATTCAGTTTTATCATCAGTGTTCTCAATATCAGTGTTATTAGCAGGAGAAACAAAAACAGTAGCACTAGTAAAAGCAATATGAGAGGAAGAAAGACCATATCCTAAACCTGTTCAATCCAAAGCAGATTTCTGGATGCGAAGCATCTCATCAAGCTTTGCACTTGAAGTCCTCTCCAGTTGAGCTCTGACTTGAAACAGCTTCGCTTCAAGCTCCTTGGTCTTCTCAGCCAAGAAATTGTTCTCAAACCTCAGTGCTCCAATAGTTTGATTCGCCTCATCAAACTTTGTGGACAACTCTTCACGATCAAGTTCCATATCACTGAGCTTCTTGGTGGCCAGGCTATACAATTTCTCATGCTTCTCAAAGAGCTTGTAAAGCTTCTCATAGGCTGAATGATATCATTTTGATCATCCATCTTCTCGAATTTGGACTCCACCAGTTCTTCTTCTTCGTCCACTTCTTCAACAATCCCTTCAGTAGGATTGATTGTGGCAGTTACGGCATTTAAGATTCCGTCATCCTCAATGTCGGAATCATCTTTGGGCTCAGTGTCATAAAAGGTTGCAGCAAGTACCTTACTCTTTCCAATGCTCTTAAGATATGTCGGGCATTCATGCTTCATGTGACCGAATCCATGACATCCAAAACACTTTGGTCGTGCAGGAACAGTGTACTGACCGCTTTCCTTAGCATCATTTTCCCCTTTATCTTGCACCTTAGACTGGAAAGAACTGGATTGTCTGCGGTCCTTATCAAAGCTCCTCCCATTGGCATTCTTCATAAATTTCTTGAATTGCCTTGTAATGTAGGACTTCATCTTGGAATCTTCCTTATCGGAAGACTCATCTGTATCACTGCTCTTTGCCTTCAAGGCCATACTCTTGCATGTACCCGTTTTGTCAATCCTAGATAATCCTATCTCGTAGGTCTGCAAGTTTCCAACCAACTTAGTTAAAGGAATCTTGTCAATGTCCTTTGATTCCTCTATAGCAGTAATCTTCGCATGGAATCTCTCGAGTAGAGATCTGAGCAGCTTCCTTACAATCTTGGGTTCAGGGATGGTTTCCTCAAGATTAAAGGCTGAGCTTACTATGTCCTTAAGTTTGGCATAGAACTCATTAAACGACTCATCCTCTTCTTGAACTCCTCATTGGTGACTGCGCTAAATAGGGCATTCAATGCTCTGCTGTTGAAGTTTGCTGCCTTGATCTTGGCATTATCCTAATCGGCGGGCTCTTCTTTTGGCTTGGTCTAGCCAATCTCTATAGCTTGCCACACCTTCTTATCTAAAGACTGCAAAAAAGCTCTTTCCAGTATACTAATCGGCGTACTTTCCAGTATACATAATTAGTGCCATCAAATAAAGGAGGTATGATTAATGATTGTCCTCTATCCATGACAAACAGGGGTCAATAGATCAACACAGCAAAGATTAAACCTAATCAGAGTGTGCCTGTTCTGATACCATTTGATAGGCCACAAACTGAATGATCCCTTGTGATTAAACCAATTAATTAATTAGCCAAGTTATTAATTAATCAATTTAACATGCAAATACGTGGAAGCACAAACAAATCATCAAAAACTAAATATGCAGCGGGAATTAAAAGACACGGTGATTTGTTTACGAATGGGGAAAACCCTTGCGGTAAAAACCCCACCGGGTGATTTTCAAGTCACCACTCCCAAAACTCCACTATTATCAAATCAATCGGTTACAAGTAAAGGAATCTCAAGTACCTTACCAACCTACAGTTGAACCCTTACTCCAATAACCAATTGGACTTGATCTATAGTGACAGTTCCCCCTTTTGATGCACGGCTCCCAAGTATGTGACTAACCAATGCGCGGATCCCAGTACGCGACTTCAAACACCAACTTAGAAGGAGAGGTTGGTTGCAAAGTTCTTCAGTTCATCCTACACGATGAAGATCAAGAAGATGCTTGGTCACAAAACCCTTTGGTGCAAATACACAGTAACTTCTTCAGAGAAGATGAACTAGGTCATGAACTTCGTCTTTGATCACAAATTGCTTGAACAGAGTTTGTTCAATGCTTGTGCAACTTGTGTACAGTTTGACGGCTCTTAAAACAATCCTTTTATGTGTTTAGGGTTAGGAGAAAAGAAGGCCCAAAAGCATATTCACGGATCCCAAGAAATCAGATCAGAAAATCTGATTTTATAAATCTTGACAGATAATAAGTGTCGAGGAGCTATCGAGCAGGTGTCGAGCTTTAATGATTTTGCACTTCAGCTTGTTTTTCTTGGACAAACTTGATGACTTCAACACTTGATCTTGAAACATTGTTTCTTGAAGTATTAAAAACACCTAGAACTACCCAATTACAAGTAGAGTGCGTTTTATCAAAGGATTAGCCAATTTACATAAAAAAGTGACATATGTTCTTAACAAGTGAAAACACATATGTCCTAACAAAGACAACAAAAATGTATGCACCCCTCTTAACAATATGGTGGTAGTAACCATGGATTACCGGTCTTCATTAGATTCGAGTACCTAGTAGTGAACTCACCAACTCATAGCCCAAAGTCACTGGATAACTTCCTGTTGACTATAAAGGATAGACCATGCCTTCGGACCAATGCAATGTTCATTACATTACAAGTTGGGGGGGGGGGGGGGGTGTAACATCCTAGCTATGAGAAACAATAAAATAATAAACCCACCCTACAATGTAATGACTTAGAACCTACCCCTAGGACAGTCCTTTATTAAATTGCATTGCATGTTACGTGTGTTTGTTTGGTTGGTTAATTGATGTAGATGGGGACCTAGCTTTGATTAAACCGACCAAGCTTGTTCTTAGGGAAGAATTTGGTCAAGATCAGAGGGAAGACTCCAAGGAAAACCCTAGACCGACACTCAAGCTAGCAATTCTAGTTCCAAGCCCATCCTTCCAATCACAGTACTGAAGCCCGTGAGCATAGAAGACACTCCACTGCTGCAACATCACAATCCCATATTTGACCTGCAAGACAATTCAAGCCACAAGAAGTTTGAAGATCCCAACACTATGGTAGAAGAGGGAGAACATACAAACACTAAAGAACCCATGAACGCTCAAGAGCTACTCAACACCATGGTAGCTAGTCAAATCCAGTTGAGAGAGGACATGAACCTTATGGTGCAATAGTTTTAGAACTTAAAGAGTAACCAAGAGGAGAACAAGGCTGACCATAATCCTCCAACCATGGAGAGTGAGAAGAAGATTAACAAGAGGATAAACAAGATGGAAGAGATGATCAAAAGAGCTCGCAAGATGGAGGACCTCGTGGAATACCAATCACTTTCACTTTTCCTCGATGTGAGATTGCCTTTCAAGTTCAAGATGCCAACCTTGGACAAGTTCGATGGGACTGGCTACCCAAAGTTCCATTTGAAGATGTATATAAGAGCCATTCAGCTCCCAGGAGCAATTGAAGAACTACTTGCTCAAATGTTCCAAAACACCCAAACTGGAGCCGTTCTTAGGTGGTTCCTCAACCTAGACAATGCTAGAGCAAGGAGTTAGGAGGACATTTGCTGCGAGTTTCACAATCAGTAAAATACAACATAGAAGTGGATATACAAGGAGAGATTTGGAGACCACAAAGCAAGAGCCAAAAGAATCCTTCTTTACCTTTATTACCAAGTGGAGGTCCAAGGCAACACAGGTGATGAATATGCGAAGTGAAGAAGAGCAGTTAACCATGGTTGTAAAAAACTTATTGCCTATATACCATAAATATTTGTTTGCCCAGTATTTTCCTAATTTTAAAGTTTTGATTGCTGCTGGAACCCAAATTAAGGATGCAATAAATAATGGCACTATAAAGAATGAGGACCCACCAAGGTTTAAAAAGAATGTAGGATCTAGTTCTAAAACTGCAGAAGTTTCTAATAAATACATAAATGATCCTTATCAACTTATTGCTCCCATTGCCACCATGCCAATATCACAAGGGCCGCCTCCAAGGCCTAGGAGGGAATTTCATAAGTGTTGATACAATATTTGTTTGTCCTCGATTTGCGTGGTGGACCCCAAAAAATCCAAAAATATAATTTTCTCTCTACAGGGCCATGAGAACATCTAGAATGATGTGGTGCAACTCATTCAGACATCGGAGCACCCAAAGTACCTTTTTCAGCTAAAATGACCAAAATGCCCTTAGTTGGCCCTAGGGTTGACCAAAGATCAAAAGAGGTCCAAACTCCCGTAAAACAACATTTTTCACAGTTTTACTTCAAACTCGAGCTTTTCAAAGATTTTTAACAACTTTGACTAAGTTTGACTCAAAGTCAATCCTAGGTGGCCTCCAAAAACCCTAATTTTGATCCGGCTGTCGAAATAGGTTGAAACCAATGTCATTATGAAGATTATCAATTTATAATTCCAAAGACTATTCATGGGTTGAAATCGGAGTTAGAACAGCCGAGATATCACAAAAACTGGGTTAACGCCCCGATTGATGCACTGCTAATTTCCCAGAGCCATAACTTTTGATCCAACCATTGGATTCATGAGTTCCATACCTTTTTAGAAACTGAAAATGAAGATCTATCCAAGGGTTTCTAAATCATCCCTATCAAAGGTGGTTTGAGGCTGGCGGACCTACAATGGCTGCTACCTCAAAAAACATGCCTAGGGCTATAAATAGCCCCAAGCACCCATCAGACCAGGGGACACACATTTTTCCTGAAATTTGCTCTCTGCCCAGTTCCTCTCTACATTTTTTCTCTCTTCCAAACACCCAAAAAAACTACAAAAAATACATCAAAGTCTTTTGATTCTTCTCTCTTCACCAGGAACACAAGGTATTGCTTTTGCACCTAATCTTCTTTTCCTTGGTTCTCCGCTTAGGATTTGGGGTTTAGGGGTATGGATGTATATTTTTTAGCTATCATCCACACCCCTAACCTTCTAGATCTATTTTCTAACATTTATCTTTCTTTTTACTATAATAATATGTTTTATTGCTTTCTTTGACATGTTTCTTGCTTTATCTTGTTTCTAGCATGTTTTTAGCTTAGATCTGTGTTCTTTTATGCTTGCTCACATGTTTATTTTTCCCGATGTACATGCTTAGGGTTTTATGCCATGTTTCCTTTATTTCGTTCCTCTCTTTGCTTTGCGTTGATGTTAGGGTCATGTGCTCACATGCTTGATACCATGTCTATGGTTATGCTTTGCTCGGATCTATATGTTTGTGCACTTTTGCCATGTTTTATGCTTAGATCTGCATCCGTACATGGCTATATGCTTGGATCCATATTCTACCATGTCTACATACTAGTTTTCTACATGTTTGCTTGCAAATTTTTATGCTTATATGTCTAGATCTATGCCACGTTTGTGTGCTTAGACCTAGGCTATGTTTGTCTTGCCATGTGCTATTGTAGCCCTTTTGTCGCTTTACCTTTCTTTCTTGTGTTTTGGCCTATTGATTCGGACCTGATCTAGACCCTATGGTCATTGTCATCATCCATACACTTTGGCCTATATCAAAGGGTTTGGATCACCCCTATTTACATGTTTGTGCTTGCTTACTTCTATGCTTCATGCTTGTATTAGCCTCTCTTGTCCTAGGCTTTGTCGCACTTGACGCCTTTGGTGAGTATGTGGTTGCGTGGTTGTGTCCGACGCCTAGGAGGCCATGTCTAGATGTAACCACTTAGGAGGCATCTCCGGATGTTGGGTTGCTCCGTGTGTACCCTTCCCTTTTCTGCTCTACACGATGATATGCTTGCCATGCTTGTTTGTGCCACCCATTGTCTTTCTATGCATCTTTACACGCTTGCTTACATGTCCATGCATGAGTCTTGCTTGCTAGTGTGTCGTCCATGCTTCAACATAATGAAGCTATGGACATTCAATCTAAACCTACATTTATCCCTCGTGAACACCACCCTTGTTTGTTTGCCATCTTGCTTTGTTCCCTTTTTTGCTCGCATCTTGGTTTTTATGTTTTCCATGTCTATCATGTTTATCTACTTTATGCCTCTTTATTGTGCTCTTTTCATCTTTTCCTTCCATGGCTTGTTTGCTAGTTTCTTGTCTTTGCCTTTGCATGTTCGCACACAGAGCGAGGATGCTTGGAGCTAGGGCATGGTCTCCCAAGAGCAAGCAAAAGGGGCAAGGATGTGAGCCCGCCAACATGAGCCAAGCGGCAGTCATAGTCAGTAGGTTTAGGGTTTAGCTTTTTCCCTTTGGTTATGTACTCTTTTAAACCCCTTCCTTCCTCCTCCCTTTCTCCCTTAGATGGTTTGTATATGGTATATCATGCTTTGTACCATTCGTCCTCATCTCTAGAGTGCGGTAACCCCTGTTTATTTTCCTGCACCTATATTTTGGGCCATAATCTAGGGATGTAAGCATTTACTTTTCTGCTCTGTATGCTGGCATTGTGCATGATACATGTATATATATACCTGCTTGCCCCTTTCTGGTGTGGTTGTCACAATCCATGTCACTTAAGGCTAGCAATGCCTAATTCTTGCCGTGAAAGTAAGGTGACTTCTGGCTAGATTTTCGCAGTGGAAATCTCGCTTTTTGCTCGAATGCCTTAGGAAGCATAGATTGGGACCACACCCATTCCAAAAGCCAAACCTTAAAGCCCCCATGCATGTGAAGCCTCATAAGCCAATGCCAAAATTGTGTTTTTATTGCCAATCTCCAAAAATTAAGGTTTTATCAAAACAAAGGATTGTCCTTGGATAGGCGTTGTGGGGTGCTTAACACTTTCGCCACACTTGACTAAACTTTTGGACCTAAGAATCAAGATTTTTTTCCACTCACATTAGATTAGGAAAAATGACATTTTTTCTTAACCTAGGATCGGTAATAAAATCAATTAGGAACAGGTGAACTATCACACCTTAAAAAAACCCAATGATTGGTGGTAACTCCACTTACCTTTGGTAATCCCTTAAAATTTGCCCCAAATTCCTGCCATAATGCCAAAGGTAGACCTACCTTCCTCCACCGAGAGAGAAAGCACCCGAAACTCCGCGCAAACAACACCATATATGCCGAGAGGGGACCTCTAATGCGGCCCCATGTGCGTGGGAGTTGTCGCCACAGCGGGTGGTCAAACAAAGGCTCGTAACGGTGGCAGCAGTTTTTCCACTTCCGTCCCGATCGAGGCAGGCGTCAATAGACTGGCGACTCCACTGGTGATCGATGAGAGTTTAGCCTTTAGAGCTTATGATAAAACCATAATCTTTGGACATTGGCTTTTAAAAAACACAAAAATTGGCATTGGCCTCTAGGGCTTTTCCTTTTGAAAAAGGCTTCTACTACATCCTAGTAAGCCATTTTCAAAAGAGCAAAAATATTTTTCCAAAAAATCCTTTTTCGAAAGGGAGGCTTTGAGGTATTTTCACATGGGGATTTTACTGCTTTCCTAACATGCTTTACCGCTTTCCTCACATGCTTTATAGCTTTCCTCACATGCAAACATAGGGTAGCAAAATTTAATTTCTGCTACACCTTTATCCACTTTCCATATATATCTGTTGTGCTTTGAAAAAGTATTTCTCCCTCATTAAGGATTGCATGACATACACCCTTTTTGAGCCGAACCTAGGATCGGCACTACTGGTGTAGTCACATCTCTTTGGGGATTTCATCACCCCATCTGTAGATGCCTAAAAGAAAACATCAGCAGTGTTACCATAGTTAGATTCTGGGTTGATGTTGTAGGCACTTTTGGGTCCATGGGTGGACAGGAATTGTTGAAAAGGCCCCATCGATCCTTCCTGCCCCATAACTTCCATGGAGGGAGGGGTATGGTGATTGAGTACCCTAGGACAAGAACCACCTATGTAAAGTTGTTATTTACAACTATGTATTTTGTTGGCTTTAATTCCGTGCCAAATTTGATTGTAATGTTATTCAATCGTTTATACCCTGTATTTATTGTGGGATTTCATTGTAAGGGTTATGTGTTAGAGAGAGAGTGTGTGAAGACTCAAGCATTTGAAGACTAAAGATTTCTCGCGGGGATGTCGCGACTTAGCTTCCCGCGAAGTGACATATGTGCCCTGTACATGCTGGAATGCGAAGAGTCAGGACAGATGTACACAGCTGTGTTTCGCGAGTAGCTCGCTGGTAAGGCATTCCCGCGAGATACTCGCAAAACGCTCTGTTTAGCTGATCTGTCATTTTTGATACACTCTATCCTTGCCCACTCTATATATACCCTCATTACCCACATATGTAGGAAAGGCTATTCAGAGAGAAAAACCCTAGAGAGGTTTTCTAAAATACACACACCCATCTTTTGAGAGAGAGCTACTCATCCTTAGTGAGAAATCATTGTAGTCTCTTCTCCATCCCTCTCCTATTATCATAGCTTGAGAGGAAATTTGTACCCAAACACAACACACACCTATTCAGAGTGTAGAGAGTATTTTGGAGTTGCTGGGAAGCATTGGAAGAAGTCAAGGATGGCAGATGCAACATGGAGCTTGTTGCGGGATCCAGAGAACTAAGACAAGACACGGTTCTGAGAAGCCTTGTTGGAGTAGGAGCTTGGAGGGCTTAGGTACATCGGATAGATTAGGCTTGGAGAGTCTCTTGCTAACCCATGTATCCCAACTGATTGTCTAGTAGATCAATTTCCGCTTGGAGGGCGGCAGAGAGGTTTTTCGCCGAGTTCTTCAGTTTCCTCTTCGAAAACACGTCTCGGTGTTTTCTGTGTTTGCATCCTTCTTCCCTACTCTTTTATATTCTATTATACTGCTGTGTTACTTAGTTTGTGGATTAGAGTAGCTTATTTGTTCATTCGCTCGCATTTACACTATTCCGCACTTTGTAGTAAGTTAGTGTAAAATCTATCGAGCCGTAACTTTAATTGGGGGGGATCTAAATAGCTCTTGTGTTTTCAACACATTTTTGAGCTTTCAATTGGTATCAGAGCGGGTACACTTGTTTTGATTTCATTACCTAAGTGTGATCCTTGACCCCGTGTGTGTGTTTTGCCATGGATAATACTTTGTATGCTTCTATGGATGTTGTTGATTGTAACATGCCATGTGTTTGTGAAAATGTCTCTATGAGTGATAATACTCATGATTGTGATGCTATGTTACATGAATCCTTGGGTGTTGTTGGTATTCCTAACATTAAACTCTTGAAGAAAAATGCTAAGAAGTTTCAAAAGAATTTAAGCAAGTTATTTTGTGAAAATGATGATTTGATTGCTAAGCTCAATGAATCCATCAAATTGGTTGAAAAATATAAGAAACTTGCTGAAAATTCTCTTGAAAAGCTTAAAGAGTTTGAATGTTTGAATATGGACTTGGATGCTAAACTTGTTTTGTCTAACAAACTTGTTGATGATCTTAAATATGAAAATGAATTTCTTAAGATACATGCCAAGTGTTTGGTTGCTGAACCTATGGTTAAAAAGGATGAAAATATATGTTGCAATCATGTTGTGGTACCCGATTTTGTGCCTAATGTGTGTTCTGTCTTAAAGGACAAATCGGTGTACGTTCCTCCACATAAAAGAAATCAAAAAGTGGAAAGAAAGGCTGTTAATTCAAATCCTCTGTTTAGGTCCAATCCTAGGGAATTGAGTGGATCTAAGTTTGTTCCTAATTACCACCATTGTGGTGTGATTGGTCACATAAGACCTCAATGCCCCAAGTTAAAGAGAGAACAAACTCATGTTGTTAGATCTCTTCCTAAAAGGCCTAGTGGACCTAAACACTTTGTTTGTCACTATAGTGGTGCCCTTGGTCATCTTAGACCTTATTGTTCTCAGTTTCAAGCTTTTAAAAGAATCAAAAGAAAAGAGAAACTTGAGCTACGTGGAAGTTGTGCTTTGCATGATGAACTGGATTTGAGTGAAAATAGCATGTTGTTAAAGAAAGTGTTTAATGCTCTTAACTCCTTGACTATGTGCATCTCCGGCTCATTCTTCCAACCCTTGTCTCGCTTCTCATGAGACACTCATTCCAAACAATTGTTCCGTTTCGATGAGGAAAGGTTCCTATGGTTGAGCTTTTGCTCCTTTGGTTCTTGATCTAATTCTTTCGATCTTTGTAGGACCCTTCATGCATTGAATGTCATATCTTCATGCATTTGTGCATTTTGCATTTATTTGTGTGCATTGTTTTTGTTTTGACCTTACTTTTTTGTCTTTGTTTTGTGTGAGTAAAAAAATCCAAAAACCACATAAAAAGTGAAAAATTCAAAAAGTTTGATCGTATATGTTTGAGCAGATTTCACATGTGAGTTTGACCTAGTACCTTCGTACTAATGGCGTAGTGCATTTACGAGCTTAGCTTATTTACGAGCTTAGCTTGTTCTATATGCACATTTATCTTTGTGGAAGAAACCTTGAACACTATGTGTGACTGTTGTAAATAGATCTTCAAGCTTGTCATGAATGATTGGTCAATAGTCTTGTTGGTCTTGATACTTGCATAGACTTGTGTCTATATCTCTTCCCACTTTATTTTTATATTTTTGCAAAAATAGCTCACCAAATGTAAATCTCCAAATGAAAAGAGATATTGAGATGTAAAAGTCTGTCACACATACTAGTATTTGACTAGGAAAAAGGGAAAGCGACTCTTTTAATGTAAATTGTACGGTGCTCAAAAAGCCAAAGACTAAGTCTAAATGTTGAAATATCAAAAATTTCAAGCATCGATCTCAAAATGAGATGTTTTGTCCAAAAAAAAAAAAAAAGGATCAATTGTTATGCTTTTACGCATAAGCCAAATGAAAAGCTTCTAAGTTGTGTATTCAATGTGTGGGAGGTCATATATACTCATTTCTATAATGGAGATAGTCCACTTGATTTCGTATCAATTGTGTATGACTCGATTGAATTGATCATTAAAGCTTCACTCTAGTTTAAGGACTATTCCACACTTGATCCTCACACACAACACACAAGATTTTTGTTCAATGAATGTCTATTTCATTTGTGTGATTGTACATGTTCAAATGTGATGTGTGTGTGCTCAACCATATGTGGATCAAACCAAAAAGATTTTTATTCTTTTTGTTTGCCTTTGGAAGTGATTTGTATCACCTATGTTTTTCAAAGTTTTCAAATTGTTTTTTGTGTGAAAAACATGTTTTCTGGGTGTTTTCGTGACTTATTTCATGTTTAAGTTCAGTTACGAATGAAAGGATCCAATTCTCAAGTTTTCTAGTTTTGGACAGAGAGTTTCGTGGCTGTTTCGCGAGTAAGGCTTACCTGCAAGATACCAGTGAAATTTTCGCGGGATTCTAAGTAGCGAGATACTAGTGAAAATTTCCAGATCAGCTTTTTAAAGGGCATTTCATGGGTCATTTGTTTTAAACATCTCCCATCCTCTCCCAAACCCCTGGTTTAATGTTTCTACATCAAAACCCAACTAAATTCAAGTGTTTTTCATTCCATAAACATCTCTAAGGTAATCTCTAACTCTTTTCATTGATTTTAATCCTTAGATTACGTTTTTGGAGGTTTTATGTTCATAGTTGGAATTTTCTCAAATGAAAGTTGGAAAACTTATTTTCTGTCAATCTTTTTGATTGGGCTTTGTTTTGAATGATGATTTGCTTTGGATGTTGGCCCCTTGTGGCAAAAATATCATGTATTTAGGCAAGATTTTCATATGTTCTTGCATTGTTTATCATACATGTGTAGTGTGTACACTCCAAGTGTTTGATAAAATGCTCAAATGGCATTTTCTCGTTGTTTTGGGCTCCGATGAGTACCAAATTTTGGGGATCACCATAATTGTTCATGTTTATCATGTTTTAATCTTTGGTGGTGTGTTTTGTACACTTTGCCCCTTGAGTGCCTTGCTCATGCATTGGTCATGCATCTCACATGCACACTAGATGCACATTAGTTGCACCTTTACTGCACACACTTGAATACTTGACATGTTTTTGCATTCACTCATGCTAGTTAAGTCTTTTTAGACCTTTTAACACATTTAACATGTTCTTGAGTCTATATCATGCCTAGGTCCATATCATGTTCCATCATCCTTAGCATGTCATATTCTTTATACTTTGTAGCATTTAAAAAAAAAATGTTTTTGTCTTATGTTTGAGCTTCATTTTCTCATTCATCTTGCATCCCTCATTCATCATCTTCATATTTTCTTCTTTCCCTCCTTCCTCTTGATTCATTTGTCTATTCGTGACAAAAAGGGGGAGAATATACCGGAAAGTATATCGGTGTATTTCGTCATTTCTATATGACTCATGTGCACACTCTTAGGGGGAGAAATTCTATCTTGTGCATATTTGTAGGGGGAGAAAACCATAGGGGAGATGCATATACCAAGGGGGAGAAGACATTTTTTGAGAAAACCTTAATTTACTTTATGCTTGTTTTCTCGTTACTCTATGGTGCTTTGATATGCTTTATTACTTTTATTGCATCGTGCTTATGTGTTGGACATGCTTTTACCCTTATGCTATTGTGCTTTATTGGTTGCAATTTCGGATGATCATTTGCTTTGCTATATAATCATTGTTGTCATTTCCATATGACTATCATGTGTTTGATCAAGTTGCTCATATGTTTCACAACATGTTTACTTGATCACATTTTACTTATTACATTATACTTGTCTTTTTATCACCTGATTTACCTTAAGAGTCTAATGTATTTTGTGCAAGTGTTTCAGGTTACAGGTATATATGTTCTAAGTTCATCACAGCTCCTATGATTCATGATAGGGGGAGTGATATGATAGGGAAGTACTTTATATTCATATACCCATGTTGCTTTTGTAAGTTTTAAGGGTTTGTTTCATTGCATGTTTGTAGGCTTTTATGGTTTGTACCATGCATATGCAGTACCTTGCTTATGCAGCCTTTATGCTTGTGTACTTGATGTTTAATGTCATACATTTTACTTCAGTACAACACTCTTGTGCCCTTGTAAGATTGTTCCTAGATGCATATACATTCTATGCATTGGTTGAGTGATGAACACTCTTGTGCCCTAGTAGGATTTTTCCTAGATGCAAATACTTCGTGTATTTTGCATTGGTTGAGTGTTGGATTTGCAAATGATACTCTTCAAATGAGCTTATCATCTTGCATGTCCAGATGTTCATTCCTTGTGTGAATGAGCATAGTGATTACTTTTGTATAAGTGATTGCTTGTTTGATCTTGCCATGGTCTATTGTTTTTATTCCATTTTGCTTGATCACATTATATTTGCTCCATATGCATTTCAAGTTTTCTGCATACAATGATATTATTGTGTTGTTGTGTTTCAGGAGTTACTTGTTCATATGTTCAAGAGCATATCAGAATTTATAATTAGGTGTGAGTGAGTTTTGCCTTTGTTCCCAAACTCACGTTTAAGTCTAGAGTCTGTTTTAGGGTTTTGTCACAGAATAGCTAAAGGGGGAGATTGTAAAGTTGTTATTTACAACTATTTTTTTTGTGGGCTTTTATTCCGTGCCAAATTTGATTGTAATATTATTCAATCGTTTATACCCTATATTTATTGTGGGATTTCATTGTAAAGGTTGTGTGTTAAAGAGAGAGAGAGTGTGAAGACTCAAACATTTGAAGACTGAAGATTTCTCGTGGGTATGTCGCGGCTTAGCTTCCCGCGAAGTGACACATGTGCCCTACATATGCTGGAATGCGAAGAGTCAGGACAGATGTACACAGCTGTGTTTCGCGAGTAGCTCGCTGGTAAGGCCTTCCCGTGAGATACTCGTGAAACGCTCTGTTTAGCTGATCTGTCATTTTTTATACACTCTATCCTTGCCCACTCTATATATACCCTCATTACCCACATATGTAGGAGAGGCTATTCAGAGAGAAAAACCCTAGAGAGATTTTCTAAAACACACACACCCATCTTTTGAGAGAGAGCTACTCATCCTTAGTGAGAAATCATTGTAGTCTCTTCTCCATCCCTCTCCCATTATCATAGCTTGAGAGGAGATTTGTACCCAAACACAACACACACCTATTCAAAGTGTAGAAAGTGTTTTGGAGTTGCTGGGAAGCATTGGAAGAAGCCAAGGATGGCAAATGCAACATGAAGCTTGTTGCGGGATTCGGAGAACTAAGACAAAACACAGTTCCGAGAAGCCTTGTTGGAGTAAGAGCTTGGAGGGCTTAGGTACATCGGGTAGATTAGGCTTAGAGGGTCTCTTACTAACCCATGTATCCCAACTGATTGTCTAGTGGATCAATTTCTGCTTGGAGGGCGACGAAGAGGTTTTTCGTCGAGTTCTTCGATTTCCTCTTCGAAAACATGTCTCGGTGTTTTCTATGTTTGCATCCTTCTTCCCTACTCTTTTATATTCCATTATACTACTATGTTGCTTAGTTTATGGATTAAAGTAGCTTATTTGTTCATCCGCTCGCATTTACACTATTTCGCACTTTGTAGTAAGTTAGTGTAAAATCTATCGAGCCGTAACTTTAATTGGGGGGGTCTAAATAGCTCTTGTGTTTTCAACACATTTTGTTTTCTGTGTTTGCATCCTTCTTCCCTACTCTTTTATATTCCATTATACTACTGTGTTGCTTAGTTTATGGATTAGAGTAGCTTATTTGTTCATCCGCTCGCATTTACACTATTCCGCACTTTGTAGTAAGTTAGTGTAAAATCTATCGAGCCTAACTTTAATTTGGGGGGGGGGTCTAAATAGCTCTTGTGTTTTCAACACATTTTCGAGCTTTCTACCTACTAGTTAAGCCTTTGCATACAGTTGGCCTAGTTATGTCAAACCCGTGAAGACTAAATCAAGCCCAAAGCCCATTAGGACTAGGTGAAACCTAAAGAGTGAACATCAATTTTTATACTTAATAATTCACTTAGTACAAAATTTAAAAACTGAATGAAACATGTTGCACAAAATTGAAAATCCATTTGAAATATAATTGGATTTTCTATATATATATATATGAACAAAACTTAGTATAGTACCTTAGGTGATGTTTCTTAAGTTCCCCTCTTAAGATTCAGTCATGTAACTACTTAACTAAAAAATACACTTTTATCACATAAAGAAAAATCCACATGGTAGAATATTAAAAAGAGAACGTAAGTAACAACACATAAGTATTGTACCTAAATCTTACCTTAGAGAGAGAGAGAGAGAGAGATTGGGCATGTTTAAATTCTTGGGCCCCATGTCGATGATAAAGGCTGCTACTTCCTTTCTCTTCATCCATATACCACATTTTTATTTTTGCTGAATAACCACATGTTTTGATATTTGCTTGACTAGTTAAATTATCATAGGAATATATATATATATATATATATATATATATATATTCCCTACTATTATTATATTTTTTGGGCTAAGTTGATCATATTTCTTAATCATTCAAGATTCGAGGCATGCTTTGAATAAGACATGACACAGACTAAAAAAATAACAATAATAAATCTTGCGCTTAAAATATGCAAATCAAGCTGTCTACTCCAAAAAAGTCATGTTTGAACGGCATAACCAAGTCATCTACACGTGGGATTTGTCGAAATTTATATTGATAGCTCCAAAAGAAAAAGACAAAAAAGTAAGGAAGGTTTTACTTATAGCAATAGGTAGGGGTGTCCACGGGTCGGTCCGGGTCGGGTTTGTGCCTAACCTGGAACCGACTCGCTCAGGTCGAGTGGAACAAAAACAGACCCACAACCAACCGCCGGAGACATCGGGTTAAGTCGACCGGGCTTAGGGGAGCGAACAGTTGGGTCAGTCGAGTCTGGTGATAAGCGATGGTGAGCGAAGGAGAAGATCTCTCTTCGTCAATCTGGGTTGAAGGCCAACCGGATCTAACGAATTCTCGCCAGATTTGAGTAGATCGGAGCCCAATCTAACCAAGAATAGCCAGATTTGTGTAGATCTAAGTCAGATCTAACCCAATACCGCCGGATTTGAGCTAATCTAAGCAAAGGAGGAGAGTAGATCTTGAGCGAGGATGGCTGGATCGGAGCTGAGGAACATCGAATCTAAGCGAAGGAAGACCAAAGATGGCCAGACCGAAGTTGAAGAACACCAGAACGTCAAGATTTGGTCAAAAATCGTAATATTTTACTGGAGAGGATGAGTGTTTCGGTTCATGTTGGGTGTCACGGGTTTTGAAACGAGAAACTGGTAACCAACCCGCATGGGGTCGGGTTAGAGAATTTGGACCCCCGTCCAACCGCTGGAGACATCGGATAGGGTGGCGGCGAGTCGAGCTCGGGCGGGTTGGGCGGGTGGCCGGGTGGGTTAGACAGTCCTAGCAATAGGGGATGCATCAATTGATTACTCCAATCAAAAAATAAATAAATAAAAGAGTGAAGGAAGGTTTTACTTTTTATAAAACAACATTAGTCCTGATGGATCCCGTTTTCCTAGGGCACATCAAAGGTCATCCACATCCCTTTATTTCATACTAATTTCTTTTGTTAACTGAAAATGAACTATGAACCGTTTAGGGTCAACTCTCTTTAAAAATAAAAATAAAAATCTAAATATGTTTATATATAGTTAATAATATGTTAAAATGTAAAACTCACAATCTTCTTTTGTCATTTCAGTTCTTTAAATTTGACTTTTGTCATTTTAATTCTGTATGTTTCAGTTATACTTAATTCAATACTTCATTTACTATCCATTAAATTGCACCGTTAAAGTATATAAAACAACGCTGTTTTACATTGTAATTTTTTTTTTTTAATTTCTGAATTAAAAAAAAAAAAAAAAAAAAAAAAAAAAAACCACTGCTGGGGAAGCAAATCACAGCAGAACCAAGACTTGTTGCCGTATAGGCACAGCGATCAGTATCATCATCAGCATAGTAATCCTCTCGATCTTGTCATCTCCTTTCGAGTATGAAGATTTCCTCAAATCTCTCCCGTACAAACTGAGAATAGGCTTTCTTTCACTGCAACTCTTTTTCTCTTCATTAATTCTAAGGAGAAACATCGGAATAATGCTCTGATTTACACTACTACTATCCTTCTTGTCTCTATCATTGCACTTGTTCAGTTCCAGCATTCACCAAATGCTTGCTGGCCATATTCAAGAAAATAGAGAAGATTTTATTTCCCCAGAAATTCATTCCTCGTTTCTTGAGAATCGGTAAAAGCAAGACTTATTGTGTATTGTTGAATTTCATTGGGTTTCGGCTGGGCTCCATCTAGTGATGTCCTTGGCAGTGGATTTATTTTATGTTTTATTATTTTTTTTTTTTTTCAATTAACATTTTTTTTTCTAAAATTTAGAAATTAAAAAAAAATTATATATTAACTATAGTTTAAAAGGACGCCGTTTTGGGTAATTTAATGGTTGCAATTTAACAGATAGTAAACAGAAGGCTGAATTGAGTATAATTGAAACTTAAAGAGTACGGAGATGACAAAAATCAAACTTAAAGGACTAAAACGACAAAATGTGAAACTTGGAAGATGAGTTTTGCATTTTGACTTTAATAATATAATTGGAGATTTTTTTTTTAAAAAAATAAAATAATAAAGTATAGAAGTAACTCAAGTATGGAAATTGGAATTAAAAAGTATACATTCGGTTCATGATCTTTGAATTTACTTATTTAAAAAATATTTTTGTTAGAACCGATTGAAACTGTTTATTATTCCAAAAAATTAGGGGGAAATGGGCATTTGACCTTAATTTGTAAACTATGTAGCAAAATACTCTAGTTCTGAAATTATTTAACAAATTGCCCCTATTTTTTAAACTTGATTTTATCAAAATCGAGTTTTATGTAAAACTCGATATCCTCAAAATCAAATTTTGTATATATTTTTTTAGTGTAACTCGACATTAGTAATGTCGAGTTCCACTTAAATTTTTTTAAAAAATTTTAGTGTCAAAATATGTATAGTACTCAACATTGCAATATCAAGTTCCACCTATAACTTGATTTTGTTAAAATTGAGTTTAAAAATAAAGGCATTGTGCTAAATAATTTCAAAACACAAGCATTTTGCTCCATAATTTACAAATCCCCCTCCCCCTCTCCACCACCCCACCCCCCCCAAAAAAAAAAAAATTTAAAGGTCTTTCGTGAAAAACAGCAAACTTTCAACTATTTTCACTTTTCCGGACAGATTTGTTTGGAAGATGAATAATTGTCAACTGAACTGAGTCGCCCAGATTGAGAAGTAAGAAATGTTTTGTTTAGAACATGGCACCGATAATCGCAGGCTATATGCCCTCTTTGATGGGGTGCAAAACACAAGCATAAGATAAAGCAGGAAATTTCTATCACGTAGAAAGCCTAAACGGTCTGCAAGAAACCTTAAAAATAAAACAAGGTAATCCAGTATCTTATAGATCCAGGGTACCCATATAAATTCAATGATACATGAGAAATAAATATTGGAGTGGATGTCAAAAAGACAGCATAAATAACAACTATTATGTTCAAGGTTATGCATATCTCTGTACTAACAACAAACTACCCCTAACATCTTGAACTTGAATCTTTGGTGTTAAAAAAGGACCTACTTAACAGCTCTCGGCACACCAAAACTGCTGGGGAGGTTGTTTGCAGCACCAAGGCACCAACCATAAGAGGTGTAACAAGACCCAAGCTTAGAATCCAAAGAAGCCAAGTTCACTGGCTCTTTCCTTCTCGAATGTTTCGAAGTACTGATAAATGATTGTTACTGCAAGCAGAATCCCGGTCCCTGAACCAATTGCTCCCATGAAATCTGCCAACACTGTCAATGCACCAATACACATGCCTCCAAATGCTGCAGCAGTGGGTATGTAGCGGTTCAGCTCTTTCTGTAAGTTTGACTCACGATGACCAGGCATCACCATTTGTTGTTCCTGCAATACCACAAAGTATATAAGATGACATGCTGCCAGGAATACAGATGATGACTGAAGAAAGCATTGCTACATTAATACACTTGTAGCTCACTCATCTATCAGATTTTTACATCCACGTGACTGAAGAAAGTATTGCTATATTAATAAATATTTTTTAAATTAAAACAAATGATGAAAGTTATAAAAGAGAGCCAGTTTAACAGTTGAGACCAGATGCACACCGGAGACAAAGAAGGTCCTTCATTTCATATATACTGCTCAGGTTCATAGCCAAATTGAAGAGATAACTATAATCTTTTATAACTACAAAGCTTATAAATCACTTCAGCAATTTGGCATTCAACTCCCTCAACAGATGCTATATTTTTTTATGACCAAAATGCAAAGAAACTTGTAGAATTGAAGACTTCAAAAAAAGTAATTATTAATCATTCAACTTATAAATGTAGAAGTGTACTTAAACTATATGTTGAAATAATATAACACTGCCTCAATTTATGATTTGCTGAAATGATATCAGGGATAGTTTTTGTTTTTATTCGTAAGTTACACACACCAAGTGAGTTTTGACATTTGAACCCACATCCTCACCCTTCACCATTCACTCGTTTTTATGACAGAAACTGCTATTTGAGCTCATTGCCCAAATGATAATATGGATCTATGAGGCCAAACTTGATACATTTCCCAAAATAAGTACCAACATCAGTGTAATGACACACAAATCAAACACGCTTTGTATTTAATTTAAGATAGGATTGTTCTCTGAAAGGAATGGCTTCCAAATCTCATTTTATTCTTATTAGATTGTTTTAAAAAGTTACAAATAAAAACTCGTGTTTCTTTTTGGCTTTCCAAGGCAAAATTTAGTAGAGAAGATTTCTATGATGCCCCAATTTGATTGATTGTGTGATGTGTGTGGGTGTGTGATGAGTCCCACATTGGGTATTTACTGGGTAGATCTGAGCTTTATTAACAACTACAAGGAGCCTCAATTGTGACTAGTCCTTTTGAGGTATAGCGCAGTTGTAGCTAGCGCTTTTCCTTAGATCGTTACATATGGTACCAAAGCCGGCCCAATAACCCCTTATGGGCTTAGAGACCTACCCACAAAGTGGGCCCTAACAAGGAATTTAGGGATTTAAGTGAGGAAGATTGTGATGCTCCAATTTGATTGATTGTGTAATGTGTGTGGGTGTGTGATAAGTTATTTTGAGGTATAGCGCAGTTGTGATTAGTGCTTTTCCTTGGGTCTTTACAATTTCAATTTAGGACCTACCCAACACATACCATTTGAGAATGCAACACATATACCATTTTAGAATGTAACACACATTCTAACACCATCCCACCCCTATAACAGTTCCCCAAAACATAAGGATAAACAAAAAGGAAGACTTATGCCTATGAAGCAACAAGTTATTGCTTTGATTATCACTCCTAAGCTTTGGCTCAAATGGTTAAAATGATGGGATGGGATGGTCTTGGCATAGCTCTTACCCAATTCCTTTTTTGCTTCCAAAGGGAAAAAGTTAACTTTTCTTGTTGGTGCGACAATGATTTCAAAATAGGACCCATGCTACCAATATACCAATTCATACATTAAGACATATCCAAATCCCACAGTATCCCCTTACAACTTGAGCCAAGGTCCAAAGATAAATAACAAGAAAGTTCTCCACTTTTTGAGGATATTACATCCTCAACCCCATAATGAATATCCCAATTTCTTTTCTTTTTTTCCCCCTGAAAACATCAGTCCTAAATCATGTAGCCAAAACTTAAAAAATTTTAGGTGGGTGTGTGCACGTGTTTTTGGGTTTATATTTTTTTTTTTGGGGGGGGGGGGGGGGGGGGGTGTTGGGGGGGAAGTGGGAGAGGAGGGAGGGAGAGGTGGGGTGTTCTTCACCTAGATATAAGATTCATTATGGGATAGAGTGAGGAATTTAACCATCAATGTATAGTCTCAAAATTTTGTTACAAGGACTCTCCAACATGTGTCTCAAGTTGTGGGTACATGGAGCAAAGGCTCAATTTACAACATAAGGGAAAGCTAGATTTAAAGAGCATCTCATTTCTTCCCTTCTTCAACTAGAAGATTAAGTTTTTAGTAACTTAGCTCAATTAACATGGGTGGTTCTTTATATGCCTGCAATTGGGAACATTGTTAAATAATTTTCACATTTTTAATACACTTAATAGCATGGTTTCATGGCAGGCCTGCCAAAATACCTATTGTAGCATTGAGTCCGATACTACTTCAACCATCTCCATTAAATACTCTGAAAGATTTCAAAATATGCAATTTGAAATTCAAGTATAACTTTTATGATGTGCAATGTGCATCTCATGTTCAACTTTTAAATAGAATTACATTCAGTGCAACCCTCTCTAAACTCCATTATGATACCTAACAGTGTGTGCAAGACTGAAAGGTCCAAACCCAACCTGCCTTCCCATCCACATAATATAAAATTAATAATAATTATTGAGTGTGAGTTTGGGAAGCACGTTTCCCAGCGAGTGCACAAGTACTTTTTTCAACAAAAACAACTTTACAACTGGGTCCAACGGCACTATTCACACATTTAAAAATTATTTTGCTACAGTGTTTTTAGTTTTCAACAATAAGCAGTATCTAAACAGACCCTAAATGTTACTGAAATGAAACTTAACATTTATATTTGAAAAATTATAATAGAGTTGAACTTTATAACCATAAGAGCATCCACATCAGTTTATTTAAAAAATTTTGTCCATTTTACCCTAAAAACCTACTTTTTCTATTTTACACAAGCAATTTGTAAAAACACCCGCATTAGATCATCTATTGTACACTATCTTTTCTTTAAATAATCATTTAATATTATTATTTTATTATTTAACTTACCCACCTACCTACCACCCACTACCCACAACATCCACCACACACAGTCTCCCTCTCTATTTTTCAAAACAACACTCTCTCTTCTCTCACAATCAGCCATAGCCTTTGTTGCCAAACTGCCCTCCTCTCTCACGATCAGCCATAGCCAGAGCTCACCTTGAGCTCCGTCTAGGGCCAAGAGCCCCAAATCCTTCGCCATGCCATCACCGGTGGCAGCAAAGATCAGCTGCAACACCGCCACAAACAGTGGTCCAAATCTTCACTCTCTCATGGCAGCAGCGAACACTCCACCCAAGCTTCCATGGCAGCGGTGACAGTAGCTTTGGCATGAGTTTTGGTTTTATTTTTTATTGATTTCGGGTTCCATTTTCTGTTGATTTTTGGTTTGATTTTCCATTGATTTTTTGGTTGGATTATTATGTGTTGTAATGGTGGTGGCAGGGTGGTACTGGATTGTGGTGGTGGGTGGATGGTTGATCGGCTGTGCTAATTTAGATGAAGAGAGGGAAAGGGGGAGAGAGAGTGAAATGAGAAAGAAGAGGGATCTAACCGGTGACAGAGAAAATAGTATAAAATATTGATTTACAAGGATATAGTAACCGTGTATATTTACACAGTTACTATAGCAGATGTGTAAAATATACACACTTATGCACCCACTAATCTGGGCTGTTTTTGAACAAAAATATGTAAATTTGAACATTTTTTCTATTATACACACTTATACACCCACTGATGCAATTGCTCTAAGAGCAACCGCCAAAATCTTGCATAATACAAATAGTGCATCATTTTGCACATTTTAACCCAAAAAATGCCCACATCAGTCACTATAAAAGTGTGCAAATATGCACCATTGCTATTGTAACCGTGCATATATGCACGGCTACTGTAGCTCTTCCATTTAATATTTTAGTATTTGTTTCTCTCCCCTCTATGTTCCTCCAATTCACCTCACTCTCTTTTTCTCATTTCCTCTCTCGCCTCACTCTTACCGATCAACTCTCTCATTTCATCAGATCAACTCTCTCGCCGACCCACGCCGCCAACCCAAGCCCCATCACTGATCTGTTGGTTGCTTTTTTTTTTTTTTTTTTCTTTTTCTGGTTTTCTGGTTGATTTTGGGTGTGGGTCGGTGGGTCTTTGGGTTGATCGGCTTGTTTTTTCTAGTTCTTTGTGTCAATCTTGATAAGTGGGTTTTGCTTAGGGGGAGACGTCGATCTTGCTCAGGGTGAGGCGTCGATCTCTCAAATCAACTCTCTCATTTCATATGGTTGGGTTGAATGACAGTATGTGGGTTGTGTTGGGTCTGTGAGAGAGATGACAATGTGTGGTTGAGTTGAGTCTGTGAGAGAGATGACAGTGTTAAAGAAATGAATATTTTATTGAATAAATATGTAAAATAGATAAACTGATGTGGGTGTTTTATAAAAGTGGGTGTGTAAAATAGAAAAAGTAAGTTTTTTCTTGCAAAGTAGATGGAAATTTTGCACTAACTGATGTTGTTGCTCTAAATGTGCAACACAACCGGGTTCAAAAGTCCAATACGATCATTAGTGTTCAAACTTAGATAGAAGTACTTTTCAAGTAGATTTTTATACTTCAAATATTAAATAAGGATAGCTTTTCATATAAATAGGGTGGTGGGCTGAAACCAAGTTGGAAGCTAAAATTGATCCATAAAACAAATTTTTGTGATCGGTTAGATTACCGATTGTCCCAAAAGCTTAAGATGTTCAGATATAGTGAATTTAACCATTTATCCATAATTCTAACACTCCCCCTTAATCAACACGTGATATTTAATATTTTAAATGGGAGGTAACGTGAAGTTAGGGGTCAAACTCAAGATTTTTTGCTCTAATACTATGTTAAATTACCAATTGTCCCAAAAGCCTAAGCTGTTAGGAATTGGTGAATTTACTCATTTAACCATAATTCTAACATGAACAACAAATACATGCAAACAGTAAGAACACAACGATATACAGGACCAATTCAGAAACATAGCAGTTTATATCACCTATATATGACCGATTTCAATTTCAAAATTCCAAGAATTCCATCTTCATAAGAAACTAAGACAAACAAGAAATAAGGCAAACAAACAAAAAATTGAAACCCATGAGTTTGTCAACCCTGACTTACTGTTGAAACCACAGGAACACTACCCAGTAAAAAATCATGAAAGAGATGCACACACATACATACTTGCAGAGGATGAGAAAATTATATCACAATGAGTTCTTACCTTAAGCTGCTTGGCAACATCTCTAGCAGATGATCCAGAAACTTCAATCCAAGTTTTTGAGAACAATGCACATGCTGACAACATAAACACTAGATAGAACAGTGCATGGAAAGGATTGGCTGCCATATCAGCTAAGCTGCAAAATCATATGCAACATATCAATTCAGGTTTACTAGCATCATTATAATGATGAATAAGTAAAAGCGCAGATAACTTGCAGAATGGATTCTTCAATAAGCCTCCATTCCTGAATTTCATCGTGCATTCCGTATGGATACAGCAGGATACATCTCCACGAATAAAAAAAAAAAATAGCTTTATGGATATGGTTCAGATACTGCAGGATACCAGTTGAATACAGCATTCATATGCCTGGGTCTAAAAATGAATCTCTTTTGGGGCATGTTGGGCCGCAGGAAGGGGGGTTCAATATGCAATATCTAGTATTTGAAGAAGTTAAAAATCCTTGAAATTTTCAATTTCTATGCACATCATACATGAATTATGGATCCTGTTTACTTCTGTTATTTGTAGCTTATAAAATACTTTTGTTTATGTATATTTTAATTTGGCAATGTTACACATGCACCCAATAGGTCTTGAACCCCCACCTTACTTTACAAAGAAAGCAAGTGTAATTTGATATAGAGCTCATTGACCTTTTGTGTTTATTATTATTATTATTATTATTATTATTATTATTATTATTATTATGTTTATTATTTGTCTTGTGAAGTGTAAATTACTATATTACAACCTTAAAATATATTTATATACAAGCTGAGTTCTGACTGAAATCGCATCTCCCCTTATAAAAATAGGGGGCAAGGTCATGGGTTTGAACCCACTGGCTGGTTGCGTCCACACTAATTGATTAATGTATTACGACTGCATTGTATCCCAGTTATTGAAAAACTAACAAATCACTGTGTTCAGATCATATGTTGTTTTCTTTTCATTGCTAACAACACACATAACCAATAGGTCTTGAACCCCTACTCTTATGAGGAGATAATTGAATTTGGGCTAAAGCTCATATCACTGACTGAGCTGCTCATATTGTATCACAGATAACTAATATCCAAGTATGAATGCAAGATCAAATTTAAGACAAAATACAATCTCTAGAAGAAAAAATAAAAACTCTTAATTACCTTGATGGTGCAGTGATATAATATGCTAGACCACCGACAGGAATAGATTGACCACTGGAATATTCAGATTCCTTCCATTTACCCAAAAGATTTACCAGAAAATTTCCACTGTACTTCCTGTAGAGCAGCTGCACAATCACCAAACCAAAAATAAAATAATAATTTCAGATATACATTTGAAGAGCAAATCGAAGTTGTTGATACAAGAGCAGTAGCTACCTGGGAGATAAAGTAAAGATTGGATACAAGTGCTGAGTGTAGAATAATGGGCATGTTGGAGGTATAGAAGAGCTTGATTGGATATGAACCCTGCTGACCACGTGCATTCTTTGACCTCACAGGCAAAACCACACGGAAACCTTGGAAATAGATTACAATTAGGAAGACCAAGACCGTAGCAAGCAGGTTTGTGACATTTGGAAGATTCTGGCGATAAAAAGCCTCCCGGAGAGCCCGAACCTTGTCGGTTCGAGTTATCAGGAGATGGAATAGGGCAATAACAGCACCCTCAAATTCAGCTCCTCGTCCACTGTTAATAGTGGTGGGACTAAATGCTTTCCAGATAATATTTTCACTGCAAATATAAATATATATATATATATATATACTTCAGCAAATACATTAATTTTATATAAAAGGAGAGCAGAATGAATAGTCACCAGATATTGGTTGCTATGAAAAGTGAAATTCCCGAGCCTAGACCATATCCTTTCTGAAGAAGCTCATCTAAACAAATGACAATGATACCAGCAAAGCAGAGCTGAATGATAATTAGAATGGCATTTCCAACTCCAAGTTGGCTAACACTACCATACATGCCGGAGAGAACATAGGCAACAGCCTCACCCACAGCAATCAGTATGCCAAGTAACTTCTGAGCACCATTCCTGGGAAAGTCAAAGCCGTCATGATGAAGCAGCAGCAAAAACAAGAAACATCTTCAAAAGAAAGAAAGAAAGTTTTCTTACAAGAGTGCGCGATCCTCACGCACATTATTGTCGACTTCAATGATCTTGGAGCCAGCAAGGAGTTGCATGACGAGTCCAGAAGTGACAATTGGGGTGATTCCAAGTTCCATTACAGTCCCTCTGTTGGAAGCAAGAATAACACGCATCCAATAGAATGGATCTGCACCTGTTGTAGAGTGTATGCCATAGAGAGGGAGCTGACTACATACCAAGAATATGAATAGAGATATCACTGTATATATCACCTTCTCTCTGAATGGAACTTTTCTATCAGCGCTCTCAACTTCTGGCAGGAATGAAAGAAATGGCCTCACCAAATGAAGCACCCTAAATCCTCCTCCCATCTGCACAATTAATAAGAAACAAATCACCAATACTAATCTGATTACTTCGCAAAAATCACTTCTTTTTAAACGAAAATTATGTTTTTAGTTCCAAATCAGAGAGAAGCAAACAAATTTTACAACAAAGAAAAGATGATTGATTATACATAATAGCTCAAAATTAAAACCCAACATCTATCTATCAACATGAATGTTTGCATCTATTTTATTTATTATTATTATATATAAATACATACATAAAATAGTAGTCGAAAATCGAATAGACAGATCTTGAATGAAAACAGAGAGAGATTATATTATATTAAGAGATTTTTGTTGAGGTCCAGAAAGTAACCTTTAAGAGTTGAAGAAGATATATGCGACTGATGAGAGTTTCAAATGAAAAAATAAAAAGATAGAGAGCACCAGTGGATCTGATGAACAAAAACAAGCTTAGAAGTTAGATCTATCAGTTTTATTAAAAATAAAGAGGGAGAGAGAGAGGACGCACTTAGCCACGATGTAATAGCCATTTAAACTTTGACGTGTGTCAAACAACAGTGACGTGGACTTCCCTCACAAAGAGAGGCGGCATGTTTGACCCATTATCTGCTTTGAATTTTTCTTTTCTTTCTTTTTTACATATTTGAATTTGTCTTTAGCTTAGGTTATAACTACTTGGCGTACCTACTGCCTATACGGCCTGCGCCTGCTGGCTGTGCAGCGGAATTATCTATACAAAAACATTATATGATTTTTTTTTTTTTTTTAAGAAACATCTCACACAAAATAGGGAGAGATTCTAGCCTTTTACCTCTTATTTTTTAAAATATTTCATAATATGTCTATGTTTTGAAACTATTTAAATTCATGCTTTTGTTTCGAAACTCAATTTTATTAAAATCAAGTTTCAATAAAAAAACTTGATTGGTAGAAAATCAAATATGGAACAATCAAACTTAAAATATATATATATATATATATTACCTGATTAATAATGGAGCTTACATAGCCATAGTATATTACATTAGTAACTTATAAAATTAAATTGTTTTTAGTTAGGAAAAAAAAAAGCTCATAAATATAAAATCATTCAAACTTTCTCTTCCTCTAATTTTATATATAGAGTTAGATATATGATTATGATTTTTATGGTTTTTTTATTTTATTTTATTTGACTCATCGTTTTCTATATTAAATTAACTCATTTGGCACAACAATTAAAAAATTTAGATTAGATGGAATACGTAGCGTAAAATTAAACCCTAATTGAAATCCAACTTTTACATTAAATTAACTCACTTTGCACAAAAATTTAAAAATTTAGATTGGATGGGACACGTGACGCCAATTAGACTCTAATTGAATTCTAATTTGAAATCTTATTGGGTTTTCTCTTAACTTTACCTATATATATGTGTGTGTGTAAAAATCGAAGAGTTCAAATTCTATTAGAGTCCAAATTAGGTTTCAGTTGTAGTCCAATTTTGTGCCACGTGTCCATTTATTTATTATTATTTTTATGGCAAGTGAATTATTGGATGCAAAAATCAAAGAGGATCATATATATATATATATATATTAAATGAGAAGCCATTACATATTTTAAAAATGTATAGTTTAAAAAAGATATAAGCTAATACCATGTATAATTTGAATCTCTTCTATAAAAAAATGTATAATTTGAATCATGTAATTATGATTATTTTTAATTGTACTTGTGCATATACACAAGGTTACACACTATTGACACTAGTTCTAATAATTTTTTTCCATTGAGTTTAAATTTTGTATAATCTATATTTAGATTTGTTTTTTCCAAATACTTTCTATATTTACATACTATAATAGAATCCTATCATATCATAATAAATATTTACATATATAAACACAAGCATAAAAAATGCTTATTAATAACTACCTTAATTATAAAAAAATTTCTTTTTAATTAAGAAAAAACTAACATAAAGAGAATGTCAATTTTTTTTTTTTTAAAATTTGGTTTTAAGAGTTACAAAAAATGTAAACTATTTTAATTAATATTATTTAGAATTCATAGTTTTTTTTTTTCAAATAATGCAACCCAATACTAAACATGATTAAATTAGGTTTAATGTTCTCTAAAAAAAAACTAATTAAATTACACAATTTTTATAGAAAAAAAAATTATAATTTGTCATTTTTTATTTATTGATATTTATTAATCTATATATATATATATAACCGAAGTTTTTAAAGCTCCCACAATTTTTCACGTTAACACATTATTAAAAAAATAATAATAAAACAAAAAAAAAAAACCAAAACCAAAAAAAAAAAAAAAAAAGTCATAAAATTTTAATTTTTAAATCTGATTTATTTATTTTTTTATTATATATATATATATATATAATCTCCTTTCACAAACCAAATACTCATCCCCGATGTAATTCTGAAACCAAAACCCTCTGAAACCAAAACACGCAAGGCAGAACCTCACCTCTCGACAAAACTAAACCCAGCACCCCTCCTTTCAACATTACTCACCAAACGCAGAACCTATACACTCTTTCAAACGTAGATCCAAGCTATTTCACAAGGCACGACCATGGGAGCCAACGTTTTCAATCTCCGACCCAGCCTCCATATCAGAGCATTCTCTCTCGGTATCTCTCAATTAATCTATGGATAAACTCTTTTCCTATTGTCTTTAATTAGGTTTTTTTTTTGTCAATTTAAGAATTTCGTCTTTAATTAGGTTTTTTTTTTTTTGTCAATTTAGGGATTTCAATTCCTAACCCCTTTTTCGCTCTATTCTTTTTTGTTGAAGTCAGGGAAACACTCATAGAAATTCAAATTCTACAGGTTTTGTAAGAAAGTGGAGATGTATTGAAGAGCCTCCCAACCTTCAAAATCTGACAACAATCCTACAGGTTTTGCTTTACCTTCAAGTTTTGCTTTATTTTGCTATCTAGGTTTTTTTAGCACTTCTGATTTAGCTTAGCTTAATAATTTGTTTGATTGAATAATTATTTGGGCACCTAAAACAACGTTAGCCTTCTTCAATCCCTTGTTTTCTTTTTTTTTTTTTTTTTTTTTTTTTTTTTTTTTTTTTTTTCAAACCTTCTACCTCTTCTGTACAAGTTCATATCTTTTTTAATCAAATTTGTCAAATTTGTTTAGAAATCTATAACTATAAACAAATTTAACTAGGACTCTATAACCATTATCTTATAAATAGTTTTTGCAATAATGTTTTTTTTTTAATATTATATATATTTTCTGTGCACCAAACCAATTCATAGCTGTTCAGTTTATAATTCTTTGTACATTTGTGTTGTTCCTTCTCAGCAACAGATTTAAAATAGCAGGTTTCAATGAATACCAAACAGCAACAAATTTAATTCTTTGTACATTCGTTTGCTATTTTAAAGCAGGTTTCATTCTTAATTTTTGCTCTTCCATTCACTTTTATTTAGATTTAATATTCCTGATTAATTTCTGCTTTTTTATTGCCTTTCTCTTCAGTCTTTTCCTCCATTCGAATCAAGGTTAAAGGTATGGTATTTGTTTGCCTCTGTACTAAATTTCTGAGTTTTTTTTAGTATAGGGTTAACTATTTGTCTATATACATCTAATTTCTAAATATTGTAATGTTTTGTTTACATTTAAAGAACTCATGAAACTCAATTTGAATTGGAACTTATCATGTATAAATAATTTTTTTTTTTTTAATTTTAAGTAATTAATAATTGCATTGGTATGCTGTTGAGACACACAATCCAATTAAAATTGTAAAAGAGTCATGAAGGTTGGTTGAATTTTACTTTGTTTTAATGATCATGTTGATTATATGTGTGCTTTACCTATAAACAATATCATCGTTGTATCTTCTGGAGTTTGATTTTTACAGACTTAACTTGAATGTTTTAAAACTAGAACTCGCATGAGCAAATTATATATATATATATATATATATATATACATATTTAGAAATCTTGCTCCCACAATGATGATTGCTACAATATATATATATATATATATATATATATTTTACATGTAATTTCTTTCTTCTAATTTGATATACAATTTAAAGAATCTATGTGCAAAAAGTGCCTAAGACCATCTATCAAGTTACATATTAGATGAAAAGGATGAATAGTTTCATTTTTGTTGTTTGCTTTATTATTATTATTATTATTATAAGTTCCTCTAAATGCAAAGTTAGCATTGGATTTTGTGGTTGGGAGAGTGGAAAAGAAGACTAGCTGATTGGAAGCATGGTAGACTGAAGGAGTATATTCCATCTAATTCTTTATTGTGATGTCTTTGTGATCTTCTTTCAAAGCAAAGTTGGTACTTTTCTGTAGAGTTTTTGATCTGTTAGATAGAGAGGTTTTTTAGTGCTTTTGTTGTTGGAATTCTGGATTTTAAGTTTCAGTCTTGAAATTCAATCTCAAAGTAAGCAAAAATAGAAATACATGTTTGATCTGATTCTCTCTCTTATATACCTACGACTGTTTTTGTTGTCTCTTTGAGTTTTAGTTAGAATATGTAACATTGGTTACACATTTTTGGATTGGATATTAGCTTTTTGATGTTGATTATAATGAAAAAAATTTGTATAACCTTATACACATTCTTATGCAGTGACCACATGGCACTTCTTAAAGCTTTTGAAGGATAGAAGGATGCAAACCGTAATCAAAAGTGTCCTTTCACCTTGCAAATGACTAAGGATATGAGAATGCAATTGGTAGATCTATTTAGCATTGGCTTTGTAAACAAATTGATGAGTGCTAATGTAAGTTCTTTAAGATTTTCAAATTTTAAGGCATTTGATTTGCTAAAATCTTAAAGTTACTAAAAACTTCCCCGTGCATTGCACGGCTTAGCGACTAGTTAAGTATGTATCATATATATAAATATTTATTGTCAAACTTTGCACTAGTTAGAGACTAGTGTGTGCATTATGAAACATTCCCGAAATTAGAGCCCCTATAACTCCTTTAACTCTTGCTCTTCATGGTAGAATTCCAAACTTTACATTAGTCCTCCCACTTCAAATCCATTTTCTGTTCCTCCATCTAAAATTGCACAAACTTATTCTCAAACTGTAGTCTGTATCAACATCCTTTGGCTTTGGACCAAAGGATGCCCATATGAATAATGTCAGACAATTAGTTGCAAGAATGCTCCGTCCATGATGGCATTTTGTCCCTTAAAATCCGCCAAAGAATAAAAAATACTACAAGTTCATTTTAGTTGACATTGGATCCATTATCATTTTCCCACTCACCATGTAAGTACCAATTGTAAACACAAAATCTCAAGTTTGGAAATCAAACAATCATAATAGTTTCACAAATATATTTTTATATTGATGAATTTGTAGGTACAATTCTCTATATTTATATTCTCATTTAATAGAATGATCCTCTAATTCAATCTCCTTGGAAAATCATCAATTCAATAATTGTGTCAATGTAGTTTTGATTCAAACACAAGATGTCCTCACTTTGATTGGAAAATGGATTGAAATATCTGCAATGAAATTGTGATGAATCTCATGAGCTTGTTAGAAATTCTTCGTTCTTCATGTTCTTCTTGTTTTTCACGTGTTCTTTGAATATTCTTTGTCTTCAAAGATTTATGATGGAAGTTCTTTGGGGTTTTTGAAGCTTGAATCCGAAGAGCTTCACTAATTTGTAGCCTTTTGGAGTTTGTGGAGGTTTTTTTCTAAATTTAATTCCAATGAATTTTGAGATCTAGAAGGATGACTTGAATGATTTTGCTATATATGTTCTTCATATTCAAAGGTTGAAGTTCTTGGGAGGTTTTAGAGCTTGATTCTAGCTGAGTTTCGAGACCTTTGAATGTCCTTGAATTTTCTCCATAAGACTAAGGGAAATCTCTATTTATTGGAGATTTAAAGAAACATAATTGGCTCTTATAGGGGACACGTATCGTGATTTGAATGGAGAGACTTTGTGTCTTGTTCTCCAAGGGACATATGACATTATTTGATTAGCCAAAATGTCTTAATTTAAAATAACATATGGCAACATTTATTTAACTGCTTATGTCATTTTAAATTAAAAATACCTACACGTGTTGTCGTGTGTTTAGCTATTGGGTATCCTTTGTAATTTTTACTCATTGACGCTTGGAATATTTCCATTGGCCTTTGAATAATGACTATGAGATCTACTAAGTAGCACATGGCATCTTGTAATTCACCACTTTGAACGTACTACGTGAATGACGTGGCAATTTGAGATTGGCTATAAATTTCAATCACTACACTAAGTATAAAGAAAATACAATTGTTTATTCAAAACGTACAATTAAACTTGTTCCTTCTTTAGTTCAATGGGGATCTTGTTAGGAACTCGATGGTTTCTAAGGAAGATGGGTTGGAAGTGTGTGGATTGACTTAATCCAAGATAGTCACCATTTGTAGAGAAATATTAAAAAAGAAAGGAAATGTACTAAGTAGGGCTGTACACGGTGCGATGCGGTCAGTTATGGAAGAATTTTTGCACCACATAGAGTGCAGTTTCGCTCATGCTTGTCCGCACCTCACATGTGAAGGGGTAGGAACTAGTCTATACCAAGTTCGATTCACCCTAGCAATGCGGTGCGATTAGTTCGGTGCAAAAATAAAACAAACATATAAATTTTTATTAAAAAAAATGACGTCAAAATCATCAAACAACCCACATAGAATTAACAAACAACCCAAATATTAAAAAAAAAATGTTCATAATATTTCACTAAAACCCACGCAAAATTTTCAAACAAATTCTCGATATTTCTAGAAAGCATAGTAGCCTAGGTATTGAGCATTATACAAATTCACATACCTACAATTAAGCATCAAAATACACTCTAGAAATTTCTAGATAATAGCCATGATTGAGGAGAAAAGAAAGGGGATAACTTGGAGAACGGTGGCATCAAGCCGCAAAAGATGGTGGTGGTGAGTGGCAGAGAGAGAGAGAGAGAAATGTTTGGACTTATTTCTTATCATATTGCTATGCTCGGCAGTGCCTTTAACAAGCTTCCTTTGCTTTCTAAATCTTGCGGAAGGTGGTCCTCCATTGAATGCATTGCTAGAGAAATGTTTAGACTTCATCATTAATTTCCATCTTTTGTTTCTACTGTGAGTTCCTTTGTTACTTAGCTTTTCTGCAGAGCACTCCTAAAGCATTAAAGTCTCACAAGGAGCATTTATTTTTTGCCATAATGCTTGTTGGTTCACCTTTATGTATGTTTTTCTAGAGTGCTTGCAGGCCTCTTCTTCTTGCTTCCTCTTTACTTCTTTGACATTTGGCGCAACAAGGGTGGTAGAATTTCTTCATGGATTCACTACTGCATAGACTTTGTATTGTGTGAGAACTTATTTTCCAATTGCTAGTTGATGCTTCAACAGAAGATAGATGATGTTGCTGCTTTATCGCAGACTAGAATGTTACTTGACCATGGTAGGTTGCGACAAATTGCATGGGTGTTGCACTATGCCATATCATAAAGTTTGAAGTTGCTATAGATTAAGTGGTGAATGAATGTATACTTGCTGAAATGCTACAATCAATACTTATTTCACAGTGGGTAATGTTGCTGTTGTGTATTGATACTCTAAGCACTTTGCGAAAGGCTTTCTAAATTTGTTGTAGACTGGGCCTTAGCCCCTTAGCATGTGAGACAATTGGATGAGTCTTTAGCTTTTTGAAGAAGGCTTTTCGTATTTTTTGTAGAATAAGACAGCCCTCAGTATGTGAGAATGAGTCCAGAAGGATTTTCATATTTTATGTAGAATGAAACAACCCTTGGTATATGAGACAACTGGATGGGCTTGATATCATACTTAGATCACCTTCTCTTAGTGTTGATGCTACCAGTAAAGCTTTTCAATACTTATTTCACAGTGGGTAATGTTGTTGTTGTTGTGTATTGATACTTTAAGCACTTTGCAAAAGACTTTCTAAATTTGTTGTAGACTGGGCCTTAGCCCCCTAGCATGTGAGACAATTGGATGAGTCTTTAGCTTTTTGAAGAAGGCTTTCCGTATTTTCTGTAGAATGAGACAGCCCCCGATATGTGAGAATAAGTCCTTAGCTTTCTGCAGAAGGTTTTTCATATTTTCTGTAGAATGAAAAAACCCTTGGTATATGAGACAACTGGATGGGCTTGATATCATACTTAGATCACCTTCTCTTAGTGTTGATGCTACTAGTAAAGCTTTTCAAGATAATAAGAGATCTTCTTTTGCCAAAAATAGGAAATTTCTAATGAGTTTTTATTTTTTATTTTTTTTATAAGATTACCTCAACCATGTGGTTCATGCATTCTTTGGTTAAAAAAAAAAAAAAATTTGGATGCCATAGATCTATAAGTTGCCATATTACAGAAATTCTTTGTTGCTGGAGAATTTGGGAAAGAGATACTTCCCAGGCATGCTCTGGCTTCATTCTACTACGAACACACTTGCTTCCCATGTACTTTTTGCTACACATGATTATGGTTATAGCTCCTTTTGCAAATTTCTTTTTTCAAAGACTCGCGATCGTGTCTCCTTTGCAGGTTTGAGTAAGTGTAGCCCCCCATTTTGAGCTTTTGACAAGAACTCGCAATCATGGTTCCCCTACTGGCCTTTAGTCAAGAATTCATGACCACGACCCTTATGCTAGCTTTTGCTACTAAGACCTATATTCCTTGGGTTTCTTCTTCGCTTGCTTTGAGTATGAGCATATTTAGACAGAGCTTGCTACCTTATTTGTTTCATGGTTGGCTAGTAATAGCCAAGAGTCAACGGCTTCCAATATAGAATTTTATCCATGACGTACCAACATTTTCTTGGGACATCATGGTTCTTTGTACTCGTGGCAGAATGCCTTCGCAGTAGAATGCCTTCAATAAAAATCACACAATAGTTTTCTGCAGCAATAAGCTGAGTGATTTTATTCATGACAAAATGTGTGTCAGCAATTGATTATGCTATTTTCCTTTTGCACATAAGCAAAAGGAAGGAGCTTTGAGTTTGTCACTATTGCAAAGTTCTTGTAGGATGAGACATGGGCATCAATAAGCTTCATAACTTGAAGAGTGATGGTGGAGTTGCATGGTTTGTAGTGCAAGTGATCCGATACATTCTTTCTTAGAAATATCATAAAAATCATGATTATTGATGCCACTCTAGGCATAAATCCTTTGAGGCGCTTTGAAGAAAACTTCTTAACTCTTCAAGGTTGTTGAATCGATTTGCTCGACCTGATAATGGACAAAGTGTAGTTTGCAAGCTACTTGTAGATTTGTGCTCCTTTATGAAGAGTACGCATGAGCTGAGTGATTGGCTTCATTCTAAGGTCTGGATTTAATTTGGACACACCACCCTTTTGTCACATGCCTTCAATGTATTCTTCAACTCAAAGCGAATGCTTTGGTATCGTTAAATTGATTTCCTCTCTCTTTGTTGATACTAATATATTTGCTAATGAAGTAGTAAGAGATTGATTCAGTGAAGGTGACCACGAAAGGCTTTGTATACACCTCTCTTACTTTGAGAACAAGTCTCAAATTTGTTGAATAAGGTCTAGACTCGGGTTTCTTGTTTTAGCAGAATCGCCTACTATTCTTTTACACATCTCTACACTATTAGTGTTCTCATGAATCTTTAATGGGGTAATGACCACTTTTGTTGTAGAAAATAATCATGTTGGATTTGTGATTGCACTAAGAAAGTTCAAGAATTCAATACTAAATTTTATGGTAGGATATTCTACGAAAAGACCTATTGGAATTCAATACAAAATTCTGTTGCAGAGTATTCTGCTGTGAAAAGTCTACTGAGATATTTGCACTTGGGCTTTTGAAATTTTTTGCTACAAAATATGTTAGGACATATATGTTTTAACTTGATTAAGAACATATGTCACTTATTTATGTAAATTGGCTAATCCTTTGACAAAACGCACTCTACTTGTAATTGGGTAGTTCTAGGTGTTTTTAATACTTCAAGAAACAATGTTTCAAGGTCAAGTGTTGAAGTCATCAGGTCTGTCCAAGAAAAAGCAAGCTGAAGTGCAAAGTTTTTAAAGCTCGACACCTGCTCGATAGCTACCTCGACACCTGTTATCTGTCGAGATTTAAAATTTCAGATTTCTAATCTGATTTTCTTGAGATCCGTGAATGTGTTTTTGGGCTTTCTTTTCTTCTAACCCTAAACATATAAAAGGATTATTTTAAGAGCCGTCAAGAGTGACACAAGTTGCATTATCATTGAGCAATCTCTGTTAAAGCAAATTATGATCAAAAGACGAAGTTCTTGACCTAGTTCATCTTCCATCAAGAAGTTGCTGTGTATTTGCACCGTAAGGTTTTGTAACCAAGCATCTTCTTGCTATTCATCATAAAGGATGAATTGAAGAACTTTACAGCCAACCATTCTTCCTTAGTTGGTGTTCTGAAGTCACATACTTGGATCCGCGCATTGATTAGTCATGTACTTGGGAGCCGTGCATCAAAGGTGGGAACTGTCGCTATAGATCAAGTCCAATTGGGTATTGGGGTAAGGGTTCAACTGTAGGTTAGTAAGGTACTTTGGATTCCTTTACTTGTAACCGCTTGATTTGATAATAGTGGAGTTTCGGGAGTGGTAACCTAAAAATCACCCGGTGGGGTTTTTGCCGTTAGGGTTTTCCCCATTCGTAAACAAATCACCGTGTTATTTATTTTCTATTGCATATTTAGTTTTTGGTGATTTGTTTGTGCTTCTATAAAATTGCATGATTAATTGATTAATTAATTACTTGGCTAAATTAATTAATTAGGGTTAATCACAAGGAGTCATTCAGATTGTGACCTATCAAAATATTCTACACATGAACAATCTGCACTTCTAAAATTCAGCAGATTTTGTTGCAAACAGTCTACCGAAGGATTAGCACCTTGGCTTCTGAAACTTTTTGCTTTGAAATATTCTGTAGATGAACATTCTGCACTTTTGAAATTCAGCAGATTTTGCTATGAACAGTCTGTCGAAGGATCCACACCTTGGCTTTTGAAACTTTCTGTTACGAAATATTTTGCAAATAAACATTCTGCATTTCTAAAATTCAACAAATTTTATTGTGAACAGTCTGCTGAAGGATCTGCACTTTCTGCTATGAAATTTCTGCAGAAGGACATTTTGCACTTTTGGAAAAGTCTACTTAGGAATACTTCAGAGGAAATTGCAATTCGCAGCAGTATAGTAATGATGAAAGTTTTCCTTTGGCCACTACAGCTTCATTTTCTCCTAGCTTTTGGTTCTTAAGGGAAAGTAGAGCTAGAACCACTAGCATTAAAAAAAAAAAAAAAATGCTTGAAACCTTGTGAAGGAATGAAGGGATTTTCCTCTTCTAAATGATGGACCCGAAAGTGGAGATGAAGAAAGCTTAGAATGCTTCTGTTAGGTTCTAAAGATTTAGGATTTTATGTATTTAGAACTCTAATGTGTAATGTTGGCAAACCATGATCAAAACAATATGTTTAGTCTTGTTTAGGCTTGCTCAAAGTTGATTAATTATTTGTAAAACTGGAATCGAGTGATTGCAGATTTATTGGACTAAATCTGTAAGGCTCGATCGATCGAAAATTAGACTCGATCGATCGAACCACGTACAGATTTATTTTTCTACAGAGTTCCAGTTCAGCCCAAACTCTATTTAAACGTTTTGGGGATCAAGTAAAACACTCATATATATAAGGAAAACCCTAGAACGTTTTTGGGACTTAAAAAAAGGAGAGAGATTAGAGTGCCTCTTGTGCCTCTTTTTATTTTTAGGGTTTTGTACCCAAACCTCTCTAAGTCTTTGTTGCTCATATTTGCGGTTTATGTGAATCTCTTGTGAGATCCTTGAGGAGCTTTCCTTCACATAAACTTAGGGTTTTCAAGGTAGAGATTATTTCAACATCTTAATGATTAACAAGGTTGCAACCATTGGAACTTAAAAGAAAAGCAAGCGGGGAGCTTATAGCTGATTGAAGAATTCAAGAAAGAAGTAGTCCGTGGATTCGGAGCCTGCGCGTGGTCGTGTCAGGAAGTTTTACTGGTGGGTAGCATTAGAAAGTCGAGCGGGGAGCTTGTAGTCCTTCTGTAAGAACTTCAATTCTTTCATAGTGAATTCTGTTATGCCTTAAGGATCGGTGGGTCAAATCCTCCCTAGGTTCTTACTGAGTGGTTTCTTGGGTGATCATATCTTGTGTTATTTATTATTCCGCTGCTTTATATCTTGATATGATTATTTGATTGCTTTAACCTAGAATTGCATAATTTGACTAAGTAACAACTTGGCTAATTAATCTAGGCTACGCAATCTGTGTGTTTAAGGGGTCTAAATTTCCATCAAGTGGTATCAGAGCGGGTAGCTCTTTCTGTTTTAGATCTTTTGATCTAAGAGCTGATCCTTGACCCCTGTTGTCATGGATAATTTGAAGTGTCTTTTTGATCATGTTTCTGCTGATTTTATTGATGCTTGTGATGTTTTGAATAAAAAAGACACTATTGTTTCTGTTGACTTTTTTGATGCTTTTGAAACTCTTCGTAAGGAATTATCTAAATCTTTGAAAATTGCTAAGAAATTCAAAGAAGAGTTAAAATTGGCTAATCTTGAAAAAGAGGATTTGATTGTGAGATTAGATGAGTCTAATAAAAAGAATGAATTTTTGAGAAATCAAATTTCCTCTCAAGATGAGAAGATGAAAAGCTTGGAACAAGAGTTAGTTGAATCTAAAACTAAAATTGAAAATTTGACTAGTACCAAGCCTGTTGATCATAACAGAAGTGTTTCTGTTTCTCTTAAGCCTAAAACTGAGAAAGTTTATATCCCTCCTTTTAAGAGGAATAATAAAGAGAAGGCTTATTTTGCTAGGTTAGACAAAGATAAAAGTTCTGATGTAAACGCTGAAGTTTCTAAACCTAAGTCTAATCCTACTGTTAGAGAGCATAATAAATCTGTTTTTGTGCCTACTTGTCACCTTTGTGGTGTTGTTGGTCATATTAGACCAAATTGTTATTTGTTAAGGCAAAAACCAAAATCTGAGACTAGATTTGCTGTTAGGAATACTGATGTTCCTAAATTTGTTCTTGTTTGTTACTTTTGTGGTGTTCATGGTCACATTCGTCCTAATTGTCATAAATTGAAATTTAAGCATTCTATGTTTCAATCTAGGATATGTGATGATATTTCTCCTGCCATAGGTTCAAATAAATTATTTCATATGCTTTTGAAAAATTTGAGCTTGTTGGCTTGTGAAAGGAATTTGCAGGATTTCAGTCTCTCTCAGAAGATTGGTGTAATTCCTCAAATACACTCTGCTTCTTATGGATTTTCACCTACAAAGCCGAAGACTCGTGCTGGATGGGTGAGAAAAGATCCTCTAAGGTGAGTGTTGCTAACTTGTCCTTGATTTAATCCTTTCAATTAATTGTGGACATGTTTTGTTTTTGTTTTTGGTTGTTTTGTTTTTTAGGTTGTTTTTTTATTTAAAAAAAAAAATCCAAAAACATTGAAAAATTCTCAAAAAGACAAAAATATTTTATTTTGTGTCTTGTTTTATTTTTCTTGAGGATTACATGAGTTTTAATATCTCTCTTGATTTAGAACATGCCTGACATTGTGGAGAAACTTGAATAGTTTGTGCTAAGCTATTTTTTATTTTGAATGAGTATGTACTAGTTTGTACATGTACTAAAGGGTTAATTAAGAAATTGATTTTTCTTGTTTGTGTACCCTTTATAGCTTAGTTTTGCACTGTCATGCATTGCATTTGTATTGTTCATTTAGCATAATATGTGCTTGTTTGTTTTTGGTCATATAGTTTTATAAAACCAAAAGGATTTTTGTGTTTTGTATTTCACATCTTGGATTTATAATCAAGGATTGACCATATTATCTTTACATAACAAGCTTATGTACCTTGTTTAGCTTAGATGAGTTTATTTTATTGCACTTTACTAGTTTGAGCTGTGTAGTGCATGTTGTGTGGGAAAGATGTTTATGGTGTTTATCACTTTGTCTTAATCTTGAAGTCACATTTTATTTGACTGTCGGACTTGATCCTTTTGAGAAAGGCATAAATAACCATCTCACCACTGTTCACTAGCCAATCATGAACACCTTAGTGCATATCATAAGATTTTGTGTACTTGTTACACATGCACAAAAAGAACATAAGGTGATGCCTCGGCTTAATTGCTTAATGCTTAAAACTGGTGTATACTATTAGGCTTGATGCCAATTCACTTAATTCAAACCGGTGTGTACTATTAGGCTTGATGCCATTTCACATAATATATTTCACATTCTAAGAGGCAAAAATACAAGAAACTTACATGATTGCAAGCTTTTGTTCTAGAAGATGTGAGAGTTATAGGATGTAACTCTTTTGGTGATAGTCTCTTTTAAATTCTATGTTATGAATTTTGTAGACTTTGTGATTGATTACTATTCACATATCACCTCACATGTATCTCAAGCTTTTGCTAGTTGCACACACTACACAAGTTACTCTTTGCTAAACTTGGTACATTATTTTGTGTGTGATTTTGTTGTGGCCATCCAAGATTAAAAGTTCCTTGATTTTAATGCAAAATGTGTTTCAAGTTTGAAAATTTTGAAAATATCTTGAGATTTGTGCAGAACATATTTGTTGCTTAAGAAAATTCAATGGGAGAATGATTGAAATTTGTTTTGAGAAAATTGGGTTCAAAATTTTGGGTTTTTGAAAAAGCATTCCATCTCATACTCATGCATTTTGCTTTCATTGGTTAATGCTTTGAGGAGTTGTTTTTCAAAATTAGGTTTGTGTCTCTCAAAACTGTGATTTTTCTCAAAATTTAGTGAGTCTCTGCCCAATTCGATCGATCCAGTGTGTTTTTCGATCAATCGAAAAAGTGTTTTAATTTGTTTAAAAATGACTGTTTCATTCGATCGATTGAATGTATTTTTCGATCAATCGAAAGTCGCGAATCAGGTTTTTAAAAAGGGTTTGTTCTTGATCCGAATTGGGGCTTTTGTGAAATTGAGTTGAATTTGATGAAATTGGCTTGTTGTATTGATGAAATTAAGCATTATACTCTGTGAGTTGTGTTATGTGATGCTCAATTCATCAATTTGTTTAAAAATTCAACAAGTGATTTTCAAATTTTTGGGTTTTTGTTAGAAACTCTATGCTCAAACCAATTTTGTTAATTTAATCTCAATTGAACTTAATCGCTCACTGCATTAGTACATGCATCATGGCAGTGTAATTGTTTCATGCATCATATAGAATTTTATTCTATTGATTTTTGTGCTAACTTGCAGTCTGCCCTTGATTTGTGTTTAGGATTCACATGCATTGCATTGATTTCTGTATCCATTTTGCAGTTTTGCAGTCATATCTCTCATTGTTTTCATACATAGCAGCATACACTTTGCTAAATTGGGTACTCAACTTGATCTAAAAATTGATTGATTAATTTTTGAGTTACGTACTTTCTAGTATATGCTATTTTTATGTGTGAATTGTAGAAAATATTTTTCTTAAGAGATATGATGGATAATCAATGTGCAAATATTTTCTCTACTCATGCAACTGTTTATGGGTCACATAATGCCATGTTTGTATTTTATTGAAAGAGAGAATATTTTTTTTCTTCATGTGTATCCTCACCTTAGTTTTTAATTTTGGTTTGTGTGTTTTTAACCTTTGGTCCTGTTGGTGAGGATGTTCCTGATCCTGTTAGTAATGCTGCTGTTGCTGCTGATTCCCCCCCCCCCTTCTTTATTTTTCCCCAAAACTGTTTTTCCCACAACTTGTTTTGTTTTTCCTATTTTTATAGGGGGAGAAAGTTTTTTTTAACCTGTGTTGTTCATAAGGGGAGCTGTCTCTATTTTCTATAGAGTTGAATTGTTTTGTGTTCCCCTTGATTCTCTATTTTCTCTTATCCTTTATTGCGTATGTTGACTGTTTACTCTTTGTATGAGTTGTCTTTGTTAATACATGACAAAAAGGGGGAGAAATTATTGATTTATGGGAATCATGTTGATAGGTGTGGAAAATACAAGGATATTCATGTTAGGGGGAGTAACATTGATTGATATACATGTTATATTATACATGTTATATTCATTGATTCTTGTTGCTTTGTGATTCACTGCTTATTGACTTATATTTATGAGTTGATCATTCATATATGTCTTTATTTTGTGTTGTGTGAATCTTACAAGAATGTTATACCTGTTGTTTTACTCTTTTCTGTCACACATGCGTTTATGCGTTTGTTGAGTGTTTCAGAAAATATACAGGTTGATTCAATTGAGCTGCTGTCTACACTTGCAACTGATGGATAGTAGTTAAGATTGGATTTGTTGTTATGAGTATTGTTTTTGTAATGGGCTTTTACTTTGTAAACTTTGAGCTGTTAGTTTGTGTTTTGTCACGGATTGCCAAAGGGGGAGATTGTTAGGTTCTAAAGATTTAGAATTTTATGTATTTAGAACTCTAATGTGTAATGTTGGCAAACCATGATCAAAACAATATGTTTAGTCTTGTTTAGACTTGCTCAAAGTTGATTAATTATTTGTAAAACTGGAATCGAGTGATTGCAGATTTATTGGACTAAATCTGTAAGGCTCGATCGATCGAAAATTAGACTCGATCGATTGAACCACGTACAGATTTATTTTTCTGCAGAGTTCCAGTTCAGCCCAAACTCTATTTAAACGTCTTGGGGATCAAGTAAAACACTCCTATATATAAGGAAAACCCTAGAACGTTTTTGGGACTTAAAAAAAAGGAGAGAGATTAGAGTGCCTCTTGTGCCTCTTTTTATTTTTAAGGTTTTGTACCCAAATCTCTTTAAGTCTTTGTTGCTCATATTTGCGGTTTATGTGAATCTCTTGTGAGATCCTTGAGGAGCTTTCCTTCACATAAACTTAGGGTTTTCAAGGTAAAGATTATTTCAACATCTTGATGATCAACAAGGTTACAACCATTGGAACTTAAAAGAAAAGCAAGTGGGGAGCTTGTAGCTGATTGAAGAATTCAAGAAAGAAGTAGTCCGTGGATTCGGAGCCTGCGCGTGGTCGTATCAGGAAGTTTTACTGGTGGGTAGCATTAGGAAGTCGAGTGGGGAGCTTGTAGTCCTTCTGTAAGAACTTCAATTCTTTCATAGTGAATTCTGTTATACCTTGAGGATCGGTGGGTCAAATCCTCCCTAGGTTTTTACCGAGTGGTTTCCTGAGTGATCATATCTTGTGTTATTTATTATTCCGCTGCTTTATATCTTGATATGATTATTTGATTGCTTTAACCTAGAATTGCATAATTTGACTAAGTAACAACTTGACTAATTAATCTAGGCTACGCAATCTGTGTGTTTAAGGGGTCTAAATTTCCATCAGCTTCTATTGTTTCCTTAAAAGAAATGGGAGCAAAATGGTGATAAATTGCTTAGCTTTTAGGAAAGTTCCATGTTTGAATAAGTGGCTTGTCACATGTCTCACATGTATGGCAAAGAGAACAAGTGTCATTTAAAAGATAGGACCAAGTGTCTTGACCTTATTAGTCTTTGTGTATAGGAAATATTGCAACTATTGTAAGGGCCTTCTACCATAGAGTTCTTAGGATATTTCTGTTGTAGAACTCTATGGTGTTGTAGTGATATTTTGCTACCACATTTTTGATGCAATGCCATTGAACCCTACTATGGTATTGCAGTATTCTACCACAACATTCTGCCGTAGTATTGATGCAATATTCTACCCTAGTATTTTGCTCATGATATTATTATGTTTCAACATTGTTGCATTTTGCCATAAAATTCTACTGTGGTATTGTCTTGCTGTGGAACTTTCCTTAACTTTCTGCTGTGCAGTAAAGCCTTTTGTTGTATAGTAAAGCTTTTTGCTATGCAATAAAGTTTCTTGCATTTTTTTGTAAGGTGAAAGACTACTCTTCATTTTCTATTGTAGAAATACTTCTCTACTTCATGCACATAAACAATTCTAAAACCCAAAGAAAATGCCTTTCAAGCAAATGTTAGTTTACATGGGTTAGTATATTCTCAAATATATATACATACTGTTAGGATTAGTGCCCTAAAATCCTATTGTATGATTCTATGTATGAAATTATGTATGACTTAATGTTGTGATTAATAAATTTGTTTTATTATTATTTGTAATAATTGTAACATTAATATTCGGACATTATTATATAGTCCATGAGATGCATAGTATGTGATTTATGTGAAAAGTCATAGAAGATATAAATCACAAGTTTTTTGTAAACTCAGAATTTTAGTTCGTAATCGGTAATGAAATTGAGCATTTCATTTGCGAAGACTATAACATATCAACTAAGATGATTTGTCTTGATCATGGAAGTGGAAACTTCTAGTTGATATGTTGATATGTTGATATGTTTTAAGAGTTAAAACATATTGAACTAGACCGCTGTGAAATTTATTATTCTCCTAACGACTGTCAAATGAATAATAAATCTTACGACTTTTATTCACATGAACTCTTAATCCTGAGAGAATAGTGTACCTGATCATGAAGTGTAGATTACTTTGATATATCAAGAGTGAGATCTAAAGTAACGGTCAAAATCTCAGTATGTTGGACAGCCACATTTAGTGTTGATGGAATATATATTCTCAAGATGGAATTCATAATCTCTTAACAGAGATATAAAATATTCCCCTGAGATAAGTTTAATGGGTTTGTTATTCAAAATGTTAGGCCTAACTATATTAGTAAATAGTTACTAAAGTATATATTTATGAAATTGGATTTCATAAATATATGATGAATAACTTAAAGGATTAAACCAGGTACTCAAGAATTAAGATGTAGTAATCTACAAAGTGGCAGTCTTCATTAATGACTTTGTATTACTATGAATATTTTATGAAGGGGCTGCATATATAATAAAGTCTTGGGATATAATTAGTTAATAAGTCTTAGAGTGTAATTATATTTATATAGTGGTATTAAATATAATTAATGGTAATTTTGGACTTGTCAAAAGTTAACAAAAAAACTCAAAGTCCATTGGAGCTAGTGCTTTATTTATTCCCTTTTGGTCCCACTCCAAGCCACATACTAAAGCCCAATTAGGAAGGCCCAAAAGGCTAGTCCAATTAGATAATCAGTTATTAGGAGAGAAATATACAAATCTTTGGTTTTGAATTTCACCCCATCAAGGTACACTCTCTTGTTCTTAAATTCTCAAACTTACATAGCACATGTTATCAATTGCGAATGAAGTAGATCCATTAATTTTTCCGCTGCGTACATTCATATTTCCGTCACATACATATATGCATATATAAACTTATACGTATTCACATATAAGTATATAACATATTTATACATGGCAGAATAATGAGTAGTTCGGTTAAAAGAAAAACACATAATAATAGAGAACTAAGAAAGCTTCAGCAGAAAAAGTTTAGCTAGTATAACAACTAACACGGTAAATATGATAAAAATGTGCTACAACAGAATAACCAATACAACGAATAAAGATATCATAACAAGACAACTAATGCAACAAACGTGATAAAAATGTGCTACAATAGACTGACTAAATACAACAGATATAAGCTCTAACGAGTGAAATCAAATATATTTACAATCGAAATCAAGTATTAAATCTTCTCACAAAATAAGTAAACCAAGAAGGAACCCAAACCCTAACTTGAACAACCTTGTCATAGGATTTTGCCATCAAAATTGTGCATTTTGGAGAGTGGGCCTAAATGACTACTTGTCACTACTTTTGGGATTCCAAAGAGTGGGTTTGATGAAAAAGGATGGAAAAAATAGTCTATTGCATGCCCCTATTTCTGCTGTGTTTTCTCTCTTCTCTTTTCACTATGTTCTTTCCTTCTCTTTCAGTTCATTTTTGTTCTTAGTTTCTTACTATTTTCTTCCTTTGGGTCCTTCTTCCCTTGGGTGCCTCCATTCCCCCCCTCATCTATGGCTACCTCCCCCTTTTTATAGAGAGCTAATTCTTTAGGATTTCTCCCTTTTACCTCTAAGGCTTCACCAACTATTTTTAGTTTATTGTGGGCATCCCTCAGGACTGCCCCCTACCCATTGGTTGCCCGACCACTACCACTACTAGGTAAACTCAGTACATTCTCTTTCTTCCATTACTCATTCCATGACAAAATCTCACTTTGTTTGTTCTTGCTATATACCTCTACCTCAAGGTTCAAATGAATAAGGATTAAGCTACCTCACCACCTACCTCCATGACATGCATTAGATGGTCCCAGCCATCCGCTACCCTAATACCTAATTGGACTTGTATTGTAGCTGTAATCTCTCCGTTCAATGTACGAATCCTAGTATGTGACTAACCAATTATACACAGATCCCAGTATGTGACTAACACACCAATTTGAGGAAGATGTTGGCTGGAAAGTTCTTTAGTTCATCAACAATGAAGATTAGGAAACTCCTTGGTCATAAAACCTTTAGGGTAAAGATGTAGTAGCTTCTATAGAGAGAATAATGGACTAGAGCAAATTTTGCTTCCAGTCACAATATGCATGTATTCTATTTTCAACACCTTGCATCACTTGTGATGGCTTTTAAAATAATCCTTATATATGTCTAGGGTTGTGAAAAAAGAAACTCTATATAAATACTCAAGGATATGCATGTAATCAGATCTAAAAAATCTAATTTCATAATTCTCGACAAATGCAGCTTGTGTTGAGCTTCTGTCAAGCTTTAGTAGTAATTCTAGATAGAAAGGATTTCGTTGAGACTTTTGTCGAGTATTAATGAGCATCACATTCTTCACTTGTTTCTTGGTTAGATTTGCATGGCTTCAGTACTTAACTTGAACACTTGTTTCTTGAAGTACTAAATACATCCTAGATCTATCTAATTACAAGTAAAGTGTGTTTTGTTAAGGGATTAGCCAATTACATAAATATGTCCCTAACAATCTCTCCCTTTGGCAATCTGTGACAAAACCATAACAAACAAATAAATCATGAGAGAAGTCTTAAATCACTAAACTTATAGCCACTTGTTGAATTACAAAATAAATCTAACCCTAACATAAATTCTTGAAAAACTTTGCAAGAAGAGAGTTCATGGCATGGTAAACTTTCACAAACCGTCTTTTTGAAACACTTAAACAAAACTCATCAAGGCATCATGTGTGAAGCAGAAATAAAGATTGCATACATAAAGAAACATGTGTATAAAGAGATAAAAGAAACAACACATGTAAAGATAGGTGAAGAAAAACATACATTATCTTATATATATGAAAATAAAGTACAATGTGTTAGGATTAGTGCCCTTAAATCCTATTGTATGATGCTATGTATGATATTAAGTTTGACTTTGTGTTTGACATTATGTATGACTTAATATTATGTTTAATAAATTTGTTTTATTATTATCTGAAATAATGGTAACATGAATATTCGGACATTATCATATAGTCCATGAGATGCATAGTATGTGATTTATGTGAAGATTCACAGAAGATATAAATCACAAGTTCTTTGTAAACTCAGAATTATAGTTTGTAGTTGGTGATGAAATTGGGCATTTCATCTGCGAAGACTATAACATATCAACTACGATGATTTGTATTGATCATAGAAGTGGAGACTTCTAATCGATGTGTTAATATGTTTTAAAAGTTAAGACATATTGAACTGGACCGCTGTGAGATTTATTATTCTCCTAAAGACTGTCAAATGAATAATAAATCTAATGACTTACATTTGCATAAACTCTTAATCCTGAGAGAATAATGGACCTGATCATGAGGTGTAGGTTGCTTTGATATATCAAGAGTGAGATCTAAAGTTATGGTCAAAACCTTAGTATGTTGGGCAGCTACATTTAGTGTTGATGGAACATGTATTCTCAAGATGGAATTCATAGTCTCTTAACGGAGATATAAAGTATTCCCTTGAGATAAGTTTAATGAGTTTGTTATTCAGAGAGTTAGGCCTAACCACTTTAGTAAGACTAAAGTATATATTTATGGAATTGGATTTCATAAATATATAATGAATAACATTAAAGGATTAAACCGGGTACTCAAGGATCAAGATGTAGTAATTTACAAAGTGGCAGTCTACATTAATGACTTTGTATTACTACGAATATTTTATGAAGGGGTTGCATGTATAATAAAGTCTTGGGATATAATTTATAGATAAGACCTAGAGTGCAACTATATTTATATAGTGGTATTAAATATAGTTAATGGTAACTTTGGACTTGTCAAGAGTTGACAGAAAAGCCCAAGGCCCATTGGAGCTGGTGTCTTATTGGTCCCTTTTGGTCCCACTCCAAGCCACACACTTAAGCCCAATTGGTAAGGCCCAAAAGGCCAGTCTAATTAGATAAATTGGTTAGATACAAAAGGAAAAAACGTTCAGATTTTTCTAAGTGTGAAAAAACAATATTGAAATGGTGTGCATTTGAGTTTTTGTCACTCACTTGTCATCCCTTTTGTTACCAATCAAGAGACCACATATCTTGGGCGTTAGTGGAATTGGAGTGAAGATTAAGAGTATTCCCGAGTACTTCAATCTTTGATTTTGAAATTCACCGCTTCAAGGTACGATCTCTTGTTCTCAAAATTCTGAAATTTACTTAGTACGTGTTATCAATATCGAATGAAGTAGATCCGTTTAAAACTTAATTTCCGCTGCACTCATCTTTATTTCCATCACAATGTATATCATAAATGGTCACAAGACTGGTATATAAAATGTTGTAACTAAACAGAAAGAAAAGTACAAGTAAACCTCACTACATTCCTCAAAAACTATAAATGCTCCCCCTATCAAAACTGTCCTATACTAACTCTCCCCTTAAGTACAAGATGTTAGGATTAGTGCCCTTAAATCCTATTGTATGATGCTATGTATGATATTAAGTTTGAAATTGTGTATGACATTATATATGACTTAATATTGTATTTAATGAATTTGTTTTATTATTATCTGAAATAATGGTAATATGAATTTTAGGACATTATCATTTGGTCCATGAGATGCATAGTATGTGATTTATGTGAAAAGTCATAGAAGATATAAATCACAAGTTCTTTATAAACTCAGAATTATAGTTCGTAGTCGGTGATGAAATTGGGCATTTCATCTGCAAAAACTATAACATACCAACCACGATGATTTGTCTTAATCATGGAAGTGGAGACTTCTGGTTGATGTGTTAATATGTTTTAAGAGTTAAGACATATTGAACTGGACCGCTGTGAGATTTATTATTTTCCCTAATAACTGTCATATGAATAATAAATCTTACGACTTGTATTTGCATGAACTCTTAATCTTGAGAGAATAATGGACTAGATCATGAGGTGTAGGTTGCTTTGATATATCAAGAGTGAGATCTATAGTAATGGTCAAAACCTCAGTATGTTGGGCAACCACATTTAATGTTGATGGAACATGTATTCTCAATATGAAATTCATAGTCTCTTAACGGAGATATAAAGTATTCCCTTGAGATAAGTTTAATGAGTTTGTTATTCAGAGAGTTAGGCCTAACCACTTTAGTAAGACTAATGTATATATTTATGAAATTGGATTTCATAAATATATAATGGATAACATTAAATGATTAAACCGGGTACTCAAGGTTTAAGATGTAGTAATTTGCAATCTACATTAATGACTTTGTATTACTATGAATATTTTATGAAGGGGTTGTATGTATAATAAAGTCTTGGGATATAATTTATAGATAAGACCTAGAGTGCAATTATATTTATATAGTGGTATTAAATATAGTTAATGGTAACTTTGGACTTGTCAAGAGTTGACAAAATAGCCCAAAGCCCATTAGAACTAGTGTTTTATTGGTCCCTTTTGGTCCCACTCCAAGCCACACACTTAAGCCCAATTGGAAAGGCCCAAAAGGTCAGCCCAATTAGATAATTGGTTAGATACAAAGGAAAAAACGTACAGAATTTTTTGTGTAAGAAAAACAACATTGTAATGGTGTGGAAGTGAGTGTATGTCACTCTCTAATTGTCCCTTTGTAACCAATTGAGAGTCCATACTTCTTGGGTATTAGTAGAATTGGAGTGAAGACTAAAAGTATTCCTAAGTACTTCAATTTTCGGGTTTTGAAATTCATCGTTTCAAGATATGCTGACTTGGTCTCTAATTCTGAAATTTACTTAACGCATGTTATCAACTTCGAATAATATAGATCCGTTAATTTTCCGCTGCATACATACTTATTTCCATCAAATGGTATCAGAGCGGTCATCAATTTCGAATTGTATAACATGTTTTGTTAATTTTGGAATTAGAATTTATAGTTTCATGTTGTTTGAAGATTATGCATTTAATTTTCTGCATGGTTAATGAAACTATGATTTGATAAAAATTGATGTTGATGTTATGATGTTGTTAAAATTTGAATTTAAGTATGTTAAATTGATCTTTAAGACTTTAGCATCAATGAATTTTAGTTTTGATATCATTTTCTGACCATCATGTTTGTATGGAAGTTGTTTATTCAAGAACACATGAAGAAAATTGCTTTAAAAAATTTCTAAAAATTTGAGTTTCGTGATTTTCGATCGATCGAAAATCACATTCGATCGATCGAGTGAAACAGTGATCAGACTTTTCAGATAGATTGATTTTCGATTGCTGGTCGATCGACTGAATCTGTTTTTCGATCGATTAAAAGTCAATTGAGTATCAATCGAACAAGTCAGATGGTCAAGTTCGAATTTTTTAATTTTTTTCGATCAATCGAGGGGCACATTCGATCGATCGAAAGAAAAAAAATCAGAAATTTTCTAAGTGTTTTCACATGTAAAAGTACTAAGACTATGTGTAATTAGATTATGCATGTCTTAAATAAAAACATTTTCTTTAAAACATCTAGTGGGAGAGAGATATAAAGGTTGCATCTCACAACCTCCATTGTCGGTTTAAAGTAGTGTGATTAAGCACCTCGCCTTGGCGTATATGCCTTGCTCCCTTCGGAGGGTGTTTGATTCATGGTACTACAAGTTAAACTTCTTAAAGATAGATGAAATGTGTTTTAACATTGAGAACGACCACGCTTCCGTGGAGTTACTTGGTGATTCACATTAATTCTAGACAATGGTGTACACTAGACTAAGTGTAATGTTAACCTCCCTTCGGAGCTGTCATTATTACTTAGGGGCTGAAGGGAAAACGACAAATTATTTTTGTTTGGTAAGAGTTACCATGATAGCATTAATAATGAGAATGTTTCTCACCTAATCATAGTGATTGGTATGACCTCGCTTTCGAGGAATATTAATTGCGGGATTGGGTTGTCGTTGCATATATTATATTATGGTTTTATTAAGGTTCCATACTATATGTTTATATGCTAAATAGATAATGTCTAATTTATTGATTATATTCATGTTTATTGTTTTCAGATTTAGAAAATGGCATCATTTAGCCCACTTGTTACTATTCTTAATCAAAACAAACTGACTGGATCCAACTATGTTGACTGGAAAAGAAATTTGGACATAGTTTTTACTGCTGAAGAGTATAAGTATGTTCTTACTAAACCATGTCCCAACTTTCCTTCATTAGATGCTCCTCCTGAGGAAAAACAACGATATGATCGTTGGCAGAAATCTAATGAGATGGCTAAGTGCTACATCCTAGCATCTATCTCAAATGTTCTATAGCATCAAATGTAAGATGTAGAACTAACTTCAGACATTATGCTAAGTCTGAAGGAGATGTTTGGTGAGCAAGGCCGTTCTGCAAGGCAAGAGACCATAAGGCAAATTTATAATACTAAAATGGCTGAAGGTACTTCAGTGAGGGAGCATTGTCTTACAATGATCTCTAATCTGAATACATTGGAAGTTTTAGGTGCCGATATTGATGGAGAATCCCAAGTGGATATGATACTCCAGTCGCTACCAGAATCATTAAAGGAATTCAAACTTAACTATAATATGAACAAAAAGATTTATACTTTGTCTGAATTAATGAATGAATTGGTAGCGGTAGAAGGCATTCTTGGTACTTCCAATGTTGAAGCCAATGTTGGTGAAGTTTCTACTTCTCAACCTAAGTCGAAAGGCAAGGGTAAGAAGAAGAATAATAAGAAGGACTTCACCAAGCAAGAGGGTAAATAAATTGCCTTAGGGGTTGCTGATAAAGGAAAGAAGATTAAAAGAAAGTGTTTCCATTATGGTGAGAAAGGATATTAGAAGAGAAATTGTCTAATATTTAAGGTTGCCAAGAACAAAGGTATGATTAATACATTCCTTCTTGAAATATGTTTGGTACAGAATCCCACGGATTCCTGGTGTGTGGATTTAGGTTATACTAATCATATCTGCAATTCCTTGTAGGGGTTCCAAGAGACTAGAAAGCTTAAAGAAGGGGAGTTGTTTCTTACTTTGGCTGATGGGAGCAGGATTCCAGCTGTAGCTATTGGAGTGTTTAATTTATGTTTTAAATCTAGAGTTCTAATATTAGAAGACTGTTTGTATGTACCTAATGTTCGTAGGAATTTAATTTTTGCTACTCACTTAGGTAAACATATATTGTGTTATCCTGAAAGACAATGTTGTAATAAAGAAGGATAAAGTGTTTATCTGTTCTAACAATATTGTGGATGGTCTTTATATTTTAACTCCTGATAAGTATAAATTATATAATTCTGAATTAGATAATAACTCTCATGTAAAATCATTAAAGAGAAAGTTTCCTTCTACTTGTGATGCATATCTTTGACATTTGCGTTTGGGTCATATTAATTCAAATATGATTCAAAGACTGATCAAAGATGGGCTCTTAGAGCCTATGGACTTTGATGAATTTCCAGTTTGTGAATCTTGTTTGGAAGGTAAAATGATCAAACGGTCTTTTAAAGCAAAAGGTAGAAGAGCTCAAGATTTGCTAGAGCTAGTGCATTTTGATGTATGTGGTCCTATTTCAATCCAAGCAAAAGGAGGTTATGAGTATTTCATCACTTTTACCGATGATTACTCAAGATATGGTTATGTGTACCTAATGAGACGAAAGTCCGAAGCCTTTGAAAAGTTCAAAGAGTTTAGGGATGAAGTAGAGAATCAATTGGGTAAACACATAAAAACCATTCGATCTGATGGTGTTGAATACCTTCTTGGAGTTTTCAAGGGTTACTTAACTCAAAATGAGATTGTATCCCAATTGGCTGCACCTAGAACTCCCCAACAGAATGGTTTAGCAGAAAGAAGAAATAGGACTCTTTTAGAAATGGTTCGGTTCATGATGAGTTACTCAACTTTACCGATTTCTTTTTGGGGTTATACTTTAAATACAGCAATACATCTTTTGAATTTAGTCCCATCAAAATTTGTTTCTAAAACACGAATGGAATTGTGGAGTGGGCATAAGCCTAGTATGAAATATCTCCACATTTGGGGTTGTCCTGCACATGTGTTAAAAGGGAAGCCTGATAAATTGGAACCAAAATCAGAAGTGTGTTTGCTTGTAGGTTATCCAAAAGAAATTAGGGGTTATTTATTCTATAGTCGTAAAGATAACAAAGTTTTTGTTAGTACAAATGCTAAATTCTTGGAAAATGACTATATGAATAATTTTACTCCTAGAAGTAGAGTTGTGTTGGCTGAAATGAATGAACTTGTAAATGAACAACCAATGGATGAAACTAGGGATGATGTGGCTGTATTAGATATACTACAAGATACTACTCATGACATGTCTAGTACTCGGTGCCTCGTCGTAGTGGGAGAATTGTTCGGCCTCCTATAAGATTTATAGGTTTAGGAGAAACTTATGAAGCTATCTCAGAAGAGGCTGAATCGGATCCCTACACATATGAAGAGGCAATGAATGATATAGATGTACATCATTGGGTCCAAGCTATGAAATTTGAATTAGATTCCATGTATTCCAATCAAGTTTGGGATCTTATAGAGACGCCTAACGGCATTAAACCTGTTGGTTACAAATGGGTTTACAAGAGGAAGAAAGGGGTAGATGGAAAGGTTGAAACCTTTAAAGTAAGGCTAGTGGCGAAAGGGTATACACAAAAAGAAGGTATTGATTATGATGAAACATTTTCTCCAATAGCAATGCTTAAATCTATCAGAATTTTCTAATCCATTACTGCTCATTATGATTATGAGATTTGGCAAATGGATGTCAAGACTGCATTTCTCAATGGCAATCTTGAAGAGGAAATCTATATGATGTAACCGAAAGGTTTCATGACTAAGAACCAAGAGCATATGGTATGCAAGTTGAAAAGGTCTATTTATGGACTTAAGCAAGGATCTAGGTCATGGAACATCAGATTTGATCAAGCAATCAAGTCATTTGGTTTTGAGCAAAATCTTGATGAACCATGTGTGTACAAAAGACATTGTGATAAAGTAGTAATGTTCCTAGTGCTTTATGTTGATGATATTCTACTCATTGGAAATGATGTAGGGGTAATGTCATCAGTAAAGGTTTGGTTGTCAAGCTAATTTGATATGAAGGACTTGGGTGAGGCTAACTTTATTCTAGGGATCAAGGTTTGGCGAGATCGCAAGAATAAGATGTTAGGCTTATCACAAGCTAGATATATAGATAAGGTTCTAGAACGGTTTGGCATACAAAACTCCAAAAAAGGATTACTTCCTTTCAGACATAGAGTTCCTCTGTCTGATGACCAAAGGCCTATGACTCAAGAAGAAGAAGATATGATGAGACAAGTTCCTTTTGCTTTTGCAGTGGAAAGTCTCATGTATGCCATGCTTTGTACTAGACCAGATATCTGTTATTTAGTTGGCATGGTCAGTCGATATCAATCAAATCCAGGACCAAAACATTGGTAAGCTGTAAAGCATATTCTCAAGTATCTACGGAGAACGAGAGATTATATGCTTGTTTACCGAAGTGAGGATTTGATACCTATTGGCTATACAGATTTAGATTTTCAATCTGATCTAGATTTTAGAAACTCCACTTCAGGATGTGTTTTCACCTTAGGAGGTGGAGTCATAAGTTGGCGGAGTATTAAGCAATCTCGTATTGCAGACTCTACCATGGAAGCAGAATATGTTGCTGCTTGTGAGGCAGCAAAGGAAGCTATATGGCTCAAGAAATTCCTTTTTGACCTTGGTGTAATAAGAATGGAGTAAGTTCCAATCACATTGTTTTGTGACAACAGTGAAGCAGTTGCACAATCTAAAGATCCAAGGAATCATAAGAAAGGAAAGCACATTGAGAGGAAGTACCATATCATTCGAGATATTGTTACTCGTGGAGATGTGGTGGTAGTAAAGATTGAAAGTGTAAATAGTCTAGCAGATCCATTTACTAAAACTTTGCCTCAAAGGACTTTCGAGTCACATTTGGAGAGAATAGGAGTTAGATTAGTGCACATTAGTCTTTAGGGCAAGTGGGAGATAGTTAGGATTAGTGCTCTTAAATCCTATTGTATGATACTATGTATGATATTAAGTTTGATATTGTGTATGACATTATGTATGACTTAATATTGTGTTTAATGAATTTGTTTTATTATTATCTGAAATAATGGTAACATGAATCTTAGGACATGAATATTAGGACATAATCATTTGGTCCATGAGATGCATAATATGTGATTTATGTGAAAAGTCACAGAAAATATAAATCACAAGTTCTTTGTAAACTCAGAATTATAGTTCGTAGTCGGTGATGAAATTGGGCATTTCATCTGCAAAGACTATAACATATCAACCACGATGATTTTTCTTGATCATGGAAGTGGAGACTTCTAGTTGATGTGTTAATATGTTTTAAGAGTTTAGACATATTGAACTGGACCGCTTTGAGATTTATTATTTTCCTAATGATTGTCATATGAATAATAAATCTCACAACTTGTATTTGCATGAACTCTTAATCCTGAGAGAATAATGGACTTGATCACGAGGTGTAGGTTGCTTTGATATATCAGGAGTGAGATCTATAGTAATGGTCAAAACCTCAGTATGTTAGGCAGTCACATTTAGTGTTGATGGAACATGTATTCTCAATGTGGAATTTTTAGTCTCTTAACGGAGATATAAAGTATTTCATTGAGATAAGTTTAACAAGTTTGTTATTCAGAGAGTTAGGCCTAACCACTTTAGTAAGATTAAAGTATATATTTATGGAATTGGATTTTATAAATATATAATAAATAACATTAAAGGATTAAACCGGGTACTCAAGGTTTAAGATGTAGTAATTTAGAAAGTGGCAGTCTACATTAATGATTTTGTATTACTACGAATATTTTATGAAGTGGTTGTATGTATAATAAAGTCTTGGGATATAATTTATAGATAAAGCCTAGAGTGCAATTATATTTATATAGTGATATTAAATATAGTTAATGGTAATTTTGGACTTGTCAAGAGTTGACAGAAAAACTCAAAGCCCATTGGAGTTAGTGTCTTATTGGTCCCTTTTAGTCCCACTCCAAGCCACACACTTAAGCCCAATTGGAAAGGCTTAAAAGGTCAGCCCAATTAGATAATTAGTTAGATACAAAGGGAAAAACATACAGAATTCTTTGTGTAAGAAAAACAACATTGTAATGATGTGGAAGTGAGTGTATGTCACTCTCTAATCATTCCTTTGTAATTAATTGAGAGTTCACACTTCTTGGGCGGTAGTGGAATTGGAGTGAAGACTAAAAGTATTCCTAAGTGCTTCAATCTTCGGGTTTTGAAATTCACCGCTTCAAGGTATGCTCACTTGTTCTCTAATTCTGAAATTTACTTAACGCATGTTATCAACTTTGAATGATGTAGATCCGTTAATTTTTCGCTGCGCATATACTTATTCCATCACAAGACTACTTTCAAACCTAAAACTACTCCCCCTTTTGGTCACGAATGACAAAGGGCAACTCACTGAAAGGTCATCATCTCGTCATCACTGGAAGAGCTACTAGCATCATCATCCTTATCATCACCAATATCACCATCCTCATCCGTCGAAGCCTCTGGGGAAAGAGATGGAGAAACAGCGAAACCACCAAGGTTAATGCGACCAACGCGGGTGTTCATCTGACACATCTCATCAGTGAGAGAGTTAAGATGAGCATCCATGCATAGAAGCTATGCCATGATAGTCTCCAAGGTCATACCAGCTGTCGAAGAAGAAGGTGCAGAGGTGGAAGGAGCTGAAGAAGAGGGAGGAACAGCAAAAGCCGTAGGATCATCTGCCTTCACACGTGACCGCTTCGGTCGAAGTTGGGCCTTACTCTGCTGAACAGAACTGGAACTGATGGCACCTGTTAGGACATATGTGGTTCACTTGATAAGAACATATGTCATTCTTTTATGTAATTGGCTAATCCTTTAACAAAATGCACTTTACTTGTAATTGGGTAGTTCTAGGTGTTTTTAATACTTCAAGAAACAAGGTTTTAAGATCAAGTGTTGAAATCATCAAGTCTATCCAAGAAACAAGCTGGGAAGTGCAAAAACATTAAAGCTCAACAACTAGCATGTGTCAAGGTTAAAAAAGCTGTTCAACCCCGTGTGCTTGACAGCTCCTATCTGTTGAGGTTTAAGAAAAATAGATTTTTCTATTCTATTTTCTTGGGATCTGTGTTTATGTGTTTAGGCCTTCTTTTCTCATAACCCTAGACATATAAAAAGATTTTTTTAAGGGCTGTAAAAGAGTACACAAGTTACACAAGTATTGAGCAAAGTTTGTTCAAGCAAATTGTGACTAAAGACAAATTTTTTCCCTAATTCATAATTCTTGAAGAAGTTACTGTGTATGTGCACCTTTAGGTTTTGTGACCAAGCATCTTCTTAATCTTCATTGTTGGGATGAACTGAAAAACTTTGCAGTCAACAATCTTTTCTAGTTAGTGATTTGTTTGTACTACTACGCGCTTTGCATGTTAATTTGATTAATTAATAACTTGGCTAATTAATCAATTAATCACAAGGGGTCAATACATTTTTGGCTTATCAAGTGGCATCAGAGCAGGCACACTTTGATTAGGTTTAATCTTTGCTGTGTTGATCCATTGACCCCTGGTTGTCATGGATAGAAGACAGTCATTAATTATACTTCATTTATTTGATGGCACTAACTATGTATACTGGAAAGTACGTATGAGAGCTTTCTTGTTGTCTTTAGATGAGAAGGTGTGGCAAGCTGTAGAGATTGGCTAGACCAAGCTAAAAGAAGTGCCGGCCAATGGGGATGAAGTCAAGATCAAGGCGGCAAACTTCAATAGCAGGGCATTGAATACTTTATTCAGTGCGGTCACCAATGAGGAGTTCAAGAAGATATCCTTGACTGAAACTACTAAGGAAGTATGAACCATCCTTCAGATAACCTATGAGGGTACAAAGGCTGTCAAAGATTCAAAATTTCAGAGACTCACTATAAGCTTTGAAGAGATAAAAATAGAGGAGGATGAGTTGTTTGATGAGTTCTATGCCAAGCTAAAGGACATAGTGAACTCAGCCTTCAATCTTGGGAAAACCATTCCTGAACCCAAGATTATGAGTGAAAGCTCGAAAATGTGTTGGAAACATAAGAGCTATTTAGACCCCCAATTAAAATTACGGCTCGATAGATTTTACACAAACTTAATACAAAGTGCGGAATAGTGTAAATGCGAGTGGATGAACAAGTAAGCTACTCTAATCCATAAACTAAGCAACACAGCAGTATAATGGTATATAAAAGAGTAGGGAAGAAGGATGCAAACACAGAAAACACCAAGACGTGTTCTCGAAGAGGAAACCGAAGAACTCGGCGAAAAACCTCTCCGCCGCCCTCCAAGCGGAAATCGATCCACTAGACAATCAGTTGGGATACATGAGTAAGCAAGAGACCCTCCAAGCCTAATCTACCCGATGTACCTAAGCCCTCCAAGCTCCTACTCCAACAAGGCTTCTCGGAAGCGTGTCTTGTCTAGCTCTCTGGATCCCGCAACAAGCTCCATGTTGCATCTGCCATTCCAGGCTTCTTCAATGCTTCCCAGCAGCACCAAAACGTCACTCAACACTCTCAAAAGGTGTGGTAAGTGTTTGGGCTATCAACCTCTCAATGGTATGGAAAATGGAGAGGGAAGGGTTGAGGAGATACCACAAGCAAGTGTATAGAGAAAGGTGGGGATGACAATCTCTAGTTGCAAATGTGTTTGGCTAGGGTTTTCTCTCTGAAGCATTCCTCAACATTTATGGGTAATGAGGGTTTATATAGGATAGGTGCAAAATGTGTGAGTCATTCAGTACAGGCTGGCAGAACAGCATGTCTCGCGGGTGTCTCGCGGGAAGGCCTTACCCGCGAGATACTCGCGAGAGACAGTTGTCTCCACCTGGACTGACTCTTCGCATTCCAGCATGTGCAGGGCACATGCCTCACTTTGCGGGAAGCTTAGTCGCGACATACCCGCGAGATTCCTTCAGCTTCCAATTTTGCTTGAGTCTTCACACACTCTCTATCACACACCCCTTACATTAATTCCCACAACTAATACAGGGTATAAACAATTGATATTAATTACAATCAAATTTGGCACGGAATAAAAGCCAATAAAAACACGTAGTTGTAAATCACAACTTTACAATCTCCCCTTTGGCTATTCCGTGACAAAACCCTAAAACAGACTCTAGACTTAAACGTGAGTTTGGGAACACAGGCAAAACTCACTCACACCTAATTCTAGATTCTGATAAGCTCTTGAAACATATGAACAAGTAACTCCTGAAACACAACAACAAAGTATCATCATTGTATGCAAAAAACTTGAAAAACATATGGAGCAATAATAGCATGATTAAGCAAGATGAAATAGAAAACACTAGATCATGGCAAGATCAAACAAGTAATCACTATACGCAAGCAATTACTATGCTCATTCACACACGGAATGAACATCCGGATATGCAAGATGATAGGCTCAATTAAAGAGTACCATTTGCACATCCAACACTCAACCAATGCAAAATACTCGAAGTATTTGCATCTAGGAACAGTCCTACTAGGGCACAAGAGTGTTCATCACTCAACCAATGCATAGAACGAATATGCATCTAGGAACAATCCTACACGGGCACAAGAGTGATGTAGTGAAGTAAATGTATGACATTAAACTTCAACAACACAAGCATAGAGGCTGCATAGCAAAGAATTGCAAATACATGGCACAAACCATAAAAGCCTACAAAGCATGCAATGAAACAAAACAACCCTTAAAGCTTACAAAAGCAACATGGGTACATGCAAAGTATACTACTAAGCATAGAGAGTGTCATAAAAAGAACATCTGAAATAATACTTAAATAAAACGTAGTAACAAAGACTTAAACCAAAAGCAAAGCAGTAAAACAGTTATAACCACTAAAAATACTTAATAAAAACCGTCTTTAAAACCAATAACCAATGATACTAAGTTGCTAGACTATGCTCCCCCTAACGCTGTGCAAGCTCTTTTCTAGCTCCCCCTTAGAATTTTCTCCCCCTTTTTGACCGGAATGGCCAAAGGGTCAGAACTGCTCTGATTCTGAATCCAAGCCGAGCTCCATAGATAAGTCTTGCACTTGAGAAGAGAGCGCGGTGATCTGTCCTTGAAGGTATGCAAATTGGTCTGCGGTGTACTGCACATGGGAGTCAAGCACCGTAGACATCTAATCCGTCTTAGCAAGCAGCTGATCCAGTTTGCTTAAGCCTTGTGGAGGAGCCGAAGATGATGGCTGTGCAGTGGGCTCAGGAACCGAGGTGAACCTGTCAATCTCTTCCTCTGTATCTTCACCTTCCTCCTGCTGAACTTGTCGTGGTGGTGGTATGCTATGCACACCGGTCTTTGATCCCTTGATGTGTGCAGTGCTTCTAGTCAGTGTATGACCACCAATGGGATAGTCCTTCTGAACAACCGTGAGGCCACTGGGCAGCTTGAGCTTTGTCTTGGCAATCAGTCCCATGATCAAAGAGGGAAACGGCATCACAGTCCGTGAATTCTGCTTGGTGATGCTCTTCTTCAAGACATGCATGATATGGCCACAAATGTCAATCTCCTTATGCGTGAAAAGATCATACAGAAATCTTGTTCTTGGAGCAGAGAGAGTGGTGAGATTGGTGACCGGATAAAGATTGTGAATCATCACATAGCTTAGGGTCCTCATTTCTAGAGAGAACTTGATGGTATTCATGGATGATTTCTTCGGTTCACCACCAAGAAGTTTAATCATTTCGTGAGTAAAACCCATTCTGTCCTCATAAGCAATAGTGATTGGCTGAGATGGAGGACGAGTTTCTAGAAAATCTTGAATGCTCTCTCTTGTAATCACAAACTCCTTGTGACGTACCCAGCACTCAATACATTCTCCGTTGACAGTGGCATTGGAGAAGAACTCTTTGATAATCTCTGAATAGACCACTCCAGTTGGGTTCAACAACTTGGTCCAAGTTCTATTTTTGAACACTTCAGGAATGAAAGTGTCCTCAAGCGTTTCTAACTGGACTACCCGTTCCATGATGATTGTCTTGTCCTTGTAGCAGTCATTGTATTTCATATCAGCTTCTATAGACCGGAAATGATCAGAATCAGTTCGCGCTCGCTTTGAAGACGATTTCTTCTTAGCAGCATGCTTGGTGGGTGACATCTGCACAATTTAGCAAAGAAAAGAAGAGAAAAAATATGCACCAACACAAATCAGAGGACAAACTTCATTATATTCAAGTTAGTTCCAAAACAGACTTAGAACAAACTGAAAACAAAGTATGAAACACACTAAACATTATGCTAAAATGGTTCCAACTAATAAGGCATAACAATAATGCAACAAATTAAGAGATAGTGCAAGTGTGTGTGTCTATGTGCATGTACTGATGAGTGTATGCGGCATGAGATGCATGAGGGTGCCTAAGTGTGCCTAGGTGTGTGCCAAGAGTGTGCAACATAAGCAAAGTGAGTGAAACACACATACAAAGACCAAAACAGAGTAGAATAAGATCAAACAATTGAAACACCATGGATTGAAATCACTTGATTCCATTTTGTCACAAAAATGTCACTTGGACATTTTGACAAACACTTAGCGTGCACAAAAGTAAGAAATACATGAGTAATGCATGAACATATGAAAATCTACCCTTAATACATGATAAAATGCCACAAGGGGCCAACACAAGTGCAGAAACAACAAATGGGACACAGCCCAATCAAGAAATTATAAAGAAATACGCCCAATTTTGAAAACCAACCCAAAGTTTCGAAAATCCCCAATTTTGAAAAACCCTAACAAAAATTCTGCATAATCTAAGTAAAAACTTATAAAGAAATGGTTAATAAACATACCTTGAAGAAGAAAATGCAGAAAAAGTGCTTGGATTGAAGGGAAATGAATGGAATAGTGTTTTTTAGTTGAAAAAGTTTGAGAGAGGTTGAGCGAGGGAAGTTTGATATGTTTGAAAAACTGTCACATCAGCTATATAAAAACTGAAAACACGCGTTTTTCGCGGGTTAGAGAGGGGTGAGACGGTCGCGAGACAGTCGCGAGAGGTGCCACTGAAGCACAAAATTTTCGCGAGAAGCATTAGGTCGCGAAACAGTCGCGAGACAGTCGCGGTATCTTCTGTCTGAAATTGGAAAAACTCCAATTTTAGCCAAACAGCATTTCGCGAGAAGCTGTTGGTTGCGAGACAGTTGCGAGACAGTCGCGAAAGTTTCTGTGTGACAAGTTAAAAAGAAAAATTTCCCTCAACCCATTTTCGTGGGAAGCTCTAAGTCGCGAGCTTCTCGCAAAACTGCCCCTGAGCCAATTTTTGAAGAAACACAAAAACATGCATTTTAATTAAAACCAATGACAAGAAAGTATAAAAACACTTTCAAAAACAAATAAAACACTCAAAAATCTTTTTGGGATTGATCAACAAAGATTGAGCATGTGAAAACACATTTAATCAAGTACAATCACACAAATGAATAAGACATTCAATGAACATAGACTTGTGTGTTGTGTGTGGATATCAAAAATGAGATAGTCTTTAGTCCAATGTGAAGCTTCAATGATCAATTCAATCAAGGCATACACAACTAGCACTAGATTATGTGACCTATCTCAATTATAGAAACATGCATATATGACCTCCCACACGTACTTGAAAACAATTCAATGAAGCTTTTCATTTGGCTCTATGTTTAACATATCATTTGCAACTTTTAAGCAAAGAGAATCTCATTTAGAGAAAGATGCCTGAAAATTTTGATATTTCAATTGATGAGTTAGCCTTTGGCTTTTTGGGCATCATACATTTTATTTTGGTCGCTTTCCCTTTTTCCTAGTCGAATACTAGTTTGTGCGACAGGCTTTTGCAGCTCTATATCTCTTTTCATTTTGAGATTTACAATTAGAGAGCTCTTTTAAGCAAAGAAAATAAAAGTGGGAAGATATATAGGCATGAGTCTATACATGTCTCAAGATCAACAAAACCATTCACTAATCATTCATGACAAGGTTGAAGATCTATTTACAACAGTCACATAGATTTCAGAATTTCTTCCACAATGATATGAGTGCATGAGGGACAAGCTAAGCTCGTTGAATGCACAAAGCCATAAGTACAAAGGTACAAGGCAAAACATGTTTTGAGACAAAACTCAACAAAGCGATCAAACTTTTTGGATTTTCTATTTTTTATGTGTTTTTGAAATTTTTGAACACACCCAAAGCAGACCAAGAAAAGAAAATAAACAAAGACAACCGGTACAATACAACCGGACAAAATAATAAAAAAAATAGAGCAATGCATGAAAAGATGCAACAGTAAATGTTCCTAAATATTGAAAGAATTTATGCATGGACATGTTATAATGCTTATGCATGAGTATCCCTTTTCACCCACACGTCACGTGCATTTAGGGTGATATCCTTAATGGATTGGGTACGAGAATTTGGACTCTCAAACCTTCTGGTGAAACTCTCCAAGCAGGTGGTGAAGGCACCAATCATTTTCATCACGTCCATCATGCCAGGATCACGATTTTGACTTCTCGGTTGTTCACCACCCCAAGACCTCATGTCATTTCTTCTTCCTCGTGATCGAGGTGTGCTTGAATTGTTGTCTGATCTCAGTTTTTGACAATTGGGTCTGGTATGTCCTTGCATTCCGCAGTAATGACACACATAGTCCGTTCTAGGACCCCGTTGTGATCTTGGGAGAGATCTTCCTCTGGTTTCATGTCTGCCCATGGATTGATTTTGGGTCTTATTCACTATCCGTTGCTCACTCACATTCTTCTTCTCAGCCTTAACATTCTCAAGGCTTGACTCTTCCACAATAGGCTCTATGGCCTTCACGAATTTCACTTCTTTGGTCACTTTGGCTGATGAGCTGCTTCCTCCGGTATATCCTAACCCGGACTTGTCTGAAGAAGGTTTTTGAGATGAAATAACATCATCTAACTTCTGGGAGGAGACTCTCTCTATCTTGGCATGAGCTTGCACTACCTCTTGCTCAAGAAACCTCACCTTCGTATAGGTTTCAGACAACTCGCCATTTAGTGTCTCAATCTCACACTTAGCCTCTTTATATCTGATCAAAAGACTTCTGTAATCTTCCTCAACTTTCTTCATTTTTCTTACAGCCGCCTTGGCTACTCTGGTATACTCCCCCGACTTTTCAAGTAATAAGGAGTAATTTTCTTGAAGATTATCTGTAATCTCTTCTTCTTCTTCAGCATCTGATTCTTCCACAATCCCAATAGACTCTGAGTCAGAATGCTCACCAAGCTCCTTCACAAGTGCTCCCAACTCATCCAATGACTCCACATGAGCAATGGTCATGAATGCAGAGTAATTTCCCTCTCCGACACAGCTCTCTTCCGAGTCAGAATCTGAAGAGTCTGAGTCACTAAGTGTCGTGGCATAAGCCTTGCCTTTTCCCCTCAGAAAGTTTGGACACTCCTTCTTTAGATGTCCATGGCCATTGCACTCATAGCATATAATTTCTGAAGAAGGTTGAGACTCCCTCCCTTCTTTTCTTGTAAACTCTTTCCTATCACCTCTTAAAGATGAAAATTTTCCTTTCTTGAATGATTTCCCACTGTTCTTCATCTTCAGAAATTTTCGAAAATTTTTCGCAAGAAATGCTACTTCCTTCTCCACCCCATCTTCTTCGGAGGAATCACCCATCCTTTCGGTGATGGTTTTAAGAGCAAGTGATTTACTCATCTTATGGGAAGGCAATCCCATCTGATATGTTTGGAGAGACCCAACTAATTCTTAAATTTTAATCTCATCCAAATCCTTGCTTTCCTCTATGGCTGTAACTTTTGCTCTAAAGCTTTCAGGCAAGGACCTCAATACTTTTCTCACCACCTTAGCATCTTCAATCTTCTCCCTAAGATTGAGTTTAGCAATCACAATTTCATTGAGCTTCCCATAGAATCAATCAAATGGTTCATCATCACCCATCTTGAGCTCTTCAAATTTGGTGGTAAGCATCTGAAGCTTTGTGTCCTTAACTTTCTTTGTACCCTCATAAGTGGTCTCCAAAATCTCCCAAGCTTCCTTAGCTACTGTCATGTGAGAGATCCTGTGGAATTCATCAAGAGACACAGCACAAAATATAGCGTTTAAAGCTTTACTATTAGCATTGGCTGCTGCAAGAGCCGCCTTATCCCAATCAGCCTTAGGAGCTTCCGGCTTAGTCTAGCCGAGCTCTACCGCATCCCAAACGGTATCTTCTATAGAACATAAAAATGCTCTCATTCTGACTTTCCAGAATGCGTAATTGTTCCCATCAAAAAATGGTGGAACATTGAGCGATTGAGATCGGTCCATCTCAAATAGGGTCAAGGATCACACTAAGGTATTTAAACCAAGCAAGTGTACCCGCTTTGATACCAATTGAAAGCTCGAAAATGTGTTGGAAACACAAGAGCTATTTAGACCCCCAATTAAAATTACGGCTTGATAGATTTTACACAAACTTAATACAAAGTGCGGAATAGTGTAAATGCGAGCGGATGAACAAGTAAGCTACTCTAATCCATAAACTAAGCAACACAGCAGTATAATGGAATATAAAAGAGTAGGGAAGAAGGATGCAAACACAGAAAACACCAAGACGTGTTCTCGAAGAGGAAACCGAAGAACTCGGCGAAAAACCTCTCCGCCGCCCTCCAAGCGGAAATCGATCCACTAGACAATCAGTTGGGATACATGAGTAAGCAAGAGACCCTCCAAGCCTAATCTACCCGATGTACCTAAGCCCTCCAAGCTCCTACTCCAATAAGGCTTCTCGGAACCGTGTCTTGTCTAGCTCTTCGGATCCCGCAACAAGCTCCATGTTGCATCTGCCATTCCAGGCTTCTTCAATGCTTCCCAGCAGCACCAAAACGTCACTCAACACTCTCAAAAGGTGTGGTAAGTGTTTGGGCTATCAACCTCTCAATGGTATGGAAAATGGAGAGGGAAGGGTTGAGGAGATACCACAAGCAAGTGTATAGAGAAAGGTGGGGATGACAATCTCTAGTTGCAAATGTGTTTGGCTAGGGTTTTCTCTCTGAAGCATTCCTCAACATTTGTGGGTAATGAGGGTTTATATAGGATAGGTGCAAAATGTGTGAGTCATTCAGTACAGGCTGGCAGAACAGCATGTCTCGCGGGTGTCTCGCGGGAAGGCCTTACCCGCGAGATACTCGCGAGAGACAGCTGTCTCCACCTGGACTGACTCTTCGCATTCCAGCATGTGCAGGGCACATGCCTCACTTTGTGGGAAGCTTAGTCGCGACATACTCGCGAGATTCCTTTAGCTTCCAGTTTTGCTTAAGTCTTCACACACTCTCTATCACACACCCCTTACATCAATTCCCACAACTAATACATGGTATAAACAATTGATATTAATTACAATCAAATTTGGCACGGAATAAAAGCCAACAAAAACACATAGTTGTAAATCACAACTTTACAGTGAGAAAGGTGGTCAGATCTCTACCCGAGAGATTCCATGCCAAGATCATGGCAATAGAGGAATCAAAGGTTATTGACAAGATTCCTTTGACAAAACTAGTTGGTAATCTGCAGACCTATGAGTTAGGGTTATCAAGAATTGGCAAGTCGGGTAAAGGCAAGAACAGGGCTTTGAAGGCCAAGGGCAGTGACATTGATAAGTCTTTAGATGATGAGAATTTTAAGATGAAGTCCTACATTACAAGGTAGTTCAAGAAGTTTATGAAGAATGTCAATGGAAAGGGCTTTGACAAGGATTGTAGGCAATCTAGTTCTTCTCAGTTCAAAAGCCAAGACAAAGGGAAAAAGGATGCAAAGGATGGCGGTCAGTACAATATTCCCGTAGGACCTAAGTGCTTTGGGTGTCATGGTTTTAGATGCATGAAATAGGAGTGTCCTACATATCTCAAGAGCATTGGGAAGAGTAAGGCACTTGCTGCAACCTTGAGTGATACTAAGTCTAAGGATGATTCCGACAATGAGGATGACGGAATCTTTAATGCCTTCACTGCCACAGTCAATCCTACTGAAGGGATTGTTGAAAATGTGGACGAAGAAGAAGAATTGGTGGATTCTAAGTGTAAGAAGATGGATGATCAAAATGATATCCATATAGCTAATGAGAAACTGTACAAGCTTTCTGAGAAGCATGTGAAACTGTATAGGCTGACCACCAAGAAACTCAGTGATGTGGAACTTGATCGTGAAAAATTGTTCATAAAGTTTGAAGAGGCTAATCAGACTATTGGAATACTGAGATTTTAGAACAATTTCTTGGTTGAGAAGACTAAGAAGCTTGAAGTAGAGCTTTTTCAAGTTAGAGCTCAATTGGAGAGAACTTCAAGTGCAAAACTTGATGAGATGCTCAGCATTCAGAAATCTGTTTCAGATCAAACAAGTTTAGGATATGGTCTTTTTTCCTCTAATATTGCTTTAACTAGTGCTACTGTTTTTGTTCCTCCTGCTAATAATGCTGAAATTGAGAATAATGATGTTAAAACTAAATTAGCTAGTAAGAACTTAGACAATAGTAAATCTATCTTAGGAGCACCCCCTAAGCAGGATAAGAAAGATGTTAAGAACCCTAGGACTAAGAAGGCTAACTCTTAAAAGCTTAAACAGAAGAAGTAGCATCTCTATCATCATTGTGGAGCTACCGGTCATACTCGACCAAATTGTTATAAGTGATTAGCCATTCAATAGTGCAACGACATGATAGCAACTAGAAGCCAAAATCAGCTTCAATCCTCCCTTGCTCCTCTTGGAGATCTTTTAAAAGCCCTCATATTCTTTTCAAACTTGAACGGTTTCAATTCTTCTCCCTCACCGCTGGTTCAAAGGTTTAATCAACGAAAAGGTTCTTCTAAAGTGTGGAAGGAAAAATGCTCCAAGTGATTCTATCACTTTCTTCTATCTTCTTGTTTTTGTTTGTTGCATTACTTGTGTGTTTTACTTTACTATTTTGAGTCAGTTTAGTTTTATGCTTTACTTTACTTAACATGTTTTTGTTTGTTTATTTTCAGTTTTGTTTATTTTTTGTTTTTCATATAAAAATAAAATAAAAAATTGAAAAAAAAATACAAAAACAGTGTGTGTTTTGTGTACATTGGTACTTGTGTATCTTAGATGGCCATTGACACAAAGTTTTTCTAAACGTTGTATCTTTTGTAACTTAGATGAGCATCTTTATGCACAACTAAACAAGTGAGCTTTGTAGCTCTTGTTTGTGATGAGTAAGATTAAGTTATCTCTTGGACTTAACATTCATATCACTCTTTTTGACGGGAAGGACTAGAAAATCCTAAGAGAAAGGCATAAATAACCATCTCATCACTGTTACCCGCCAATCATGAAAGACATTTGTATGCTTCGGTATAGCAAAAGTGTGATGTTAATGGCATTTGTGTATTTGGCATAGCAAAATTGGAATGTCAAATATAATTGTGTATTTCTTTTCTCTCTCTTTTATATATCCATGCATGATATGCTAAATAAAAGAAAAATATGCAAAGAAAAATAAAAACCAAAAAGATCAAAAATGCTTTTAAATATGATTGCAAGTGTGTATTCTAGGAGATGTGGGAGTTATAGGATGTACCTCGAAAGTGATAATCCCCATCAAACAATTATGATTGTGTGTGAGTTAAAGTGATTTTCTCATATCTCAAATCGTCATAACATGTATACATTTATGTAATCTTGCGATGTTTTTCACACACAACATGCAATATTCTTTGCTACTCTTGATACATGTGCAGGTATAATGTGATTTGGCCATCACAAGGTTTTACATGTGTTAATGTATGCTTACTAAACTGTCTTGACTTGTTTTTGAAATATAAAATTGGTTAAACTTGTTTAGTGTGTGTGTGTGTGTGTTTTTGAGATCCATGTGCTTAAACTTTTGTTGAGAGATGATTTTGAGAGCTTAATATGTTGATTGGATTATTGGTTGAGTTGCATGTCTAATTGCATTCATGTCTGTGTTTTTCTCCTCTCGAAAAACTAGTTTTAAAAGCTAGCTCGATACTTCCTCGACACCTCCTTGATACCTAGCTATCTGTTGAGCTTCTTAAGTTTTTTCTTATCGCAATCTTGATAGCTTCTCGACACCTAGTGGATCGATTGAGAAAGTTCTTGTCTCCTCGATAGCTTCTCGACACCTAGTGGATCGATCGAGAAAGTTCTTACCTCCTCGATAACTTCTCGACACCTAGTCAATCGATCTAGCTTTTGTTCTATATTTGGTGTTTTGTTCCTCGATACCTTCTCGACACCTGCATCTATTGACGACCATTTCCTTAACACCTTCCTCGACAAATGTCTCGACACCTCTCGATACCTTCATCTGTCAAGATTTATTGAGGTTTTATTTAAGCTTCCTCGTGCGATCCGAAACTCATTTTCCTTGATCTCTCTCTCGATAGCTCTCTTTTTTCTCTCCCAAACACTTTCATCTCACTCCAATCTCGTTCCTCAAGGTTTCTTTGAGCTTTTTCAAGACTTTCTTCACTTGGTAAGCTTCTATTCTCTCATTCTTCATGCATTTCATGTTTTGAAACCTAGGTTTGGGGTTTTTGAAAAATTTTAGGGATTTTTCAAAATTGATGAGTGTTTGTTGAAATTTTGGGATGGGTTTTCATTTTAATGATCTCAAAACTTCATGCATTGCATCACATATGCATTATAATAATATTCTCATGCATTTATATGTGTCCAATATGTTTGTGTGCTGGTAGGTTTGGATTGGGCTGAGCCCATGAGAATTTTCTTTTGCATGTCACATGTTCATGCATTTCCCATGCATACGTACTCTCTTTTCATTAACTTGTTATATTTGAATTGCTTTGAGACTTTTTTAATTGTCTGTTTCTCTCCCTCTCTTTCTGTTTACGTTAGTCGTGTCTATGGCACCTAAGTGTAAATCTAATCCGGCTTAGAACCCTATTCATTCCGGAGCTTCTTCTTTTTCTGATTCTACTCCTCTCTCTCTTCAGTTTCGTGATGATGATGCCCACAAGGCATTCTCAGAGAACTTTTCTAAACGAGGTGTTCATTCAAAACGCCAAGTCTTTTTGGTGGACTTCGCCGATATCGACCTTCCCGATGTCATTCACAGTCAGGGATAGGAGTCACTGTATGCCATCCCGGTCACCTGTCCTTTGTACTTATCCAGGAGTTTTACTCCAACATGCACGGGATTAATCTTTCAATACCTCTTTTCTTCACTTGCGTTCGAGGTACGCGCATTCCTGCCACACCGTAACTTGTTGCGGATGTGCTTCGGGTTCCTAGGATAGAGTTTCTTGACTATCCTTGTTGTGAGCGTCTGAGGACTGTGTCCAAGGATGAGCTCATATCTGCTTTCTGTGAGTGCCCTTCTGAGTGGGGTGAGCATCAATTTACACTATGTTAGCCTTTTGCTAAAGGTCCTAGATTCTTGAACATGGTGATGACCTTTGTACTCCATCCTCTCTCTCACTACAACTCCATTACAGAGCCTCGTGCTCAATTTTTGTTGTCCCTACTTGAGCATCTTACTATAGACTTCTCTTCTCATTTCATTCTCTCTATTATAGATGTTTATCTAGATTTGGCATCCCGTGATAAGCTCATCTTTCCTTTTGCTATCATGAGGATTTTACGCTATTTTTTTCCATCCCTTTTTCCGTGTCCGACCATTTCACCTTTATGTGTGCCACAGATGCCGCTACCGTAAAACATCGTGAGATGCAATTTAGGTCGCAACAGGATTCAATCGCACCTCCTTCCCGTTTTGCTCCATCTCAATTTGCTCCATCCATTTCCGCCCCTTCCTCTTCCATGTGTGATGGGTCACTTGGAGACATCATGACGCAGCTTTAGTGCATGGATGCTTGCCTTGATACACTCTCTACTGAGTTGTATCAGGTGAACGTTTGTGTTGGTTGTATTGCACGACGACAGGTGACCATGGGTGGTTTTGCTTCTGAGGCTTTTCCTCCACCACTTCCTCTAGTGGCTTCTGATTCTGATGTTGAGAATGATGATGATGATGGTGATGACGATGTTGCTTCTGATGATGATGATGGAGATGCTAGTTCTACCGATAAGATGTCTACTTGACACTCTTACCCTTTGTCACTCGTGACAAAAATGGGAGTAGTTTTGGGATATAAGAGTAGTCATTCTTAGAAGGAGAGTTAGTATAAGACCATTTTATTAGGGGGAGTGTTGTTGATATAAGGGATGTAGTAAGGATTTTATGTATCTTTTCTTTTCTTTCTTTTATAGATACATTTGTTCTTGTACATTGGGTCTTGTGACTAATTTTACACATACATTGTACTTATCTTCTTTATATGTGGATGTATGTTTTTCTTTCATCTACCCTTGCATGTGTTGTTTCTTTTCTCTCTTTATACACATGTTTCTTATAATTGTATGCAATTTATTATTTCTGTTTCACATTAAGATGCCTTGATAAGTTTTGTTTAAAGTGTTTCAAAAATACATGTTGTCAAAGTCTACTTGCCATTAACTCTCTTCTTGCAAAAATTTTCAAGAGTTTATGTTAGGATAGATTTTATTGTATTCAACAAGTGAATATAAGTTGAGTAATTTATGACTTCTCTCATATGTTCATTTGTTTGTTGTGGTTTTGTTACGGATTGCCAAAAGGGGAGATTGTTAGGATATATGTGATTCATTTGTTAAGAACATATGTCATTCTTTTATGTAATTGACTAATCCTTTGACAAAAAGCACTTTACTTGTAATTGGGTAGTTCTAGGTCTTTTTAATACTTCAAGAAACAAGATTTCAAGATCAAGTATTAAAGTCATCAAGTTTGTCCAAGAAACAAGCTGAGAAGTGCAAAAACATTAAAGCTCGACAGCTGGCTCAACAGCTAGCATGTGTCGAGGTTAAGAAAGCTGTTCAGCCTTGTGTACTCGACACCTGCTCGACAGCTCCTATCTGTCGAGGTTTAAGAAAAACATATTTTTCTGTTCTGTTTTCTTGGGATCTGTGTTTATGTGTTTGGGTCTTCTTTTCTCCTAACCCTAGACATATAAAAGGATTGTTTTAAGGGCCGTAAAAGAGTACACAAGTTGCACAAGTATTAAGCAAAGTCTGTTCAAGAAAATTGTGACCGGAGACAAAGTTTTGTCCTAGTTCATCATTCTTGAAGAAGTTGCTGTGTATGTGCACCTTTAGGTTTTGTGACCAAGCATCTTCTTGATCTTCATCTTTGCGATGAACTGAAGAACTTTGCAGCCAACAATCTTCTCTAGTTGGTGATTGAATTCATCTATTGGGATCCACGCATTGGTTAGTCACGTACTTGGGAGTCGTGCATCAAAAGGGGAAATTATCACTACAGAGAAAGTCCAATTAGGTATTGGGGTAAGGGTTCAACTGTAAGTTGGTATAAGGTACTGAGATTCCACTACTTGTAACCGCTTGTCATGAATTTTCTTGTCACATACTTCTGGCTTCTCTCTAAGAAAATCCACCCAAGAATACCTTGAGAAATCATCGACAACCACCATAATATAGCGCTTTCCACCCATGCTTTCTATCCTTGTAGGACCCATTAGATCCACATGTGGTAACTCTAAAGGGCGAGAAGTAGCAACCATATTTATTTTAGGATGACTTGTCTTTGTTTGTTTTCCCAATTGGCATAGACCACAAACATTCTTCTCAATTTTTTCAAACTTTGGTAAACCAAACACAGCTTCAAGCTTCGAGACTTTTGCCACTTGTTTATAGTTAGCATGTCTAAGTTGTTGATGCCACAATTTCAAAAGATTTACCCGAGCACTCTGACATGCTATGCTTGGTTTGGGAATGACCCCATAACAATTATTGGTGGTCCTAAGTCCTTTCAAAACTTGAACACCTTTTTCATCACAAATCTAAGTAATACTCAGCAAGTTCACTTTCAATCCCTTAATATACAGCACGTCAGTCAACAGAGGCAGTCCCGGAATATCCACAGTTCCCTTTCCAAGAACTTGTGAATGACTACCATCTCCAAATGTCACAAAACCATCTTCCTTCTCTTTAAGAGTTTTGAACAGAGATTTATCTCCAGTCATATGCCTTGAAAAACCACTGTCAAGATACCACAAACATGAATTAAACACTTTCAATGCGGTATGAACAAAAGACATGCATGAGAGAGACATTCTTGACCATCGAAGCAGGACTCATTTTTCTTTATTTCATTCAAAGATGAGTGAAGTTTTCCTTTTAGACGATCAAGTTTATCACAGAAGTGTCTATTCCTTCTCTTATATTCATAAACTAAGGACTTTAACTCATATAAGCTGTTATGTATATCATAGTTCATATGAACTAAGGAATTTAGCACGTGACTAAAGATTCTAGCATGTTTCTTTGATTTAAATAACTCTAAAAGTGCATTACTAGGACTGTCCTCAAATATGCTCATAGAGTCATTTTCACAAACACCTTTACTATCCTTCATGTTGGCAAAACCAAGGGGTCTAGGATCACACTTAGGTATTAAAACCACAGTAAGTGTATTCGCTTTGATACTAATCGAAAGCTCGAAAAAGTGTTGAAAACACATGAGCTGTTTAGACCCACAAATTAAAGTTACGGCTTAGTTGATTTTACACTAACTTAATACTAAGTGCGGAATAGTGTAAACACAAGCGTATAAGCAAAACAACTACTCTAATCCATATTTAAAGCAACCCAGCAGTAAAAAGGAAATGAACAAGAGTAAGGAAGAGAGATGCAAACACAGATAACATCGAGACGTGTTATCGAAAAGGAAACCGAAGAACTTGGCGAAAAACCTGGCGAAAAACCTCTCCGCCGCCCTCCAAGCGGAAATTGATCCACTAGACAATCAGTTGGGATACAAGGGTGAGCAAGAGACCCTCTAAGCCTAATCTACCCTCTGTACCTAAGATCTCCAAGCTCCTACTCCAACAAGGCTTCTCGGAACTGTGTCTTGTCTAGTTCTCCGTATCCCGCAACATGCTCCATGTTGCATCTGCCATTCTAGGCTTCTTCTAATGCTTCCCAGCAGCACCAAAACTTCACTTGACACTCTCAAAGGGTGTGGTAAGTGTTTAGACTATCAACCTCTCAATAATATGGAAATGGAGAGGTAGGAGATGAAGAAATTCCCAAAACAAATGTATAGAGGATTGTGGGTATAACAATCTCTAACTCTCAAAATGTTTGGTTAGGGTTTTCTCTCAGAAGCTCTCCTTAACATTTGTGGGTAATGTGGGTATAAATAGTGTAGGCACAGAAAGTGTGTATCATATTAGATAGACTGGCAGAACAGAATGCCTCGTGGGTGTCTCGCGGGAAGGCCTTACCTACGAGATACTCACGAGACACAGCTATCTCCATCTGGCCTAACTCTTCGCATTCCAGCATGTGCAAGGCACCTGAGTCATTTCGCAGGAAGCTAAGTCGCGAGATACTCGCAAGAAATCTTCAGTCTTCAAATGCTTGAGTCTTTACACTCTCTCTTTCTCTATCACACACCCCTTACAAAGAAATCCCACAATAAATACAGGGTACAACAGATTGAATATAATTACAATCAAATTTGGCACGGAATATAAGCCAACAAAATAAATAGTTGTAAATAACAACTTTACAATCTCCCCCTTTGGCTATTCCGTGACAAAACCCCTAAAACAGACTCTAGACTTAAACGTGAATTTGGGAACAGTGGCAAAACTCACTCACACCTAATCTAGAAGTTGTGAAGCACTTGTAAACATATATTGGTTACCTGAAACACTTGCACACAAACAAAACTTTCATTAAGCTTATGACTAGTTAAATACAAGGTACGTATATGAGCAAGTAAAGTGTGATCAAGTTTGTAAGCACATCATAGCAAGTAAGCATATCTTGATCAAACAAAAAGAACCAGTCATTAACGAATGACTACAATTAACATTTAGCAAGTAAATGCTCATCCACACACGCAATGCAATTAAGAACAATCTAAAGGATCAATTGCATGTCCAACACTTAACCAATGCAAAATACACTAAGTACTTGTATCTATGATAAAAGATCCTACTAGGGCACAAGAGTGAGGTACTTAAGACATATTAGCAATATCTTTAAAGTACAAAAAAATGCTACAAAAGCATTGAGTTGAACACACACTAAACTGAAATAAAACTGAGATTAAAACAAAGTATTTAAGTTTTAAACAAAAGCAGTAACAACTTTAAGCATAAAACAGTAGTTATGAAAACTATAAATAAATAGAAGTAAATCGTCTATAAACCAATAAGCAATGCTTATAAGCCTAAACCTATGCTCCCCCTAACGTTGTGCAAGTTCTTTCTCAGCTCCCCCTCAAAATTTTCTCCCCCTTTTTGACCGGAATGGCCAAAGATGCTAGAATTGATTAGACTTTGAATTTGATCCATGCGCCGTGGACAAGTCACTGATCTGGGAAGACAATGCAATTATCTGGCCCTGGATGTATGCAAACTGGGTTGCTGTGTGCTGCACATGGGAATCAAGCACTGCAGACATCTGGTCCATTTTAGCTAGTAATTGATCAAGTTTGCTCAAGCCTTGTGTTGGAGCAGAAAATGATGGCTGAGCTGCGGCCTTTGGAGCAGAAGTGAACCTATCAATCTCTTCCTTTGTATCTTCACCTTCGTCCTGCTCAACACATGGTTGTGGTATGGTATGCACACTAGTCTTGGAGCCTTTGATGTGTGCTGTGCTCCTAGTCAGTGTATGACCACCAATAGGGTAGTCCCTCTGAACTACTGTGAGGCCACTGGGAAGTTTGAGCTTTGCTTTAGCAGTCAAGCCCATAATTAGAGAGGGAAACGACATTACAGTCCTTGAATTCTGCTTTGTAATGCTCTTCTTTAGGACATGGATGATATGGCCACAAATGTCTATCTCCTTATGGGTAAAGAGATCATACAAGAATCTTGTTCTTGGAGCAGATAGTGTGGTGAGGTTGGTGACCGGATACAAATTATGAATCATCACATAACTCAGTGTCCTCATTTCTGGAGAAAACTTGATTGTGTTCATGGATGATTTCTTCGGTTTGCCACTAACAACTTTAACCATCTCATCAGTAGAGCTCAATCTGTCCTCATATGCAATTGTAATTGGCTGAGATGGAGGACGAACTTCCAAAAAATCTTAGATGATCTCTCTTGTAATCACAAATTCTTTGTGCCTCACCCAACACTCGATACGATCTCCGTTGACAGCCGCATTTGAGAAAAACTCCTTGATTATCTCAGAATAAACAACCTCAACTGGATTCAACAGCTTGGTCCAAGTCCTGTCTTTGAACACTTCAGGGATGAATGTGTCCTTAAGAGTTTCTAACTGAACCACCCTCTCCATGATGATCGTCTTGTCCTTGTAGCAGTCATTATACTTCATATCTGCTTTAGCAGACTTGAAATGATCAGAATCAGTACGTGCACGCTTTGAGGACGATTTCTTGGAGGCTACATGCTTAGTGGGAGATATCTGCACAATTTCACAAAGCAGACAGAAAAAAAGAGCACAAACACAAACCAGAACACAAAACTTGATTAGATTCAAGTTAGTTCCAAAATAAATGAAATAAAACTTAAAACAGAACATAATTAACTCTAAACAACATGCTAAACAAGAAAACATAAACACAATGCATGGAAACAAGTAACTGTGCATGTGTGTGCGTCTCTGTGCATGTGTGTGCGTGTGGTGATGCAAGTGTGTGCCTAGTGTGTGCAAAATGGGCAAAGAGTGAGAAACATACAAATAGTGACCAAAAACTAATAAAGCAAGGTCATATAAGGATAAACCCATAAATTGAAGTCACTTGAACTCAATTTAGCACAAAAATGTCACTCGGACATTTTGTCAAACACCTAGCATGCACATATGAACTCTAAGTATGAACAATGCATGAACATAGTGAAAACTAGCCTTAATACAAGTTAAAATGTCACACGGGGCCAACACATATGCACAAACAGTAAATGGAACTCAGCCCAATCAAAGAATTTGAAAAATTTTCACTTAAAAAAAGAAACCTAACCCAATTTTTCGAAAAACCCCAATTTTCAAACCCTAAGCATAAATTTCTACATAAATGAAGAAAATCATGAAGCAAATGTTTTAGAAAACATACCTTGAAGTAGAAAATGCAAAAAGAATGCTTGGGAATGATGGGGTTTGAGAGAAATTTGATTTTGGGTTAAGAAGGGTTCGAAGAGATGAAGAGTGAGGGAAATGAGAGATTTTGAAAAACTGTTACATCTGCTTCTTAAAAACTGAAAACATGCATTTTTCACGGGTTAAAGAGTAGCGAGATAGTCGTGAGAAAGGCACCTGAAGCACAAAAACTTTCGTGAGAAGCTATAAGTCATGAGACAGTAGTGATACAGTCGTGAGAGTTTCTGGGTGACAGGATAAAAGAAAATTTCCCTCAATCCCTTTTCGCGGGAAGCTCTAAGTCACGAGCTTCTCGCGAGAACACCTCTGAACCGGTTTTTGAAAAAAAAATACAAAAATGCATTTTGAATAAAAACAAAGAGCACGAAAGTATAAAATCACTTTTAAAAATAAATAAAACACTAAAAAATCTTTTTGGGTTTGATCAACAAGTATTTGAGCATATACATTACATTTGAACATGTACAATCACACAAATGAGATAATCATTCATTGAATCAAAGTCTTGTGTGTTGTGGGTGAGTATCAAGTGTGAAATAGTCCTTAGACCAGAGTGAAACTTCAATGATCAATTCAATCGAGTCATACACAACTGATACGAAATCAAGTGGACTATCTCAATTATAGAAATGAGTATATATGACCTCCCACAAATTGATTACATAGCTTAGAAGCTTTACATTTGGCTTCTGCACAAATCATAAATTGATTACATTTGATCTATTTTGGATGATACATCTCCTTTTTGAGATCGGTGCATGATATTTTTGATATATTAACATTTAGAATTAGCCTTTGGCTTTTAGAGCACCATACATTTCAAAACACAAGTCACTTTCCCTTTTTCCTAGTCAAATACTAGTATGTGCGACAGGCTTTTGCAGCTCGACATCTCTTTTCATTTGGAGATTTACATTTAGTGAGCTCTTTTGCAAAAACATAAAAATAAAGTGGGAAGAGATATAGACACAAGTCTATGCAAGTATCAAGACCATCAAGACTATTGACCAATCATTCATGACAAACTTGAAGATCTATTTACAACAATCACACATAGTTTTCAAGATTTCTTCCACAAAGATAAATGTGCATACATAACAAGCTAAGCTCATAAATATACTACGCTATTAGTACGAAGGTACTAGGCCAAACTCACATGTGGTAAGCACAACACAAGCGATCAAACTTTTTGAAGATTTTTCATTTTTTATGGGTTTTTGAATTTTTGAACACACTAAAAAACAAACCAAAATAAAGTAAGATAAAAAAAAAAAAAAAAAAAAAAAAAAAGGCACAAGCCAACAGGTAAAAAAAAACAATAACAAACATGACATGTGAAACCTAAACAACAGATATGCAACAATGAACAGAGAAGGTTCACACACAGGAGTGTAGTTTAAGGAATGATACCGACACCGATGGTCTTACGCAAAGACTCAAACCTCGGACCATCAAGAGGTTTAGTAAATATGTCTGCCTTCTGGTTGTCAGTGTTGATGAACTCCAAGTACACAGTCTTTTCTTCTACCAAGTCTCGAATGAAGTGATACCGAATCTCAATATGCTTTGATTTCGAGTGTTGAACTGGATTTTTTGACAAATTTATGGCACTTGTATTATCACAGAATACACACATAGTGTCTTGAGTAATTCCATAATCATGAAGAAGTTTCTTCATACACAATAATTGAGCACAACAACTTGCTGCTGCAATGTACTCAGCTTCAACCGTTGATAGAGAAACTAAATTTTTCATTTTGCTCATCCATGATACCAAGTTGTTTCCGAGATAAAAACAACCACCAGAAGTGCTTTTTCTATCATCAATGCACCCGGCCCAGTCAGCATCAGAATATCCAACTAGACACTCATTTGAGTCTCTTGAATATCAAATTCCATAATCAGATGTGCCATTTATGTAACGGATAATTCGTTTGACTGCTATCAAGTGTGTCTCTTTGGGTGTAGCCTGAAATTAGGCACATACTCCTACACTGAAAGTAATGTCTGGTCTGCTAGCAGTGAGATGTAGAAGACTACCGATTATGCTTCGATAGAGTGTTGGATCCACTTCTACACTTGCTACATCATGACTCAGTTTTGCTGAGGAACTCATGGGAGTGGAAGTGTGTTTCTTAGAGTCTAGAAAAAATCTTTTTACAAGATTTTTGGCATATTTTTCTTGAGAGATAAAAATCCCATCTTGTTGTTGTTTTACTTGAAGCCCTAGGAAGTAGTTTAGCTCTCCCACCATGCTTATCTCAAATTCCCTCTTCATTTCTTCTAAAAATTCATGAGCTAAATGATCGATTGTGGATCCAAAGACTATGTCATCCACATATACTTAAGCCACATGGAGAGATCTCTCATCCCTTTTGACAAACAGAGTTCGATCAGCTTGACCTCTCTTGAAACCATAATCCAAGAGGTATGTAGTGTGGCGATCATACCAAGCTCTTGGTGCTTGTTTCAGCCCATATAATGCCTTTTTCAACCTCAGCACATGGTCTGGAAAGTGAGGGTCTTGAAATCCCTTTGGTTGTTCTACAAACACTTCTTCATTTAAAAATCCATTGAAGAAGGCACTCTTCACATCCATTTGATATAACTTGAAATTCATAATGCATGCTATGGAGAGGAGAATTCGGATTGACTCAAGTCTTGCAACCGGAGCAAATGACTCATCAAAGTCTATACCTTCAACTTGAGTGTATCCTTGGGCCACCAATCTAGACTTGTTTCAAACAACCTCACCGTCTTCATCAGTTTTGTTCTTGAAGATCCACTTGGTGCCAATTACGTGTGTATCCTTGGGCCTTGGTACCAACTCCCATACGTCATTTCTGACGAACTGATGTAACTCTTGATGCATGGACTCCACCCAATTCTCATCTTTCAAAGCTTCCTCCACTTTTTTTGGTACAAATTGAGCAAGATAACAGTTGTACCTCACATGATTCACAATATAGGCCGGTCCTTTTCTCAGGCAAAGTCCTTCTCTTGCATCACCTATGATATTACTGGATGGATGATTGAGGATTACCCTTGATGTCGGTCTTTTAGAGCTGGAAGGTTCCTCATTACGAGAAATTGAGGGTTGAACTTCTGGAGGTGTGAGAGGGCTTGAAGACCCTTGTGTTGATCTAGTCTTCCTTCTTGGTATGAGAGGAGTAGACTCCCTTTCTGGTGATTCTTTCTCAACATCATCACCTTGAGACATATTGTCATCCACCTCACTCTTCTTAAGGTTTGATCCTTCACCATCATCATCAATATCCTTTTCAGATATGGAGTCATCGATGACCACATTTATTGATTCCATCACCGTTTTTGTGCGTTTATTGAACACCCTAGATGCTCGACTATTTGTGGAATATCCCAGAAATATCCCTTCATCACTCTTGGCATCAAATTTTCCAGGATTCTCCCTATCATTGAGAATGTAACATTTTCTCCCAAAAATTCAGAAATATTTCACTTTCGGCTTCTTTTCTCTCCAAATTTCATACAATGTCTTCTTTGTTCCTGCTCGAAAGTAAATCCTATTTCCAATGTGGCATGGAGTATTCACAGCTTCAGCCCAAAACTTATGTGGAAGGGTTTTGTTGAGTAACATTACTCGAGCCATCTCTTGAATCACCCGATTCTTTCTTTCAACTACCCCATTTTGTTGTGGAGTCTTTAGAGCTGTGAATTCCTTCTTGATGCCGTGTTCATTGTAAATGATTCAAACTTTACATTTTCAAACTCCTTCCCGTGATCACTTCTGATTTTGACTATAGGAACTCCCTTTTCATTTATCAATCTTTAGCACAGTGTTTCCATCTTGTCATGTACTTCTGACTTCTCTCTAAGAAAATCCACCCAAGAATACCAGAAATCATCGACAACCACCATAATATAGCGCTTTCCACCCATGCTTTCTGTCCTTGTAAGACCCATTAGATCCACATGTAGTAACTCTAAAGGGCAAGAAGTAGCAACCACATTTACTTGAGGATGACTTGTCTTTGTTTGTTTTCCCAATTGGCATGGACCATAAATATTCTTCTCAATTTTCCCAAACTTTGGTAAACCAAACACAGCTTCAATCTTTGAGACTTTTGCCACTTGTTTGGAGTTAGCATGTCCAAGTCGTTGATGCCACAACTCCAAAAGATTTACCCGAGCACTCCGACATGCTATGCTTGGTTTGGGAATGACCCCATAACAATTATCAGTGGTCCTAAGTCCTTTCAGAACTTGAACACCTTCTTTATTCAGGATTAGACATCCTTTCTTTGAAAATTGAACTAAGAAGTCTTCATCACAAATCTAAGTAATACTCAGCAAGTTCACTTTCAGTCCTTTAATATACAGTATGTTAGTCAACAGAGGCAGTCCCGGAATATCCACCGTTCCCTTTCCAAGAATTTGTGAATTACTACCATCTCCAAATGTCACAAAACCATATTCCTTCTCTTTAAGAGTTTTGAACAGAGATTTATATCTAGTCATATGCCTTGAACAACCACTGTCAAGAAACCACAAACATGAATTAAACACTTTCAATGCAGTATGAACAAAAAGATATGCATGAGAGAGACATTCTTGACCATCGAAGCAAGACTCATTTTTCTTTATTTCATTCAAAGATGAGTGAAGTTTTCCTTTTAGACAATCAAGTTTATCACACAAGTGCCTATTCCTTCTCTTATATTCATGAACTAAGGACTTTGACTCACAAGTGTCTAGTTCTCCGGATCTCGCAACAAGCTCCATGTTGCATCTGCCATTCCAGGCTTTTTCCAATGCTTCCCAGTAGCACCAAAACTTCACTTGACACTTTCAAAGGGTGTGGTAAGTGTTTGGGCTATCAACCTCTCAATGATATGGAAATGGAGAGGTAAAAGATGAGGAAATTCCCAAAACAAATGTGTAGAGGATTGTGAGTATAACAATCTCTAACTCTCAAAGTGTTTGGCTAGGGTTTTCTCTTAGAAGCTCTTCTTAACATTTATGGGTAATGTGGGTATAAATAGTATAAGCACAAAAAGTGTGTATCAGACTGGACAGGTTGGCAGAATAGAATGCCTCACGGGTGTCTCATGGGAAGGCCTTACCCGCGAGATACTTGCGAGACACAGCTGTCTCCATCTGGCTTGACTCTTCGCATTCCAGCATGTGCAGGCACATGAGTCACTTCGCGAGAAGCTAACTCACGAGATACCTACGAGAAATCTTCAGTCTTCAAATGCTTAAGTCTTCACACTTTCTCTTTCTATCACACACCCCTTACAAAGAAATCCCATAATAAATACAGGGTTCGATAGATTGAATATAATTACAATCAAATTTGGCACGGAATATAAGCCAACAAAACAAATAGTTGTAAATAAGAACTTTACAATATGGATTCGGAGTTAAGGTATGGTCTTAGGAAGGTGTTAGGCACCGAAACTGCCTAACTCTAAGGTTGGCTTCCTCTCATTGCATCTTATGTCTTAACCCTATTAAAGGCATACTCAACATTGTTATATAACTCACACACACACACACACACGCGTGCGCGCGCGCGCGCGCGCACACACACACACACACATACTAACATACATTTAAGCACACAACATGGCATCAATCATCCCTAACCATACATCTATCATGCTTGTCAACCAAAGCCTAACATTCGTCTAATCAAGCATCTCATCACATCATAGACCCTAACATTCATCTAACATGACATCTCCTAACATTCATCTAGCATACATGTCACATCATCCTAGCATGCTACTATCATCATGTCATCATATCCCAAACAAGGCAGCAAAAGGGCATGTCAATCCCACATAGGTCATAAAAAGTATTCCCACATTTTAAGCATGAAATCAAGCATCAAACAACTGAAAAATGCATGTTCATACTAATGCATGAATTACCTCGCTTACCTTGTAGCAACTCAACACCTATGGCATTATGCAGAGCATATGAATACATGTTCATGGCATTAAACAAGGAAAACACAAGATAAACCCTATTCTAACATGTGAAGGCTAACAAGTAATCAAACATATGAAATAGAGACTTAAAACCATGAAAACATGAAAAATGATCTAAAACATAAGTATACATGTGAAAGTAGAAGCAAAAATAGATAAAACAAAATTAGGGTTTTTGGGCTAGTTCATGTGTAAACATGAATAACCCTGCATGCGCATAATCAAGCCTGTGTGTGTAGGCAAGATTATGCGCACATGGGTTTTTGCCCAAAAATCCTAAAAACACAGCAAAGCTTTAAAACGCTAAATCTAACATCTTAACATACTTTTTAGACATACAAATACATAAACCTAGACTACATAAACATATTATAACATACTACAACAAGAAACTAAAGCAAACAGAAAGACTAAAGTGCAAAAAGGAAAAGAAAAGAAAAAGAAAAGTTTAGACTAGATACCTCAAACAAATGCTCTTCAAGCTTGGCCTTTTACCGTTCCCTTTAGTTAAATCTATTCACAATTCAATAAAAGAGTGATTCGTAATCTTAAACTCAAAGATCAAGGCCAGAAAAGACCCTAATCAAAGGAAAATTAACTTGAGGATGTTTTGTGAAAAATTCCCTCTTTGATTCTTTATTTCTAGTGAATATTAGTGTTTACTCGTAAGATTTCTGTCAATTTTGAAAATATATCATATAAGGCTACTTATAGTGTGAAAATAGGGGTTTGTAATGACTCTCAGACGATGTAGGATTTGTTCTAAACCTTGACATTAATGCAAAAAACTTGCCTTATTTAGTTTCTGGAATTCACTATGCGTGCGCAGGACCATGTCTGTGTGCACATGCAAAATGCTGTGTGCACAGGCTAATTCTTGCGTGCGCATAGCATGGATTTCCTTCGCTTTATTTTTTCAAAAATATATTTATTTTCTCATTAAGAGTTATATTTTTCATTTTAATATTTCTCAAGTCAATTTAACATCTAATTAGACCTTAAACTAACTTTGGGTCTTAGAATTCAGCATTATTGGGGAACTGGGGCTCGAGTTGTAAGGGGTACAAAATGTAATGTCTATAGATGCCTTTCTTTGATTCGTGAGCTTCACTAACGGAATCAAAATATTAAAAGACAAAATATTTTGTTTTGACGTATGGCTCAAGCTTTTTCAACCCACACACACGATACACATCACGCATACATGGGGCGGGGTGCAACTCCAAAGAGTTGCGTGGGATTTGTATGTCTGAATTCCCACCTTAATTACTTGGGAAATGAGCAACGACAAGTTAACTATTCTAGAACCTATTTTGTCAATTACAAGTAAAAGGCAAGTGACTCATTATTGATATCGTATTTTGTTTGCCCTTGATTTGCGTGCCGGACCTTGAAAAATCCAAAAATATCATTTTCTTTCCATGGGGTTGCGAAAACATCCAGAATGGCGTGGCATGACCCGTTTGGGCATCGGAGCAACCGAAGTGCCTTTTTCAGCTAGAATAACCAAAATGCCCCTAGTCAGCCCTAATTTTGACTGAAGGTCAAACGAGGTCCAAACTTTCACAAAAAAAAAAAGTTTTTCACAGTTTTACACCAAACTCAAGCTTCTTAGAGATTTTTAACAACTTTGACCAAGTTTGATCTAAAGTCGATTTGGGGTGGGCCCAAAAACCCTAATTTTGATCCAGCTGTCAGAACGGGTTAAAACCAATGCAATTGTGAAGATTATCAAACTCTCATTCCAACAACTATTCATGGGTCAAAATTGGAGTTATAACGATCGAGATGTCATGAAAATTGGGATGACGCGCCAATCGATGCACCACAAACTTCCAAGAGCCATAACTTTCAATCCAATCATTGGATTTTCGAGATCCATACATTTTCAGAAACAAGAAGTCAAGATCTTTTCAAGAGTATCAGGATCCATTCATTTTAGGGCCTTTCGAGGTTGGTAATCCTACAAAGGTCACTGCCTCGAAAAACGTGCTTAGGGCTATAAATAGCCATAGGCACCCCACAGACAGGGAGGACATACTTTTTTTTTTTTTTTCTTTTTTTTTTTTTTTTTTTTTTTTTTTTTTTTTTTTTTTTTTCTGAAATTCATCTTCTGCCTAGCCTTTCTACATGTTTTCTCTCTCTTCCAAACACCAAAAAACACCCAAAACACACATCAAAGTTTCTTGATTCTTCTCTCTTTTCACAAAAAATACAAGGTATTGTTCTTATACCCAATCTTCCTTTCCTTGGTTCTACACTTTGGATTTGAGGTTTAGGGGTGTGGATGTAGCTTTTCTAGCTATCATCCCACCCGTAACCTTCTAAATCTTTTTCTAGCTTTTATTTTGCTTTTATGCCTTAATAACATGATTTATTGCTTTCTAGCATGTTTCTTGCTTTCTTTGTGTCTCTATGTTAAATCTACATGCTTTTTATGCTTTTTGCCATGTTTCATGCTTAGATCTACATCTTTACATGCTTATATGTCTAGATATACATGATTAGGGTTTTAAGCCATGTTTTCCTATGTTTTATGCCTCTTTTAGTCCTAAGTAGACGTTAGGGTTACATGCTCACATGTTTTTATGATATTGTTGGCTATGCCTTACTTGGATCTATGTGTTTCATGTATTTATTTCCATGATATATGGTTAGATCCTTGCCTTCACATGCTTATATGCTTGGATTCATATTCTTCCATGTTTATGTGCTAAGTTTTTACATGTTTACATGCATGTTTCTATGCATATATGTCTAGATCTATGTTTTCACATGTCTATGTGCTTGGATCTGTGTTCTCTACATGCTTTATTCTATGTTCCATGTGCTTGTGCGCTCCATGCCATGTTTGTGTTGTTAAGATTAATGCCCTTAAATCCTATTGTATGATGTTATGTATGACATTATGTATGACTTAATGTTGTGATGAATAAAGTTGTTTTATTATTATCTAAAATAATGGTAACATGAATATTCGGACATTATCATTTAGTCCATGAGATGCATAGTATGTGATTTATGTGATTTAGTCACAGAAGATATAAGTCACAAGTTCTTTGTAAACTCAGAATTTTAGTTCATAGTCGGTGATGAAATTGGGCATTTCATCTGCGAAGATTATAACATATCAACTAAGATGATTTGTCTTGATCATGGAAGTGGAGACTTCTAGTTGATGTGTTAATATGTTTTAAGAGTTAAGACATGTTGAACTGGACCGCTGTGAGATTTATTATTCTCCTAACGACTGTCAATTGAATAATAAATCTCACGACTTATATTTGCATGAACTCTTAATCCTGAGAGAATAATGGACCTAATCATGAAGTGTAGGTTGCTTTGATATATCAGGAGTGAGATCTAAAGTAACGGTCAAAACCTCAGTATGTTGGGCAGCCACATTGCGTGTTGATGGAACATATATTCTCAAGATGGAATTCATAGTCTCTTAACAGAGATTTAAAATATTCCCTTGAGATAAGTTTAATGGGTTTAGTTATTCAGAAAGTTAGGCCTAACTACTTTGGTAAGAAATTACTAAAGTATATATTTATGAAATTGGATTTCATAAATATATAATGAATAACTTAAAAAGATTAAACCGGGTACTCAAGGATTAAGACGTAGTAATCTTCAAAGTGACAGTTTATATTTATGACTTTGAATTACTACGAATATTTTATGAAGGGGTTGTATGTATAATAAAGTTTTGGGATATAATTTATTAATAAGGCCTAGAGTGCAATTGTATTTATATAGTGGTATTAAATATAATTAATGGTAACTTTGGACTTGTCAAGAGTTGACAGAAAAGCCCAAGGCCCATTGGAGCTAGTGTCTTATTGGTCCTTTTGGTCCCACTCCAAGCCACACATTAAAGCCCAATTGGAAAGACCCAATAGGCCGGCCCAATAGGCCGGCCCAATTAGATAATCAATTATATATAAAGGGAGAGACATACAGATTTTTTATTAGAGATTAGAGAAAAAGTGAGACACCATTGTGAAGTGGTGTGTATGTGCGAGTGAAACCACTCAGTTATTCTCCCTTAGAAATTGATTGAGAGACCACACTTCTTGGGCGTAAAGTGGAATTGGAGTGAAGATTAAAAGCGTTCCCAAGGACTTATAATCTTTTGTTTTGAATTTCACCACACCAAGGTACGCAAATTCTGAAATTTACATAATGCAAGTTATCAATCATGAATGAAATAGATTTTTGTTTGTTGCTTCCGCTATGTGTTTTGTATGAGATACAAAACCAAATATAACCAACAATTGGTATCAGAGCCAGGTTTTCATATCATGATTGTATAGCATGTGATTGGATTGTAGAATAAAAGGAAAAACGGTTTCTTGATGTTTAACGTTGTTTTAAGTTTAGTCATTGAAAGTCATTAAGATAACCGTTCATGATGATGACAATCATATTGCATTGGTTTGATGCCGTGACTTATTCATTGCCTGGATATGGTTATATGAATCTAATTGTCAATTTCGAAGTTTATCCCTTGGCTATAGACTTTTAGAAGATTTGTTATTTGGATATAGTTATTCAAATAACCGCCTTGATGAAAGTATAATAGCCCACGGATTGAAAGGCACTGTATCATGGCCTACAGATGAATTTGTTATCTTCAAGGATTCTCTTGAATCCTTGTTATATAACAAGAACCATTCGGTTACATATAGATTGAAGTTTCTATAAACTTCTAGATGATATACATGGCTTGGCGCATATATATTTATCCTTGGCCATAAACTTCTAGTTGTTTGGATACAGTTATTGAAATAACTGTCATGTGCACGGACCAAATGATTGCATTGGTTGGACTTTATTACACCACTTGGTTATATTGAGTTAATTGAACGTTATTGAATTGTTGAATTGACTAATATAAGGAAGTGGTACAAGGATTCATCAATCCGTATATTATATATATAATTTTATATGGATTCATATGCATGTATTTAGTTATTGCACCGCTTGGCCATCCTATAAACAATTAACATTAAATTGTCATGTGCTTATAGGATGACACATGCATATGTTTATACGGATTGGATGAAACATGCATATGTTTATACGGATTGGATGACACATGCATATGTTAATAGTTTATAAAGGATTCATCCAATATATACATATATATATTAATGCTAGGATTAAAGTATTCATTTAATGAAAATTATTCCTAATGAGATTAGGATTATGTTTTTAAGGGTTTCTAGCATTATTATGGTTCTTGATCTTAAAAACCTTTAATTTAAAATATCTAGTGGGAGAGAGATACAAGGGTTGGATCTCATTGCCTCCATTATCGGTTCATAGTAGTGTGGGTAAGCACCTCATCTTGGCGTATATGCCTTGTGATCCTAAAGGAGGGTGTTTACTTCAAGTCCTACGAGATTGAACTAACCTGTTTAAAGTATTGTGGACAAGCACCTCGTCTTGGCGTATATGCCTCGCGATACCAAAGGAGGGTGTTTTGTTCCATGGTACTACAAGTTTAAACATTATAAGGGAGATGAAATGTGGTTACACATGATTCTAGATAATGGTGTACACTAGACTAAGTGCAATGTTAACCTCCCAAAGGAGCTATGTCATTGTCACTTAGAGGCTAAAGCTAATACGGCATATTATTAGTGTATGATAAGAGTTATCATGATAGCACTAATAATGAGAATAGTTCTCAATCAATTAATGTGTTTATAATAAACTTGCTACCAAGGAATTATAGACATGGATTGATTTGTCGTTGCATATATTATTTTATGGTTTTATAAGGTTCCATAATATATGTTTATATGCTAAATTGATAATGTCTAGTTTACTTATTATATTCATGTTTATTATTTTTAGATTTAAAATCATGGCATCATTTAGCCCACTTGTTGCTATACTTAATCAAAACAAACTGACTGGATCCAACTATGTTGACTGGAAAAGAAACTTGGACATTGTTCTTACTGCTGAAGAGCACAAATATGTGCTTACTCAACCATGTCCTAGCTTTCCATCATTAGATGCTCCTCTTGAGGAAAAACAGCGATATGATCGTTGGCAAAAATCTAATGAGATGGCTAAGTGCTATATCCTAGCATCTATTTCAAATGTTCTACAGCATCAAATGCAGGATGTAGAACTAGTTTCGGACATTATGCTCAGTCTGAAGGAGATGTTTGGTGAGCAAGGCCGTTCTGCTAGGCAAGAAACTATGAGGCAAATTTATAATACCAAAATGGCTGAAGGTACTTCAGTGAGGGAGCATTGTCTTAGGATGATCTCTAATCTGAATACATTAGAAGTTTTAGGTGCCGATATTGATGGAGAATCCCAAGTGGATATGATACTCCAGTCACTACCAGAATCATTCAAGGAATTCAGACTTAACTATAATATGAACAAAAAGATTTATACATTGTCTGAATTGATGAATGAGTTGGTAGCGGCGGAAGGCATCCTTGGTACTTCTAGTGTTGAAGCCATTGTTGGTGAAGCTTCTACTTCTCAACCTAAGTCGAAAGGCAAAGGTAAGAAGAAGAAGAAGAAGAACTTCACTAAGAAAGATAGTAAACAAGTTGCCTTAGGAGTTGCCAACAAAGGAAAGAAAACCAAAGGAAAGTGTTTCCATTGTGGTGAGAAAGGACATTAGAAGAGGAATTGTCCAATATTTAAGGCTGCCAAGAATAGAGGTATGAAAAGCATATTCCTTCTTGAAACATGTTTGGTACAGAATCCCACAGATTCCTGGTGTGTGGATTCAGGTTGTACTAATCATATCTGCAAATCCTTGCAGGGGTTTCAGGAGACCAGAAAGCTGAATGAAGGGGAAATGTTTCTTACCTTGGCTGATGGGAGCAGGATTCCAGTTGTAGCTATTGGAGTGTTTAATTTATGTTTTGAATCTAGAGTTTTAGTATTGGAAGACTGTTTGTATGTACCTAATGTTCGTAGAAATTTAATTTCTGCAACTTATTTAGGTAAACATGGATATTATGTTATCCTAAAAGACATAAAGAAAGATAAAGTGTTTATCTGTTCTGGCAATATTGTGGATGGTCTTTATATTTTAACTCCTGATAAGCATGAATTATATAATTCTGAATTAGATCATAACTCTCATGTAAAATCATTAAAGAGAAAGTTTCCTTCTACTAATGAAGCATATCTTTGGCACTTGCGTTTGGGTCATATTAATCCAAATAGAATTCAAAGACTGATCAAAGATGGACTTTTAGAGCCATTGGACTTTGATGAATTTCCAGTTTGTGAATCTTGTTTGGAAGGAAAAATGACCAAACGACCTTTTAAAGCAAAAGGTAGAAGAGCCCAAGAGTTGCTTGAATTAGTTCATACAGATGTATGTGGTCCTATGTCAACCCAAGCAAAAGGAGGTTACGAGTATTTCATCACTTTTACTGATGATTACTCTAGATATGGTTATGTGTACCTAATGAGACGAAAGTCTGAAGCCTTTGAAAAGTTCAAAGGGTTTAGGGCTGAAGTTGAGAATCAATTAGGTAAACGCATAAAAGCCATTCGATCTGATCGTGGTGGTGAATACCTTCTTGGGGATTTCAAGGATTACTTAACTCAAAATGGGATTATATCCCAATTGACTGCACCTGGAACTCCCCAACAGAATGGTGTAGCAGAAAGAAGGAATAGGACGCTTTTGGAAATGGTTAGGTCCATGATGAGTTACTCAACTTTACCGGTTTCTTTTTGGGGATATGCACTAAAAACTGCAATGCATATTTTGAATTTAGTTCCATCAAAATCTGTTCCCAACACACCTAAGGAATTGTGGAGTGGGCGTAAGCCTAGTATGAAATATCTCCACATTTGGGGATGTCCAGCACATGTGTTGAAAAGGAAGTCTGATAAGTTGGAATCTAAAACCGAAGTATGCATGTTTTTAGGGTATTCAAAAGAAACAAAGGGTTATTTATTCTATAATCATAAAGATAACAAAGTGTTTGTTAATACACATGCCAAATTTTTGGAAGATGATTATATGAATAATTTTGATCCTAGAAATAAAGTTGTTTTGGCTGAAATGAAAGAACCTTTAGTTGAACAACCAATAGATGAAATTAGGGATGATGTGGTTGTATTGGATACACCAAAAGATACTACTCATAAGACGTCTAGTACACAGGTGCCTTGTCGTAGTGGGAGAATTATTCGACCTCCTATAAGATTCATAGGTTTGGGAGAAACTTATGAAGCTATCTCAGAAGAGGCTGAATCGGATCCCTACACTTATGAAGAGGCAATGAATGATATAGATGCACATCATTGGATCAAAGCTATGAAATCTGAATTAGATTCCATGTATTCCAATCAAGTTTGGGATCTTGTAAAGGTGCCTAACGGCATTAAACCTGTTGGTTGCAAATGGGCTTACAAGAGGAAGAGAGGGGTAGATGGAAAGGTTGAAACCTTTAAAGCAAGATTAGTGGCGAAAGGGTATACACAAAAAGAAGGTATTGACTATGATGAAACTTTTTCGCCAGTAGCCATGCTTAAATCCATTAGAATTCTTTTATCCATTGCTGCTCATTATGATTATGAGATTTGGCAAATGGATGTCAAGACTGCATTTCTTAATGGCAATCTTGAAGAAGAAATCTATATGATGCAACCAGAAGGTTTCATAGCAAAGAACCAAGAGCATATGGTATGCAAATTAAAAAGGTCTATTTATGGACTTAAACAAGCATCTAGGTCATGGAACATCAGATTTGATCAAGCAATCAAGTCATTTGGTTTTGAACAAAATCTTGATGAACCATGTGTGTACAAAAGACATCGAGATAAAGTAGTAATATTCCTAGTGCTTTATGTTGATGACATTCTACTCATTGGAAATGATGTAGGGGTAATGTCATCGGTAAAGGTTTGGTTGTCAAACCAATTTGATATGAAGGACTTGGGTGAGGCTAACTTTATTCTAGAGATCAAGCTTTGGCGAGATCGTAAGAATAAGATGTTAGGCTTATCACAAGATGGATATATAGATAAGGTTCTAGAACGGTTTAGCATGCAAAACTCCAAGAAGGGATTACTTCCTTTTAGACATGGAGTTCCTCTATCTGATGACCAAAGGCCTAAGACTCTAGAGGAAAAAGATATGATGAGACAAGTTCCTTATGCTTCTGCAGTAGGAAGTCTCATGTATGCCATGCTTTGTACTAGACCAGATATTTGTTATTCAGTAGGCATGGTCAGCCGATATCAATCAAATCCAGGACCAAAACATTGGCAAGCTGTAAAGCATATTCTCAAGTATCTACGGAGAACGAGAGATTATATGCTTGTTTATCGGTGTGAGGATTTGATACCCATTGGTTATATAGATTCAGATTTTCAGTCGGATCTAGATTTCAGAAAGTCCACATCAGGATGTGTATTCACCTTAGAAGGTGGAGCCATAACATGGAGGAGTGTCAAACAATCTTGTATTGCAGACTCCACCATGGAAGCAGAATATGTTGCTGCTTGTGAAGCAGCAAAAGAAGCTGTATGGCTCAAGAAATTCCTTTCTGACCTTGGTGTAATGAGAATGGAACAAGTTCCCATCACATTGTTTTGCGACAATAGTGGTGCAGTTGCACAATCAAAAGATCCAAGGAACCACAAGAAAGGAAAGCACATTGAGAGAAAATATCACATCATTAGAGATATTATTGCTCGTGGAGATGTAGTGGTAGCAAAGATTGAAAGTGCAAATAATCTAGCAGATCCCTTTACCAAAGCCTTGCCTCAAAGGACCTTCGAGTCACATTTGGAGCGAATGGGAGTTAGATTAGTGCACAATAGTCTTTAGGGCAAGTGGGAGATTGTTAAGATTAATGCCCTTAAATCCTATTGTATGATGTTATGTATGACATTATGTATGACTTAATGTTGTGATGAATAAAGTTGTTTTATTATTATCTAAAATAATGGTAACATGAATATTCGGACATTATCATTTAGTCCATGAGATGCATAGTATGTGATTTATGTGATTTAGTCACAGAAGATATAAGTCACAAGTTCTTTGTAAACTCAGAATTTTAGTTCATAGTCGGTGATGAAATTGGGCATTTCATCTGCGAAGATTATAACATATCAACTAAGATGATTTGTCTTGATCATGGAAGTGGAGACTTCTAGTTGATGTGTTAATATGTTTTAAGAATTAAGACATGTTGAACTAGACCGCTGTGAGATTTATTATTCTCCTAACGACTGTCAATTGAATAATAAATCTCACGACTTATATTTGCATGAACTCTTAATCCTGAGAGAATAATGGACCTAATCATGAAGTGTAGGTTGCTTTGATATATCAGGAGTGAGATCTAAAGTAACGGTCAAAACCTCAGTATGTTGGGCAGCCACATTGCGTGTTGATGGAATATATATTCTCAAGATGGAATTCATAGTCTCTTAACAGAGATTTAAAATATTCCCTTGAGATAAGTTTAATGGGTTTAGTTATTCAGAAAGTTAGGCCTAACTACTTTGGTAAGAAATTACTAAAGTATATATTTATGAAATTGGATTTCATAAATATATAATGAATAACTTAAAAAGATTAAACCGGGTACTCAAGGATTAAGACGTAGTAATCTTCAAAGTGACAGTTTATATTTATGACTTTGAATTACTACAAATATTTTATGAAGGGGTTGTATGTATAATAAAGTTTTGGGATATAATTTATTAATAAGGCCTAGAGTGCAATTATATTTATATAGTGGTATTAAATATAATTAATGGTAACTTTGGACTTGTCAAGAGTTGACAGAAAAGCCCAAGGCCCATTGGAGCTAGTGTCTTATTGGTCCTTTTGGTCCCACTCCAAGCCACACATTAAAGCCCAATTGGAAAGGCCCAATAGGCCGGTCCAATTAGATAATCAATTATATATAAAGGGAGAGACATACAGATTTTTTATTAGAGATTAGAGAAAAAGTGAGACACCATTGTGAAGTGGTGTGTATGTGCGAGTGAAACCACTCAGTTATTCTCCCTTAGAAATTGATTGAGAGACCACACTTCTTGGGCGTAAAGTGGAATTGGAGTGAAGATTAAAAGCGTTCCCAAGGACTTATAATCTTTTGTTTTGAATTTCACCACACCAAGGTACGCAAATTCTGAAATTTACATAATGCAAGTTATCAATCATGAATGAAATAGATTTTTGTTTGTTGCTTTCGCTATGTGTTTTGTATGAGATACAAAATCAAATATAACCAACATGTGTGCCTAGACCTAAGCTATGTTTGTCATGCCATATGCTATTGTAGCCCTTTTGTCGCTTCATCTTTCTTTCTTGAGTTTTGACCTATTGGTTTGGACCTGGTCTAGACCCTATGATCTTTGTCATTGTCCATACACCTTGGTCCACATCAAAGGGTTTGGATCACCCCTATTTGCATGTCTATGTTTGCTTGCTTTCATGCTTTACACTTGTGTTAGCTTCTCTTGTTCTAGGCTTTGCCATGTTTAATAACCCCAGCTTGTTTGTAGTTGTGTGTTTACATCCAACACCTACGAGGCCTTGTCTGGATGTAACCATTTGGGATGCATTACCATAATATCAGTTGCTTCGTGCATACCTTTCCCATTTTTTGCTCCGTGTGATGATTTGCTTACCATACTTGTTTGTGCCACCTGTTGGCTTTCTTTGCATCTTTACATGCTTGCTTACATGTCCATGCATGAGTCTTGCTTACTAGTGTGTCCTCCATGCTTCAACACAATGACGCTATGGACATCTGATCCAAACCTACATTTGTTCCTCACGGTCAACACCTTTTGTTTGCTTTCTTGCTTGTTTACCTTTCTGCTCGTTTGCTTTCTTTCCTGCTATGCTCGCTGTGTCTATCATGCTTATTTGCTTTATGCCTCTTTCATATACTCCTTACATCTTGCCATCGCTTGTCTGCTAGTTTCTTGTCTTTGCCTTTGTATGTACACACATGGAGCAAGGACGCACGAAGCTAGGGCACAATCTCCCATGTGCAAATAAAAAGGGCGAGGATGCGAGAATGTAGATATGGGCCAAGCGAATAGGTTCAGTAGATATAGGAGATTAGCCTTTCCTTTTTGGTTATATACTTTTTCAAACCCCTTCCTTCCTCCTCCCTTTCTCCCTTAAATGGTTTGTATTAGGTATATCGTGTCGTGTACCATTCGTCCTTATCTCTAGAGTATGGTGACCTCTATTTATTTTCTTGCACCTATACTTTGGACCATGCTTTAAGGAGTAGGTGTTGGGGCTTATGCCCTAAAATTCAATTTATTGGCATGTCATAAATAATTAAATAGTTTAATTATATGAGACTATCTATAAATGAACTAATGGGACATTATCTTTGAACGGTTTTTTTGACCCCTTAAAACAACCAGATTAACCTAGTTAATTAGCCAAGTGATTAACTTAGTCAATTTCAGCAATTCTAGGTTATCACAAACAAACAATCATATCAAAAGTATAAAGCAGTGAAAATATAAAAGACACAATGGTATGATGACCCAGGAAACCACACGGTAAAAACTTGGGGAGGATTTGACCTAGCTATCCTCAAGGTAAACCTGAATCCACTATGCGAAAGAATCGAAGTTCATACAAAAGGACTTACAAGCTCCCCGCTTGACTTCCTAATGCTACCCACCAGTAGAACTTACTAATACGACCACGTGCAAGCTCCGAATCCACGAACTCCTTCTTTCTTGGATTCTCTAATCAGCTATAAGCACCCACGCTTGATAATCTTTAAGCTTCTATGGTAGCAATCGAGTTGATCATCAAGATGTTGAAGTAATCTCTACCTTGAAAACCCTAAGTTTTGTGTAAAGGAAAACTCCTCTAGATCTCACAAGAGATTTACACAAAACAGCAAAGTATGAGCAACAACTCAACTGGAGAAACTTTAAAAACGTGGCTAGGGTTTTTCTTTATATACCTAGGGTAAAAACAAAAAACCCAAAATGTTTAATGAGTTAGGGCTGAGCTGGAATATTCTGTAGAAAAACATTCTGCCTGAGATTCGATCGATCGAGTCTTTCCTTCGATCGATCGAGCCAGGCCGAAATGCACCAATGCATCTGCAGCCACTCGATTCCAACTTTACATGAAAGACCCAACTTTGAGCAAGCCTAAACAAGACTAAACAACCTGTTTTGATCATGGTTTGCCAACAAAACAAATTAGAGTTCTAAATACATAAAATCCTAAATCTTTAGAATCTAACAAACTCCCCCTTTGGCAATCCGTGACAAAACACAAATACTAAGCTCAAAGTTTACAATTTAAAAAGCCCTTTACAAAATAATGCTCATAAACAAAAATTCAATCCTAACTACTATCCATCAGTTGCAAGTGTAAACAGCAGCTCAATTGAATCAACCTGTTTATTCCTGAAATATTCAACAAACGCATAAATGCATGTGTGACAGAAAATAGTATATAAACAGGTGTTAGGTTCTAAAGGTTTAGGAATTTATGTATTTAGAACTCTAATTTATAATATTGGCAAACCATGATCAAAACAATATGTTAAGTCTTGTTAAAGTATGCTCAAAGTGTTGGTATCAGAGCCAGGTTCTCATCTCATGATTGTATAGCATGTGATTGGATTCTAGAATTTATATAGTGCAAGTTATCAATCATGAATGAAATAGATCCTTGTTTGTTGCTTCCGCTATGTATTTTGTATGAGATACAAAATCAGATTTAACCAACAATTGGTATCAGAACCATTTTTCTTTTATTCTAAAATCCAATCACATGCTATACAATCATGAGATGAGAACCTGGCTCTGATACCAATTGTTGGTTAAATCTGATTTTGTATTTCATACAAAATACATAGCGGAAGCAACAAACAAGGATCTATTTCATTCATGATTGATAACTTGCACTATATAAATTCTAGAATTTAAGAACAAGATAGCGTACCTTGATGTTGAGAAATTCAAAAAACAAAAGATTATAAGTACTTGGGAACACTTTTAATCTTCACTCCAATTCCACTTTACGCCCAAGAAGTGTGGTCTCTCAATCAATTTTCAAGGGAGAATAATTGAGTAGTTTCACTCGCATATACACACCACTTCACAATGGTGTCTCTTTTTTTTTCTAATCTCGAAATAAAAATTCTGTATGTCTCTCCCTTTATATATAACTGATTATCTAATTGGGCCGGCCTATTGGGCCTTTCCAATTGGGCTTTAATGTGTGGCTTGGAGTGAGACCAAAAGGACCAATAAGACACTAGCTCCAATGGGCCTTGGGCTTTTCTGTCAACTCTTGACAAGTTCAAAGTTACCATTAATTATATTTAATACCACTATATAAATATAATTGCACTCTAGGCCTTATTAATAAATTATATCCCAAAACTTTATTATACATGCAACCCCTTCATAAAATATTCGTAGTAATTCAAAGTCATAAATATAGACTGTCACTTTGAAGATTACTACGTCTTAATCCCTGAGTACCCGGTTTAATCCTTTCAAGTTATTCATTATATATTTATGAAATCCAATTTCATAAATATATACTTTAGTAGTTTCTTACCAAAGTGGTTAGGCCTAACTCTCTGAATAACTAAACCCATTAAACTTATCTCAAGGGAATATTTTAAATCTCTGTTAAGAGACTATGAATTCCATCTTGAGAATATATGTTCCATCAACACGAAATATGGCTACCCAACATACTGAGGTTTTGACCGTTACTTTATACCTCACTCTTAATATATCAAAGCAACCTACACTTCATGATTAGGTCCATTATTCTCTCAGGATTAAGAGTTTATGCAAATATAAGTTGTGAGATTTATTTTTCAATTGACAGTCGTTAGGAGAATAATAAATCTCACTGCGGTCCAGTTCAATATGTCTTAACTCTTAAAACATATTAACACATCAACTAGAAGTCTCCACTTCTATGATCAAGACAAATCATCTTAGTTGATATGTTATAGTCTTCGCAGATGAAATGCCCAATTTCATCACCGACTACGAACTAAAATTCTGAGTTTACAAAGAACTTATGACTTATATCTTTTGTGACTAAATCACATAAATCACATACTATGCATCTCATGGACTATATGATAATGTCCAAATATTCTTGTTACCATTATTTCAGATAATAATAAAACAACTTTATTAATCACAACATTAAGTCATACATAATGTCATACATAGTATCATACAATAGGATTTAAGGACATTAATCCTAACAATCTCCCACTTACCCTAAAGACTATTGTGCACTAATCTAACTCCCATTCCCTCCAAATGTGACTTGAAGGTCCTTTGAGGTAAGGCTTTGGTAAAGAGATCTGTTAGATTGTTTGCACTTTCAATCTTTGCTACCATCACATCTCCACGAGCAATAATATCTTTAATGATGTGGTACTTTCTCTCAATGTGCTTTCCTTTCTTGTGATTCCTTGGATCTTTTGATTGTGCAACTGCACCACTATTGTCGCAAAACAATGTGATGGGAACTTGTTCCACTCTCATTACACCAAGGTTAGAAAGGAATTTCTTGAGCCATACAGCTTCTTTTGCTGCTTCACAAGCAGCAACATATTTTGCTTCCATGGTGGAGTTCGCAATACAAGATTGTTTGACACTCCTCCATATTATGGCTCCACCTCCCAAGGTGAATACACATCCTGATGTGGACTTTCTAAAATCTAGATCCGACAGAAAATTTGAATCTGTATAACAAATGGGTATCAAATCCTCACACCGATAAACAAGCATATAATCTCTCGTTCTCCGTAGATACTTGAGAATATGCTTTACAGCTTGCCAATGTTTTGGTCCTGAATTTGATTGATATCGGTTGACCATGCCTACTGAATAACAAATATCTGGTCTAGTACAAAGCATGGCATACATGAGACTTCCTACTGCAGAAGCATAAGGAACTTGTCTCATCATATCTTTTTCCTCTTGAGTTTTAGGCCTTTGGTCATTAGATAGAGGAACTCCATGTCTGAAAGGAAGTAATCCCTTCTTGGAGTTTTGCATGCTAAACCGTTCTAGAACCTTATCTATATATCCAGCCTGTGAGAAGCCTAACATCCTATTCTTGCGATCTCGCCAAAACTTGATCCCCAAAATAAAGTTAGCCTCACCCAAGTCCTTCATATCAAATTGGTTTGACAACCAAACCTTTACCGATGACATTACCCCTACATAATTTCCAATGAGTAGAATGTCATCAACATAAAGCACTAGGAACATTACTACTTTATCTCGATGTCTTCTGTACACACATGGTTCATCAAGATTTTGTTCAAAACCAAATGACATTATGCTTGATCAAATCTGATGTTTCATGACCTAAATGCTTGTTTAAGTCCATAAATGGACCTTTTTAACTTGCATACCATATGCTCTTGGTTCTTTGCTATGAAACCTTCCGGTTGCATCATATAGATTTCTTCTTCAAGATTGCCATTAAGAAATGCAGTCTTGACATCCATTTGCCAAATCTCATAATCATAATGAGCAGCAATGGATAAGAGAATTCTGATAGATTTAAGCATGGCTACTGGCGAAAAAGTTTCATCATAGTCAATACCTTCTTTTTGTGTATACCTTTTCGCCACTAGTTTTGCTTTAAAGGTTTCAACCTTTCCATCTATCCCTCTCTTCCTCTTGTAAACCCATTTGCAACCAACAGGTTTAATGCCATTAGGCGCCTTTACAAGATCCCAAACTTGATTGGAATACATGGAATCTAATTCAGATTTCATAGCTTTGATCCAATGATGTGCATCTATATCATTCATTGCCTCTTCATAAGTATAGGGATCCGATTCAGCCTCTTCTGAGATAACTTCATAAGTTTCTCCCAAACCTATGAATCTTATAGGAGGCCGAATAATTCTCCCACTACGACGAGGCACCTGTGTACTAGACGTCTTATGAGTAGTATCTTGTGGTGTATCCAATACAATCATGTTAGGACATATATGTTTTAACTTGTTTAAGAACATATGTCACTTATTTATGTAAATTGGCTAATCCTTTGACAAAACGCACTCTACTTGTAATTGGGTAGTTCTAGGTGTTTTTAATACTTCAAGAAACAATATTTCAAGGTCAAGTGTTGAAGTCATCAAGTCTGTCCAAGAGAAAGCAAGCTGAAGTGCAAAGTTTTTAAAACTCGACACCTGTTCGACAGCTACCTCGACACTTGCTATTTGTCGAGATTTAAAAAGTCAGATTTCCAATCTGATTTTCTTGGGATCCATGAATATGTTTTTGGGCCTTCTTTTCTTCTAACCCTAAACATATAAAAGGATTATTTTAAGAGCCGTCAAGTGTGACACAAGTTGCATTATCATTGAGCAATCTCTGTTCAAGCAAATTGTGATCAACAGACGAAGTTCTTTACCTAGTTTATCTTCCATCAAGAAGTTGTTGTGTGTTTGCACCATAGGGTTTTGTAACCAAGCATCTTCCTGCTATTCATCATAAAGGATGAACTGAAGAACTTTGCAGCCAACCATTCTTCCTCAGTTGGTGTTCTGAAGTCGCGTACTTGGATCCGCGCATTGGTTAGTTACGTACTTGGGAGCCGTGCATCAAAGGTGGAGACTATCACTATAGATCAAGTCCAATTGGGTATTGGGGTAAGGGTTCAACTGTAGGTTGGTAAGGTACTTGGGATTCCTTTACTTGTAATTGCTTGATTTGATAATAGTGGAGTTTCGGGAGTGGTGACCTGAAAATCACCTGGTAGGGTTTTTGCCATTAGGGTTTTTCCCATTCGTAAATAAATCACCGTGTTATTTATTTTTCGCTGCATATTTAGTTGTTGATGATCTGTTTGTGCTTCCATAAAATTGCATGATTAATTGATTAATTAATTACTTGGCTAAATTAATTAATTAGGGTTAATCACAAGGGGTCATTCAGATTGTGACCTATCAAGTAGTATCAGAGCGGGCACACTCTGATTAGGGTTTAATCTTTGCTGTGTTGATCCATTGACCCCTGTTTGTCATGGATAGAGGACAATCTTTAATTATACCTCCTTTATTTGATGACACTAACTATGCATACTGGAAAGTACGCATAAGAGTTTTCTTGCAGTCTTTAGATGAAAAAGTGTGGCAAGCTGTAGAGATTGGCTGGACTAAGCCAACAGAAGATCCAGCCGATTGGGATGATACTAAGATAAAGGCGGCTAACTTCAACAATAGAGCGTTAAATGCCTTATTTAGCGCAGTCACAAATGAGGAGTTCAAAAAGATATCCTCAACTGAAACTGCTAAAGAGGCTTGGACCATCCTCCAGACTATCTATGAAGGCACAAAGGCTGTCAAAGACTCAAAGCTTCAGAGGCTTACTACAAGTTTTGAAGAAATTAAGATGGAGGAGGATGAGTCATTTGATGAGTTCTATGCCAAGCTCAAGGACATAGTGAACTCAGCCTTCAATCTTGGGGAAACCATCCATGAACCCAAGATTATAAGGAAGGTGCTCAGATCTCTACTCGAGAGATTCCATGCCAAGATTACGGCGATAGAAGAATCAAAGGACATTGACAAGATTCATTTGACAGAGCTGGTAGGAAACTTGCAAATCTATGAGATAGGATTATCTAGGATTGGCAAGTCAAGTAAAGGTAAAAGCATGGCTTTGAAGGCAAAGAACAGTGATACAGATGAGTCTTCCGATGATGAAGATTCTAAGATGAAGTCCTACATCACTCGGCAGTTCAAGAAGTTTATGAAGAATGCCAATGGAAGGAGCTTCGACAAGGACCGTAGGTAGTTCAGTTCTTCACAGTCTAAAAGCCAAGACAAAGGGAAGAAGGATGCTAAGGATGGAAGTCAGTACATTGTTCCTGTAGGACCAAAGTGCTTTGGATGTCATGGGTTCGGACACATGAAACATTAATGTCCTACATATCTCAAGAGCATTGGGAAAAGCAAGGCACTTGTTGCAACTCTAAGTGACACTGAGCCTGAAGATGATTCCGACAATGAGGATGACGGAATCTTAAATGCCTTCACTGCCACAGTCAATCCTACTGAAGGGATTGTTGAAGAAGTGGATGAAGAAGAAGAACTGGTGGAGTCAAAATTTGAGAAAATGGATGATCAAGATGATATCCATTCAGCCTATAAGAAGCTTTACAAGCTCTTTGAAAAGCATGAAAAATTATACAGGCTGGCCACCAAGAAGCTCAGTGATGTGGAACTTGATTGTGAAGAGTTGTCCACAAAGTTTGATGAGGCGAATCAAACTATTGGAGCACTGAGATTTGAAAACAATTTCTTGGCTGAGAAGACCAAGAAGCTTGAAGCAGAGCTGTTTCAAGTCAGAGCTCAATTAGAGAGGACTTCAAGTGCAAAGCTTGATGAGATGCTTAGTAATCAGAAATCTGCTTCGGATCGAACTGGTTTGGGGTATGGTATTTCTTTCTCTAATACTGCTTCTACTAGCAATACTGTTTTTGTTCCTCCTGCTAATAATGCAGAAATTGAGAATATTGATGTTAAAACTGTATTAGCTAGTGAGAACTTAGACAAGGGTAAATCTATCTTAGGAGCACCCCCTAAGCAAGATAAGAAAGATGATAAAAACCCTAGGGCTAAGAAGGCTAACTCTCAAAAGCCTAAACAAAAGAAGCAGCATCTCTGTCATCATTGTGGAGCTGCCGGTCATACTAGACCAAATTGCTATAAGTGGTTAGCCACTCAACAGAGTAATGTCATGATAGCATCTGGAAGCCAAAATTAGCTTCAATCTTCTCTTACTCTTCTTGGAGATCTTTTGAAAGCTCTCATGTTCCTCTCGAACTTGAACGGGTTATATTCTTTCCCCTCACCGCCGGTTCAAGTATTCAATCAAAGGAAAGGCTCTTCCAAGGAGTGGAAGAAAAAGGACTTTAAGTGATTTCATCACTTTCTTTTTCCTTTTGTTTTTTTTTTTTTTTTTCTGAGTTTTGCATTGCTTGTGTGCTTTGTTTTTCTGCTGGGTCAGTCTAGTTTTTGCATTATTTTGTTTAACATGTTTTGTGTGTTTACTTTCAGTTTTGTTTATTTTGTTTTTAATTAAAAAAAATTGAAAAATCAGAAAAATACAAAAACAGTGTGTGTTTTGTGTACTTTGGTACTTGTGTACCTTGGATGGCCAATGAAATAAAGTTTTCTAAACTTTGTATCTCTTGTAACTTAGATGATCATCTTTATGCACAACTAAGTAAGTGAGCTTTATGGCTCTTGTTTGTAATGAGTAAGATTAGGTTATCTCTTAAAACTTAACACTCATATCACTCTTTTTGACGAGTAGGACTAGAAAATCCTAAGAGAAAGACATAAATAACTATCTTACCACTGGTACCCGCCAATCATAATATGACACATGTATGCTTCGGCATAGCAAAAGTGCAGTGTCAAAGACATTCGTATGCTTCGGCATAGCAAAAGTACGATGTCAAATGCTTAACATCTTGGGTATTTCTTTTCTCTCTTTTATATACCCATGTATGATATGCTAAAATAAAAGAAAATATGCAAAGAAAATAAAAAGCAAAAAGATTAAAAATGCTTTAAATATGGTTGCAAGCGTGTATTCTAGGAGATGTGGGAGTTATAGGATGTACCTCGAAGGTGATAGTCCCCATCAAACAGTTATGATTGTGTGTGAGTTAAAAGTTATTTTCTCATATCTCAGATTGTCATAACATCTATACACATATGCAATCTTGCGATATTTTTCACACACAACACGCAATATTCTTTGCTACTTTTGATACATGTGCAGGTACAATGTGATTTGGCCATCACAAAGGTTTTACATGTGCTAATGTATGCTCACTAAACTGTCATAACTTGTTTTTGAAATATAAAATTGGTTAGACTTGTTTAGTGTGTGTGTGTGTTTTGCACGATCCTTGTGCTTATATTTTTGTTGAGAGATGTTTTTGAGAGATTTATATGTTGAGTGGATCTTTGGTTGAGATGTGTGTTGGATTGCATTCATGTCTGTGTTTTTTCCTTCTCAATAAACTGCCTTTTTCTGCTGGCTCGACACCTCCCTCGACACCTCCTCGATACCCGGTCATCTGTCGAGCTTCTCAAGTTGTTTCTTATCGCAATCTCGACACCTCTTCGACACCTGATGGATCGATCGAGAAAGTCTCTGTCCCCTCGATAGATTCTCGACACCTGATGGATCGATCGAGATTCACTTATGCTGTTTGAGTCTTCTTTCTCGACACCTGTCTCGACACCTTGTGGATCGATCGAGATATCTTCTGTCTCCTCGATACCTTTTCGACACCTTCGCGATTGATCGAGCATCACACATCTATATTTCTTCATGCATCTCGATACCTCTTGACACCTTCAGCTGTCAAAGGCTTTTTTCTCGATACCTTCCTCGACAGCTTCCTCGATACCTCCCGACACCTCAGCTGTCGAGATTTACTGAGGTGCCTATTTAAGTTCTGTCGCGATTTTTTCTTCAGTTTCACTCGATCTCTCTCGATCTCTCTGTGTCTGTTCCTCTCCCTTTCACTCTCCTTTCACTCAAATCCTTCAACCCTCTTGGATCTTGATCATTTCTTGCTCATATTACTTGGTAAGATCTCTATTCTCTTCATTTTTCATGCATTGCATGTTTAAAAACCTAGTTTTTGGGATTTTTCATAAAAATTTGGGGTTTTTCAAAATTGTTGAGTTTTTCTTGAAATTTTGGGTTGGGTTTACTCTTAAATGTTGTTAAAATGTCATACATTGCATTTCATGTGCATTATAATGATATTTACATGCATTTAGATGTGTGCCATATGCTGTATGCTGGTAGGATTAGATTGGGCTGAGCCCATGATGATATTTGTGTTTTGTATATCACATGATCATGCATTCCCATGCATACGTACTTGTTATTCAAATATTTGTCTTTTTTGAACTGTTTTGGGAAATTTTCTGAGTGTCTCTCTCTCTCTCTCTTTCTCTCATTCTTTTACGTTAGTAGTGTCTGTGGCACCCAAACGTAAATCCACTCTTGCTTGGAACCCTCTATGTTCTGGAGCTTCTACTTCTTCAGATACTGCTCCCTTTAACATTCGATTCCGTGATAGAGATGCCCATAAGGCATTTTCGGAGAACTTTTCTAAACGAGGTGTTCATTTGGAACGCCAAGTTATTCTGGCAGACTTCGCCGATACTGACCTTCCCTCTGTCATTAACAGTAGGGGATGGGGGTCACTGTGTAACATCCCGGTCACTTGCCCTCTCGTGCTGATACAGGAGTTCTACTCCAACATGCACGGGATTGATCTTTCTGTACCTCACTTTGTCACTCGTGTTCGAGGTACGCGCATTCCTGTCACACCGCAACTTGTTGCGGATGTGCTTAGGGTACCTAGGATAGAGTTTCCTGATTACCCCTCTTATGAGCGTCTGAGGACTGTGTCCAAAGATGAGCTCATTTCTGCTTTTTGTGAGCGCCCTGCTGATTGGGGTGAGCATCAGTTCACATCACGTAGGCCTTTTGCTAAAGGTCCTAGATTCATTAACATGGTGATGACTTTTGTTCTCCATCCTCTTTCTCACTATAACTCTATCACAGAGCCTCGTGCTTGATTTTTGCTATCTTTGCTTGAGCATCTTACCATAGACTTCCCTTCTCACTTCATCCGGTCTATCATAGAGGTCTATCTTGATTCGGCGTCCCGTGATAAGCTCATCTTTCCTTCTGCTATCACGCGGATTTTACGCCATTTTTTCGTTCCCTTTCCTGTGTCCGACCACTTCACACACATATCTGCCATAGATGCCGCTACCGTAAAACGTAGTGAGGCACAGTTCAGGTCGAGACAGCCAGGTGCCACTCCTCCCTCCCGTTCAGCGCCATCCAGATCAGCTCCATCTACATCTGCTCCTTTTTCCTCTTTGAGCGATGTATCCCTTGGTGATATTATGGCGCAGCTGCAGCGCATGGACACTCGACTTGATACACTCTCTGCTGAGTTGTATCAGGTGAATGTTCGTGTCGTATTGCACGACGGCAGGCGATCATGGGTGGATTTGCTCCAGAGGCGACTCCTTCACCGTCTACTCCAGCAGCGTCAGATTTTGAGGATGATGATGATGATGATGATGGGGATGCTAGCTCTGCCGATGAGATGTCTACATGACACTCTACCCTTTGTCACTCGTGACAAAAAGGGGGAGTAGTTTTGGGCTATGAGAGTAGTCATCTTAGGGGGAGAGTTAGTATAGGACATTTTTGATAGGGGGAGTGTTGTTATTTTTGAGGGATGTAGTGAGGCTATATGTATTTTTTTTTCTTATCTTTTAGATACATTGGTCTTGTATATGAGGTCCTTTGACCATTTTTACATACATTGGTCTTGTATATGAGGTCCTTTGACTATTTTTACATACATTGTACTTATCTTATCTCTTATATATGTTGATGTATGTTTCTTTCACCTCTCTCTTCATGTGTTGTTTCTTTTCTATCTTTATACACATGTTCTTTATACTTGTATGCAATCTATTTATTTCTGTTTCACACAAGATGCCTTGATGAGTTTTGTTTAAAGTGTTTCAGAAATACAGGTTGTCAAAGTCTACTTATCATAAGCTCTCTTCTTGCAAAATTTTTCAAGAGTTTGTGTTAGGGTAGATTTTATTGTATTCAACAAGTGAATATGAGTTGAGTGATTTATGACTTCTCTCATATGCTCATTTGTTTGTTGTGGTTTTGTCACGGATTACCAAAGGGGGAGATTGTTAGGACATATATGTTTTAACTTATTTAAGAACATATGTCACTTATTTATGTAAATTGGCTAATCCTTTGACAAAACGCACTCTACTTGTAATTGGGTAGTTCTAGGTATTTTTAATACTTCAAGAAACAATGTTTCAAGGTCAAGTGTTGAAGTCATCAAGTCTGTCCAAGAGAAAGCAAGCTGAAGTGCAAAGTTTTTAAAGCTCGACACCTGCTTGACAGCTACCTCGACATTTGCTATCTGTCGAGATTTAAAAAGTCAGATTTCCAATATGATTTTCTTGGGATCCGTGAATATGTTTTTGGGCCTTCTTTTCTTCTAACCCTAAACATATAAAAGGATTATTTTAAGAGCCGTCAAGTGTGACACAAGTTGCATTATCATTGAGCAATCTCTGTTCAAACAAATTGTGATCAACAGACGAAATTCTTTACTTAGTTCATCTTCCATCAAGAAGTTGCTGTGTATTTGCACCATAGGGTTTTGTAACCAAGCATCTTCCTGCTATTCATCATAAAGGATGAACTGAAGAACTTTGCAGCCAACCATTCTTCCTTAGTTGGTGTTCTGAAGTCGCATACTTGGATCCGCGCATTGGTTAGTCACGTACTTGGGAGCCGTGCATCAAAGGTGGAGACTGTCACTACAGATCAAGTCCAATTGGATATTGGGGTAAGGGTTCAACTGTAGGTTGGCAAGGTACTTGGGATTCCTTTACTTGTAACTGCTTGATTTGATAATAGTGGAGTTTCGGGAGTGGTGACCTGAAAATTACCCGGTGGAGTTTTTGCCATTAGGGTTTTTCCCGTTCGTAAACAAATCACCGTGTTATTTATTTTCCGCTGCATATTTAGTTGTTGGTGATTTGTTTGTGCTTCCATAAAATTGCATGATTAATTGATTAATTAATTACTTGGCTAAATTAATTAATTTGGGTTAATCACAAGGGGTCATTCAGATTGTGACCTATCAAACCACATCATCCCTAATTTCATCTATTGGTTGTTCAACTAAAGGTTCATTCATTTCAGCCAAAACAACTTTATATCTAGGATCAAAATTATTCATATAATCATCTTCCAAAAATTTGGCATGTGTGCTAACAAACACTTTGTTATCTTTATGATTATAGAATAAATAACCCTTTGTTTCTTTTGACTACCCTAAAAACATGCATACTTCGGTTTTAGATTCCAACTTATCAGACTTCCTTTTCAACACATGTGCTGGACATCCCCAAATGTAGAGATATTTCATACTAGGCTTACGCCCACTCCACAATTCCTTAGGTGTGTTGGGAACAGATTTTGATGGAACTAAATTCAAAATATGCATTGCAGTTTTTAGTGCATATCCCTAAAAAGAAACTGGTAAAGTTGAGTAACTCACCATGGACCTAACCATTTCCAAAAGAGTCCTATTCCTTCTTTCTGCTACACCATTCTGTTGGGGAGTTCCAGGTGCAGTCAATTGGGATACAATCCCATTTTGAGTTAAGTAATCCTTGAAGTCCCCAAGAAGGTATTCGCCACCACGATCAGATCGAATGGCTTTTATGCGTTTACCTAATTGATTCTCAACTTCAGCCCTAAACTCTTTGAACTTTTCAAAGGCTTCAGACTTTTGTCTCATTAGATACACATAACCATATCTAGAGTAATCATCAGTAAAAGTGATGAAATACTCGTAACCTCCTTTTGCTTGGATTGACATAGGACCACATACATCTGTATGAACTAATTCAAGCAACTCTTGGGCTTTTCTACCTTTTGCTTTAAAAGGTCGTTTGGTCATTTTGCCTTCCAAACAAGATTCACAAACTGGAAATTCATCAAAGTCCAATGGCTCTAAAAATCCATCTTTGATCAGTCTTTGAATTCTATTTGGATTAATATGACCCAAACGCAAGTGCCAAAGATATGCTTCATTAGTAGAAGGAAACTTTCTCTTTAATGATTTTACATGAGAGTTATGATCTAATTCAGAATTATATAATTCATGCTTATCAAGAGTTAAAATATAAAGACCATCCACAATATTGCCAGAACAGATAAACACTTTATCTTTCTTTATGTCTTTTAGGATAATATAATATCCATGTTTACCTAAATAAGTTGCAAAAATTAAATTTCTACGAACATTAGGTACATACAAACAGTCTTCCAATACTAAAACTTTAGATTCAAAATATAAATTAAACACTCCAATAGCTACAACTGGAATCCTGCTCCCATCAGCCAAGGTAAGAAACATTTCCCCTTCATTCAGCTTTCTGGTCTCCTGAAACCCCTGCAAGGATTTGCAGATATGATTAGTACAACCTGAATCCACACACCAAGAATCTGTGGGATTCTGTACCAAACATGTTTCAAGAAGGAATGTACTTTTCATACCTCTATTTTTGGCAGCATTAAATATTGGACAATTCCTCTTCCAATGTCCTTTCTCACCACAATGGAAACACTTTCCTTTGGTTTTCTTTCCTTTATTGGCAACTCCTAAGGCAACTTGTTTACCATCTTTCTTAGTGAAGTTCTTCTTCTTCTTCTTCTTCTTACCCTTGCCTTTCGACTTAGGTTGAGAAGTAGAAGCTTCACCAACATTGGTTTCAACACTAGAAGTACCAAGGATGCCTTCCGCCACTACCAACTCATTCATCAATTCAGACAATGTATAAATCTTTTTGTTCATATTATAGTTAAGTCTGAATTCCTTGAATGATTCTGGTAGCGACTGGAGTATCATATCCACTTGGGATTCTCCATCAATATCGGCACCTAAAACTTCTAATGTATTCAGATTAGAGATCATTCTAAGACAATACTCCCTCACTGAAGTACCTTCAGCCATTTTGGTATTATAAATCTGCCTCATAGTTTCTTGCCTTGCAGAACGGCCTTGCTCACCAAACATCTCCTTCAGACTGAGCATAATGTCCGAAGCTAGTTCTACATCCTGTATTTGATGCTGTAGAACATTTGAAATAGATGCTAGGATATAGCACTTAGCCATCTCATTAGATTTCTGCCAACGATCATATCACTGTTTTTCTTCAAAAGGAGCATCTAATGATGGAAAGCTAGGACATGGTTGAGTAAGCACATATTTGTGCTCTTCAGCAGTAAGAACAATGTCCAAGTTTCTTTTCCAGTCAGCATAGTTGGATCCAATCAGTTTGTTTTGATTAAGTATAGCAACAAGTGGGCTAAATGATGCCATGATTTTAAATTTGAAAATAAAAAACATGAATATAATAAGTAAACTAGACACTATCAATTTAGCATATAATCATATAATATGGAACCTTATAAAACCATAAAATAATATATGCAATGACAAACCAATCCATGTCTATAATTCCTTGGTAGCAAGTTTATTATAAACACATTAATTGATTGAGAACTATTCTCATTATTAGTGCTATCATGATAACTCTTATCAACTACTAATAATATGCCGTATTAGCTTTAGCCTCTAAGTAATAATGACATAGCTCCTTTGGGAGGTTAACATTAAACTTAGTCTAGTGTACACCATTATCTAGAATCATGTGTAGCCACATTTCATCTCCCTTATAATGTTTAGACTTGTAGTACCATGGAACAAAAACACCCTCCTTTGGGATCACGAGGCATATACGCCAAGACGAGGTGTTTGTCCACACTACTTTAAACAGGTTAGTTCAATCTCGTAGTACTTGAAGTAAACACCCTCCTTTGGGATCGCAAGGCATATACGCCAAGACGAGGTTCTTACCCACGCTATTATGAATCGATAATGGAGGCCGTGAGATCCAACCCTTGTATCTCTCTCCCACTAGATGTTTTAAATTAAAGGTTTTTATGTTCAAAAGCCATAATAATGCTAGAAACCCTTAAAAACATAATCCTAATCTCATTAGGAATAAATTTCATTTAAGTATTGTAACAGGAAACCAAAATACTTTATTCTAGCATTAATATGATAGCATATATATCTCCGTGCATCTTGATATAAATTACAACTTATGAAACACAGATTAATATACGGATCCAAAACATCCAAAGCATATAAAAAATTGAATGCATATGAAACCATATAAATAAAGATATATATGTAACATACGGATTCAAGGCATTTATTACATCTAAATAAAATGGCCTCCAAGAATTCTCATGTACAAGATGGCTATCATGGCAACAACTTTCAATTGACACATGATAAACAATTAAAAGCATGAATAGCCAAGCGGTGCAATCAGCATGGTTCATGCACATGGTAGTTACAAAACGGTTACTTCAACAATCAATAACTACCATTAATATTACAATCGGTGCAAAATACATATATATAATATATTGACTAATGCATCGAAGGAATCCATCAATTGTCTAAAATTAGCCAAGCCGTACAATAACTAAAGTAATCAATACAATAGTTATTGATATAGAACTATATCTCCTTGGTAATTTCAATTAGAACATGGCACAATTCTTTAATCATAGACCACTTTGAACAAATCAAGAGAATATACATCCTTTGGTGTGAACCCGATATCATCAAGAAACCATTTCTCTTTTATTCTAAAATCCAATCACATGCTATACAATCATGAGATGAGAACCTGGCTCTGATACCAATTGTTGGTTAAATCTGATTTTGTATTTCATACAAAATACATAGCGGAAGCAACAAACAAGGATCTATTTCATTTATGATTGATAACTTGCGCTATATAAATTCTAGAATTTAAGAACAAGATAGCGTACCTTGGTGTGGAGAAATTCAAAAACAAAAGATTATAAGTACTTGGGAACACTTTTAATCTTCACTCCAATTCCACTTTACGCCCAAGAAGTGTGGTCTCTCAATCAATTTCCAAGGGAGAATAATTGAGTGGTTTCACTCACACATACACACCACTTCACAATAGTGTCTCTCTTTTTTTCTAATCTCTAAATAAAAATTCTGTATGTCTCTCCCTTTATATATAACTGATTATCTAATTGGGCTGGCCTATTGGACCTTTCCAATTGGGGTTTAATGTGTGGCTTGGAGTGGGACCAAAAGGACCAATAAGACACTAGCTCCAATGGGTCTTGGGCTTTTCTGTCAACTCTTGATAAGTCCAAAGTTACCATTAATTATATTTAATACCACTATATAAATATAATTGCACTCTAGGCCTTATTAATAAATTATATCTCAAAACTTTATTATACATGCAACCCCTTCATAAAATATTCGTAATAATTTAAAGTCATAAATATAGACTGTCACTTTGAAGATTACTACGTCTTAATCCTTGAGTACTCAGTTTAATCCTTTTAAGTTATTCATTATATATTTATGAAATCCAATTTCATAAATATATACTTTAGTAATTTCTTACCAAAGTGGTTAGGCCTAACTCTCTAAATAACTAAACCCATTAAACTTATCTCAAGGGAATATTTTAAATCTCTGTTAAGAGACTATGAATTCCATCTTGAGAATATATGTTCCATCAACACGAAATATGGCTACCCAACATACTAAGGTTTTGACCGTTACTTTAAATCTCACTCCTAATATATCAAAGCAACCTACACTTCATGATTAGGTCCATTATTCTCTCAGGATTAAGAGTTCATGGAAATATAAGTTGTGAGATTTATTTTTCAATTGACAGTCGTTAGGAGAATAATAAATCTCACAGAGGTCCAGTTCAATATGTCTTAACTCTTAAAACATATTAACACATCAACTAGAAGTCTCCACTTCTATGATCAAGACAAATCATCTTAGTTGATATGTTATAGTCTTCGCAGATGAAATGCCCAATTTCATCACCGACTACGAACTAAAATTCTGAGTTTACAAAGAACTTGTGACTTATATCTTCTGTGACTAAATCACATAAATCACATACTATGCATCTCTTGGACTATATGATAATGTCCAAATATTCTTGTTACCATTATTTCAGATAATAATAAAACAACTTTATTAATCACAACATTAAGTCATACATAATGTCATACATAGCATCATACAATAGGATTTAAGGGCATTAATCCTAACACAAAGTTGATTAATTGTTGTAAAGTTGGAATCGAGAGCCTGTAGATGCATTGGGGCATTTCGGTCTAGTTTGATCGATCGAAAAATAGATTCGATCGATCAAAATTCGACCAGATTGCATTTTTTGCAGTTTTTCCAACTCAGCCCTAGCTCATTAAACGTTTAGGGTTTTATGTTTTTGTCCTAGGTATATAAGGAAAAACACTAGCCACGTTTTGAGAGTCACTCCAGTTGTATTGTTGCTCATACATTGCGGTTTTGTGTAAATCTCTTGTGAGATCTAGATGAGCTTTCCTTTACACAAAACTTAGGGTTTTCAAGATTGAGATTACTTCAACATCTTGATGATCAACTTGGTTGCTACCATTGAAGCTTAAAGAATATCAAGCGTGGGTGCTTGTAGCTGATTGAAGAATTCAAGAAAGAAGGAGTCCGTGGATTCGGAGCTTGCACGGGGTCGTGTCAGTAAGTTCTACTGGTAGGTAGCATTAGGAAGTCGAGCGGGGAGCTTGTAAGTCCTTTTGTATGAACTTCGATTCTTTCATAGTGAATTCAGTTTTGCCTTGAGGATCGGTGGGTAAAATCCTCCCCAGGTTTTTTATCGGTTTGGTTTTCCTGGGTGATCATATCCTGTGTTATTTATTATTCCGCTGCTATAAATTTTTGATATAATTGTTTGATTGTTTTAACCTAGAATTGCTTAATTTAACTAAGTAACAACTTGGCTAATTAACTAGGCTACTCAATTTGGTTGTGTTTTAAGGGGTCTATATTTCCATCAAGTGGTATCAGAGCAGGTAGCTCTTTTGTCTGAGATTTTTGATCTCTGAGCTGATCCTTGACCCCTGTTGTCATGGATTCTTGGAAAATCTTTGTGTTTAATTGTCAACTTGTCTACTTGCTGTCTTTGCCTTTTGTTGTTTTTGTTAAACCTTTCCTTAAGTATCTTGGCATAATCACATGTGATAAGAATTATGTATGTTATACTGCTTTAACCGCCTTAAAGACACGTGATTCTTGTCTTTGGTATTTGGATAGTGGTTGCTCCAGGCACATGACAGGAAATAAAGGTTTATTCAAAACACTCTTCAAAGGAAAGATTGGGATAGTCACTTTTGGAGATGGAAGTAAATCTGTTATCAGAGGCATTGGTACCGTGGACATTCTAGGATTGCCAGTGTTTGAAGATGTGTGGTATGTTGATAGATTGAAGGCCAATTTACTCAGCATAAGTTAGATTTGCGACAATGGACTGAATGTTCTTTTCACCAAGTATGAATGTGAGATACTTGATGGAGGAGGTGACTGTATGTGTGTTGGTGTAAGGACAGCTGACAACTGTTATGGTATAACACCAAGTGTAAACAACAAGTGCTTTAGTGCAAAGATTGATCAAGTTGATTTGTGGCATTAACGGTTGGGGCATGCCAGTCATAAGCAGTTAGAGAAGATTTCCAAGTGTGAGGCAGTTATCGGTTTACCTAAATTTGAAAAGATTGATAAGTGCATTTGTGGACCACGTCAGATAGGTAAACAAGTAAAATCCAAGCATCCGTCTGTGACTAGTGTTCAAACTTCAAGACCTTTAGAGTTATTACACATTGATCTCATGGGTCTTGCCAGAGTTCAAAGTTTGGGTGGAAAGAAGTATATTCTAGTTGTTGTGGATGACTTTACTAGATATACTTGGGTTGTGCTTTTGAAGGATAAAGCTGAGGCTCTTGAGAAGATGATACATCTATGCAAGAAATTACAGGTTGAGAAAGATACTGTGATAGCCAGAATTAGAAGTGATCATGGAAGAGAATTTGAGAATACCAAGCTGGCTACTTTCTGTAATGATCAAGGTACTCACCAAGAGTTCTCATCACCCAAGACACCTCAACAGAATGGGATTGTGGAAAGGAAAAACCGGGTTGTACAGGAGATGGCACGAGTCATACTACACAACAAAAATTTGCCAAAATCCTTCTAGGGAGAAGCAGTCAACACTGCTTGCCATACACTCAACTAGGTGTATTTTAGACCTGACTCCAAGAAAACTCCCTATGAACTCTGGAGAGGGAAGAAACCTGTTGTCAAATATTTTAGGATATTTGGCAGTGACTGTTACATTCTATGTGATAGAGAGAACCTAGAAAAATTTGATGCAAAGAGTGACAAAGGATACTTTCTAGGATACTCTTCCACCAGTAGAGCTTATAGAGTGTACAATCTGAGAACCAAAACAGTCATGGAATCTTCAAATGTTGTAATAAATGATGAAGTGTGTTCAGAAGCATCTTCAGAAAGCACTGTTCCTGCTCAAGATAAGTCCCTATAAGTTAATGATTCTCTTCCTACTGAGTATGTTGGGAAACATAGTGAGGAAGAGTTGTTGGTGTTAAATGATACAGTCTTAGTACCATCAAGTTCAGAACCATCCACTCCGGTTCGTGACACTCGACAAATACAAAGTGAGCTCAGTCCTCCATCTGAACAGAAGGGGATCATAACATCTCTTGTCAAACGTCCATCCTCTAAAGTGAGATTAAATCATCCTGCCACAAATATATTGGGTAGTCTGAATGATAACATGAGATTGAGATCAAAAGCCTTGAATGTGATCACTCACTCATGTTATCTGTCCCAATTTGAACCGAAGAAGGTAGATGAAGCACTTCAAGATGTTGATTGGGTAAATTCCATGCATGAAGAACTTCATCAATTCATTCGGAATGATGTGTGGGAATTAGTTCCTAGGCCAGAAAGTGTAAATGTGATTAGAACTAAATGGATCTTTAAGAACAAGTCAGATGAACATGGCACTGTGATAAGAAATAAATTAAGACTTGTTGCACAAGGGTACACACAAATGGAAGGAATTGATTTTGATGAGACCTTTGCACCAGTGGCTAGGTTAGAGTCCATCTGATATTTTTAGCCATAGCAAGTCATCTAAACTTCAAGCTATATCAGATGGATGTCAAGAGTGCTTTCTTGAATGGAATGCTACAAGAAGAAGTCTATGTTGAGCAACCTAAAGGCTTTGTTGATCCTCACAGACCTGATGATGTCTACAAATTGAAGAGAGCTCTCTATGGTTTGAAGCAAGCTCCTAGGGCTTGGTATGATAGATTGACTGCATATCTCACTGAGTATGGATTCAAAATGGGATCTGCAGATACAACTCTCTTCATAAGAAAGGATAAGACTGGTTTTGTTGTAGCTCAAATTTATGTTGATGACATTGTTTTTGGTGCTACTAATGATTCTCTTGCTCATTCTTTTGCAGATGAAATGAAGGTAATGTTTGAAATGAGCATGGTTGGTGAATTGACTTATTTTTTGGGATTCCAAGTGAAGCAAACAGAGTCAGGAATCTACATCAATCAAGGTAAATATGCAAGAAATTTAGTCAAGAGATTTGACTTAGACAAGGCTGCTCATGCTAGAACACCAATGGCTGCTAATGCAAAATTAACAATTGATCCATCAGGTGAGTCTGTTGATGTTACTTTGTATAGAAGCATGATTGGATGTCTATTATATTTGACTTTCAGTAAGCTTGATATATCTTTTAGTGTTGGTGTTTGCTCTAGATTTCAGTCCAACCCTAAGGTTTCTCATTTAAATGCTGTTAAGAGAATTATAAAATATGTGAGTGGAACCTGTGATTATGGACTTTTTTATAGTAAGGAGTCTAATTTGTCTCTTGCTGGGTTTTCTGATTCTGATTGGGCTGGGAATGCTGATGATAGAAAAAGCACCACTGGGGGGTGTTTTTATGTTGGAGCCAATCTTGTGGCTTGGATGAGTAAGAAGCAAAATTCTGTTTCTTTATCCACTACTGAGGTAGAATATATTGCTGCTGGGAGTTGTTGCTCTCAGCTCCTTTGGATGAAAAAGTTGTTGAGTGATTATGGGATTCCTCAAGACACCATGGTTGTCTATTGTGATAATTCTAGTGCTATAGATATAACTAAGAATCCTGTTCAGCATTCTAAGACCAAACACATTGAACTTAGATATCATTTCATTAGGGATTTGGTTGAAAAGAAAATTGTTGTTCTTGAGTACATCCCTACTGATCGTTAAAATGCTGACATATTTACCAAACCGCTTGATGGAAGTAAGTTTGAGACACTTCGTCAAGTGATTCGTGTGCTTCGGTGTCCTTAGTCTCTTTTGGCTTTCTTGGTCCTTGTGCTTCATTGCTCATTCCTCTGTGACCATTGTTCTTTTTTTTTTTTTTTGTCTCTTTTGTTTTGTTTCTAGGATTTGCATTGCATTACATTCATGCATTTTATTCTAGGATTCATTTTGTTTTCTCTTAAATAATAATAATTAAAAAAAAAAAGGAAAAGGAGAAAGCAAAAATGTGTTTGACATTGTTTTCTTGGTTTTTGAAAACAAGGTTGGTCAATTTATTTACACATATCATGTCCTATGTACCTTGTTTAGCTTTGATGAGCTTATTTATTGCACTTGACTAGTTGAAGCTTTGTAGTGCATGTTGTGTGGGAAAGATGTGTATGGTTTTTAATCATTTTGTCTTGATCTTGAAGTCATATGTTATTTGACTGTCGGACTTAATCCTTTTGAGAAAGGCATAAATAACTATCTCACCACTGTTCACTAGCCAATCATAAACACCTTAGTGCATATCATAAGATTCTGTGCTTGAGAAAGTGTAGCACATGCACAAAAAGAACATAAGGTGTTGCCTCAGCTTAATTGCTTAATGATAAAATTGGTGTGTACTATTAGGCTTGATGTCATCTCACATAAATAAAATTGGTGTGTACTATTAGGCTTGATGCCATCTCACAAACAAAAAAAAAAATGAGGCAAAAATATAAAAAACTTACATGATTGCAAGCTTTTGTTCTAGGAGATGTGGGAGTTATAGGATGTAACTTTTTAGGTGATAGTCTCTTTTAAATTCTATGTGATGGATTGTGTAGACTTTGTGATTGATTGCTATTCACATATCACCTCACATGTTTCTCAAAATTTTTGCTAGTTGCACACACTACACAAGTTACTCTTTGTTAAACTTTATACATGTTATTGTGTGTGTTTTTGGTTTGACCAACCAAGTTTGAAAATACTTTGAGAATTATGCAAAACATTTTTTTGTTTGAGAATTTAAAAAGAGAATGGCTGTTATTTTCTTTGGAGAAACTGGGATAAAATTTGGGTTTTTGAAAAATCATTTCATCTCATACTCATGCATTTTGTTTTCATAATTTAATGCTTTGAGGAATTGTTTTTCAAAATAAGGTTTGTGTTTTACAAAACTGTGTTTTTTCTCAAAATTTTTTGTGAGCCTCTGCCCAATTCGATCGATCCATTTTGATTTTCGATCGATCGAAAAAATGCTTTAATTTGTTTAAAAATGACTGTCTCATTCGATCGATCGAATGTATTTTTCGATCAATTGAAAGTCGCGAATCAGGTTTTTAAAAACACTGTTCTTGACCTTTTCAAACACTTTTCAAAAGTTTTTTTTTCAAACTTTTTTTCTCTCTCCGACGAGGCAAGGCTCCACAGTCAATTTTTTGTCATTTTCCTCCAAATCTTTTGCAAAATTTCTCTTTCCTCAAGCCGGTAAGTCTGTTTTGTCCTTCCTTTTTGAGTTTATTTACATATTTCATGCATTTTTCATGCATTTATGCTCAAAATTTCGAACCCTTTACTTTTTGAGATTTTTGATGATTTAAGCCTTATTATGTGTAATTGATCAATGGGTTTTTGTGGGGACATGCTATATACATGATCTTAATGGTTTAATTTGATCAATTTTGGGTTTTGTGAGAAATTGAAAATTCTAGGGTTTGTAATTGATCCGAATTGGGGATTTTTGTTCAATTGGGTTTAATTGATGAAATTGGCTTGTTGTTTTGATGAAATTGGTTATTCTAATCTGTTTTCAACACTGTGGGATGATCAATTCATCAATTTGTTTCAAAATTATCAAGTAGTTTTTCAAATTTTTTAGGGTTTTTGTTAGAAACTCTTTGTTCAAGCCAATTTTGTGAAAGTGAACCTAATTCGAACTTTGGTTACTGCATTAGTTCATGCATCACAACATTGTTATTGTTCATGCATCATATGGATTTTTATTTGTTTTTATTGTGCTAACTTGCAGTCTGCCCTTGGTTTTGTTTTATTTTGTTCTTTTGGTTTTCTCTTTGTGTCTCTGTCCTTTCCTTAGCATCATGCCTAGGAAGACTAGAGCCCGTAGGACTATTCCCTCCTCTTCTCCATCCCCTCCTTCTTTTGATCGTGAGAGGTTTTCGAGTGAGAAAAACCAAGAGCTGTTTGAGAAGCTAAACCTTAAGAGAAAGATTTGGGCTGAGCGTTCTGTTCTCTTAGATGAACTTGATCCTGCCATTAGGGCAAACTTTGAGCGTCGGGGCTGGTTACCCTTGGTGGATATTTCTGATCCTCCTCCACCTTCTACCTTGATAGGCTACTCAATCTGGTTGTGTTTTAAGGGGTCTATATTTCCATCAACAGGTATAACATTCTTGTATGATTCACACAACACACAATAAAGACATATATCAAATGAATAACTCATATAATATAAATCAATAAACAGTGAATCCAAAGCAACAAGAAACACAAAGAAAACATGTATATCAATCAATGTTACTCTCCCTAACATGAATATCTCCAAAAAAATGACATACAAGGTGAAGTGCCTAAATACAATCTAACAGCTCCACAAGCTCCTCAAAACAACAAAAACTCTTCCTAACTACAAAACTCCTCTACAAACACTACTCCCCCTTTCTGTGACGGAATGCCAAAAGGCACTCACAATCCATCATCAAAAGGAGGTGGTGAGGGAGACCGAAGATGTGCCAGATCAACTCGCAATTAACGGATCTCATAAAGCAAGTCCACCAAAATCTGACCATGAGCCGCCTGAATGGTCATGACAGTCTCCAAAGTACGACGGATATCAAAGTTATCCGATGGAGGTGGAGGAACAGCAGTAGTATCAGCATCAGGAACATCCTCACCAGAAGGACCTGTAGAAGAAGAGGGAGGAGGTGCGGACCTAGAAGGTGTAGACCGTGGGTGTTTAGAGCCATCTCGAAGGTGAGCAGCCTTCTGTCTAAGAAAAGACGTACCTATAGGACCAATGACATGCATAGGCTCAGAGGAGGGGAAACCACTAAGATCAAGATAAAGAAGAATCCTATGAATAAAAATAGGATGAACAAGAGCATGAGAAGAAGATGAACTCCTATACACTTCGTTCAAAGAACGAAGGAACAAATAGGGAAAATTGATAGGGGCATTGGTAACTAGAGCGTACAAAAATACACACCTCTCGAGAGGAATGGTATGCAGATGAGAAATGGGCCAAAAGCAGTGACACGCTATCTTAAAGAAAAGATAGTGTAGCTTAGAAAGCTCAGTAGTGGTGATCCTAGGATTAGAACCCCACTGGATAGATGACCTAGTGATGTAAGGCATGACATCACTTAAAAGTAGAGACTCATCATAAGGGTAGACAGGGTGCTAAACCAAAGGTACCCCTAGAGCATCAGCCACTACTGTAGGAGTAATGGTGTACTCTACGTCTCATATCCAACTCTTTACTAAAGTGTTGGAATCATAGATGCGGATCGAGATGTTCGAGTAGAACTCTCAAATCAAGGTAGCAGGTGGAGGAGGATCAAAAATATCCACCAGGGGAAGCCAGTCCCTACACTCTAAGTTTGCCCTAATTGCAGGATCCAACTCATCTAGAATGACAGAACGCTCAAACCAAATTTTACGCTTAAGGTTCAGCTTCTTAAAGATCTCCTAGTTTTTCTCACTCGGAAATTTCTCACGATCAAAGGACAGGGGGAAGGAGTAAGTGAAGGGACAGACCTACGAGCCCTAGTTTTCCTAGGCATGATGCTAAGGAAAGGACAGAGACACAAGAGAAAACCAAAAGAGCAACAAATAAAAACCAAGGGCAGACTGCAAGTTAGCACAAAAAAAAAAAAAAAAAAAAACTATATGATGCATGAACAGGTAAAATGCCATGATGCATGTACTAATGCAGTAAACAATGTTCAATTTTAAGTTCAGTTTCACAAAATTGGCTCGAGCACAGTGTTTCTAACCAAAAACCCCAAAAATTTGAAAACCACTTGTAAAATTTTGAAGCACATTGATGAATTAAGCATTACAAAATACAATCCATAGATGATAATGCCTAATTACATCCAATCAACAAGCCAATTTTATCAAATTCAACCTAATTGAACAAAATCCCCAATTCGGAACAAATATAAACCATAGAATTTTCAATTCTCCACAAAACCAAAAATTGATCAAATTAAACTATCAAGAACATGTTTATAGCTTGTCCCCATAAAAACTCATTGATCAATTTCACAAAATTGGGATTGAAACATCAAAAATCCCAAAAAGAAAGAGGTCTGAAAATATGAGATAAAATGCATGAAAAATGCAAATAAACTCAAAAATGAGGTGTAAGGTTGAAATTTATCAACCATCTTGTTGGCTTTATTCCATGCCAATTTGCTTGTAATTTAAGCACTTAGTAACCCTGTATTTAGGTGGGATTATTATAAGGGTAATGTGTGAGAAGTTGTGAAGAAAAGCTCAAGTATGTGCAAAGAAGCAGAGCTTTGCGGCTAGGACTCGCGAGTGGCTTGCGGCTGCAAGTCGCCAACTCCAGGCACGTGAGATGCATGCAGGGAAGCTGAAGGGTCGCGCCAGCTGTCGCACTACAGGACAAAAGTCCCAGGCTGGCCAGGCCGTTACGTCGCGACTTGATTTCATGACTTGGACAAGCTGTGAGACCAAGCTGCCAATTTACCCTGTTTGGCAAAAATATGTCTCTTCGTATTCTCATCTCACCTCACTATATATAGACCCTTATACCCACTAAATGTAGAGAGCTTCGAGAGAGAATTTTGTGAGAGAAAATCCTAGAGAAAAACAAGATTGCCTCATCCCCAATCTTCATCTAAGAAACTCTACAAATTCCTCTACTCTCTTCCTCTCCATTGTCATACCCTTGAGAGGTCTTTTACCAAATCCTTATCTCACCACACCCACGTCTGTGAGAAGGTTTACTTGGTGCTGAGGGAAGCAGTTTGGAAGGAACCAATATACATTAGTTGATGCTATGGTCAAGTAGCAGAATCCGGGAAGCTAAAGAAGAAATAGGTTCAGCGTAACCTCGTTGGAGCAAGAAGCTTAGAGGGCTTAGGTACCTAGGTAGATTAGGCTTGGAGGGTCTTCTATTGTTCATGTATCCCAACTACATTCTTTAGTAGATTTTATCACTGCTTGGAGGGCGGCGGAGAGGTTTTATGTCGAGGAATTCGGTTTCCTCTTCGATAACACATCGTGTGTTGTCCATGTGTTTGCATCGTTCTTCCCTTTATCTTTGCCTTATATTTACTGCTGTGGATGTGTTTATATTTGGCTTAGATTGTCTATCAATTCTGTTATTGGCTTATTATCATGTTCCGTACATTAATTGTTTGACATAAAGTTTTAATTGGTATTTTTATAATTTGGGGTCTAAACGTTCAAGGGTATTTCATACCCATATTGAACTTTCATTTGGTATCAGAGCGGGTACACTTGTTGTGGTTTTAATACCTAAGTGTGATCCTTGACCCCTTGTTGAGATGGATAGGTCTCAATCTCTCACTGTTCCACCATTTTTTTATGGTAATAATTATGCATTTTGGAAAGTTCGAATGAGAGCATTTTTATGCTCTATAGATGATACCATTTGGGATGCGGTTGAGATTGGTTGGACCAAGCTGACGGATCCTAAGTCCATTTGGGATAAGGCAGTTCTCGCAGCAGCTAATGCGAATAGTAAAGCGCTAAATACTATTTTTTGTAGTGTGTCTCCTGATGAATTCCACAGGATCTCTCATATGATGGTAGCCAAGGAAACTTGGGAGATTTTAGAGATGACATATAAGGGTACAAAGAAAGTTAAAGACACAAAGCTTCAGATGCTTACGACCAAATTTGAAGAGCTCAAGATGGGGGATGATGAATCATTTGATTCATTCTATGGGAAGCTCAATGAAATTGTAATTGCTAAATTCAATCTTGGGGAAAAGATTGAAGATAATAAGGTGGTGAGAAAAATTTTAAGGTCCTTACCGGAGAGCTTTCGGGCAAAAGTCACAGCCATAGAGGAAAGCAAGGATTTGGATAAAATTAATATTCAAGAGCTCATTGGGTCACTTCAAACGTATGAGCTTGGACTACCTTCCTACAAGACGAGTAAATCGCTTGCTCTTAAAACCATCACCGAAAGAATGGATAATCCTTCCGAAGAAGATAGAGTAGATAAAGATGTTGCGTATCTTGTAAAAAACTTCTGAAAATTCTTGAAATTCAAGAATGATGGAAAATTTGGTGACAAAGGAAAATTTCAGAGTTCCGGGAGGGAGAAGAAAGAATTCCGAAGGAAGGATGATAGAGATTCCCAATCATCTCAAGGAATCACTTGCTTTGAGTGTAATGGACACGGACACTTCAAAAAGGAATGTCCCAACTATTTGAAGTCCAAAGGAAAGGTCTATGCCACTACTCTGAGTGACTCGGATTCATCAAACTCTGACTCGGAAAAGAGCTGTGACGGAGAAGAAAATTACTCCGCGTTCATGACCATTGCTCATGTGGAGACCTCAAAGGATTTGGATATTCTTGTGAAGGAGCTTGGTGAACATTCTAATTTGGAGTCTATTGGAATAGTCGAGGAGTCTGAAGATGAAGAAGTTGGAGAAGCAGTGGGATTGCAAGAGATTTACAACTCACTCCTTGAGAAGACCGGTGAATATGCTAAGGTGGCTAATGCAGCCATTAAGAAGATGAAAAGGGCTGAGGAAGATTACAAAAGTCTCCTGGCACGATACAAGGAGGCAAAATGTGAGATTGAAGCACTTAATGGTGAGCTGTCAGAAGCTTACACAAAAGTGAGATTCCTTAAGCAAGAGGTAGTAGAAGCTCATGCCAAGATAGATAGGGTCTCCTCCAGGAAGTTAGATGATGTTATTTCATCTCAAAAACATGCCTCAAACAAATCTGGATTGGGATACGCCGGAGGAAGTAGCTCATCAGCAAATGTCACCAAAGAAGTGAAGTTTGTAAAGGCTAAGGAGACGACTGTGGATAGGTCCAGTCCTAAGAAAATTAAAGCTGAGAAGAAGAAGAATGTGACTGATCAACGGGTATTACATAAGTCCAGTAATCAATCAGAATCCAGATATGAAACTAGAGGAAGATCACTCCCAAGACAGCAGCAGGGTCCTAGAATGGAGTATGTTTGTCATTATTGCAGATTGCAAGGACATACCAGTCCCAACTGTCAAAAGCTGAGAGTAGACAACAATGCAAGTGCTCCTCGGTCATAAGGAAGAAGAAATGATATGAGGATTTGGGGTGGTGAGCAACCAAGAAGCCAAAAACGTGATCCAGGAATGATGGACGTGATGAAGATGATCGGTGCGTTCACAAATTGCTTGGAAAGCTTCACACGAAGGTTTGACTGCCCTAACTCTCGTACCCAATCCGTCAAGGATATCACCCCAAACGCACGTGACGTATGGGTGACGAAGGGTACTCATGCATAAGCATTACAACGTATCCATGCATCAATACTTCCCATGTGTGTGTATATGCTTGTTTGTGTGTTTCTTGCTAGTTTTTAGGCTTTGTTTGTCTTTGGTTCAAATGTTTTACATTTTTCTTTTTGTTATGTTTTTGATCAATCTTTTACTGTTTTTGTGTCAAAAATCCAAAAACACATAAAAAAAAAAATCGAAAATCCAAAAAGTTTGATCACTTTGTTGAGTTTTTGTTTCAAAGCATGTTTTGCCTTGTACACTTGTACTTATGGCTTTGTGCATTTAACGAGCTTAGTTTGTCTCTCATGCACTCATATCATTGTGGAAGAAATTCTGAAATCTATGTGACTGTTGTAAATAGATCTTCAACCTTGTCATGAATGATTAGTGAATGGTTGTGATGATCTTGAGACATGCATAGACTTATGCCTATATATCTTCCCACCTTTTATTTTTATGCTTAAAAGAGCTCTCTAAATGTAAATCTCCAAATGAAAAGGGATATAGAGCTGCAAAAGTCTGTCGCACAAACTAGTATTCGACTAGGAAAAAGGGAAAGCGACCAAAATAAAATGTATGAATGATGCCTAAAAAGCCAAAAGCTAACACATCAATTGAAATATCAAAAATTTCAGTCATCTATCTCTCAATGAGATTTTCTTTGCTAAAAAAAAATTGCAAATGATATGTTGAATATGGAGCCAAATGTAAAGTTTTAAAGAATTGTTATCAAGTACTCGTGGGAGGTCATATATGCATGTTTCTATAATTGAGATAGATCACATTATCTAGTGCTAGTTGTGTATGCCTTGATTGAATTGATCATTGAAGCTTCACATTGGACTAAGGACTATCTCATTTTTGATATCCACACACAACACACAAGTCTATGTTCAATGAATGTCTTATTCATTTGTGTGATTGTACTTGATTAAATGTGTTTTCACATGCTCAATCTTTGTTGTTCAAACACAAAAAGATTTTTGAGTGTTTTTATTTGTTTTTGGAAAGTACTTTGTTTTTACAAAAATGTCAAAAATTTCAAAAACAGTGTTACCTTGTTTTGGCGACTAAGTCGCGGGTTGGCCCAGTCGCATGTCCCAGTCGCGAGATCATTCTGAGATTTTTCACAGCTAACTGGCAAGTAAATGCTCTAATCGCGAAAAAGATTTAGAAAATTTTCCAAAATTTGAGTTTTCTTGTTTTCGCGGGTCAGTGTGGCGACTGGTTCGCAGGTGGAAGGTCCAGTCGTGAGAAGTACTCAGAGAATTTTGCGGCTCATATCGCGACTATCTCGCGGGTAGACCTTCCAGTCGCGAAAAACACTTAGAGAAATTTCTCAAGTTTTTTCTCTTCACAGTGTTTCGCAGCTTAACCTGGCGACTTACTGGCGACTTGATCCAGTCGCGAAAAATGCATGTTTTGCATTTTAAAGACAAATTTTGAAACTGTTTTTCAGTTTTTCCCTCGAAGTTCAGTGTCTGTTCATCTTCTTCTTAAAATCTCTCTCTCAACACTCTGCGTTTCTTTGAAAAAGCCCTCAATTTCTGCATCATGTCTTCATCAAACATCAAGAAAAAGGTATGGGCTTTCTTGACTTCACTTTTTTCATCATGATTTCATTATTGTTCTCTTGAATCTGTGTGTTGAGTTGTTGGGTTGTGATTTTGAGGGGCTCCACCATGGGTTTGCATATATTGTTGAGTTTGGGTGTGTGATGCTAATTGCTCTTGTTGCATTGACTGTTTTGGACTCTTTGCTTACATCTGGTCACTTATCCTGAGTCTAAGCCTTGATATTTGTAAGTTTGTTGTTGGGCATATGAATGTGGGGTTTTCTGCATTTTTTTTTACTGTGGTTCTAAATTTATATGTTTGGTTCTGGTTTTGGTGATTATGGCTACCATTTGTTTTTTACTCTTATGTCAACATATCATGTAGGTGTTGCTACATTGTTTTTGCACTGTTCATACCAAATGGGTCTTGACTCATTGTTTTTGAACAAATTTGTCTGATTTTGTCTACATATTTCAGTTTACCCTTGGCTAACTTGTTATATCCAATGTTTGGTTATCAACTGTGCTTTTTCTGTGTTTGTGTCTGGTCAATCTGTTTATCATTGTGTAACTAACCTGTTACTAATGTGTGTGCATTTCCCCATTCTGTGCTATGTCTTGTTTGTGGCTTTTCCTGCTTGTTTACAAATGGCTGAACTTCCTTCAAAGAAGAAGACAATTGCTAAGAAAGCTGACAAAAGAATAAGATGGACCCTAATCTATTTAGGTCTGCCAAGCATTTTAAGAGATACAGAGACTTCTTTATGAAGGGTACCATTATCCAGGAGATATTTGTTGACTTACATGATTTGAAGGACACTTTCATTCCAGGATGCTTTGAGGGAAGAGGATGGGAGAAGTTGTTGAGTGATCTACCTGTAGTCTATGATCCCTTGATAAGGGAATTCTATGCAAATGTAATCATAAAGGATGAAGAGATGAACTGCTGGGTCAGAGGACAAGAATTCAACTTAGACACACATGACATTGATGATGTCCTTGGTCTTGAGGGTCTAGAGGAGTATGAATTCATCAACTACAAAGACAGGATGATGTCCCTAGATATGGTCTAGGCTGGGATTGGTGGTACTAAGGAAGGGAAATGTCTCAACACTAATTCCTTTCCTGTAGACATGAGATGCTTAACCACCATCATGATGTTCAATTTGTATCCCATAAGAAAGATGACTACTCTTACTAATTCCAGAGCTATATTTCTCATGGAGCTTAGGAGAAAGTCATCATTGACATTAGCTCACACATTTATGACACCATCTTAGACGAGACTAAAACTACTGCAGGGCAAAGTTGGTCTTTCCTAGTCTCCTCATGAGGATCTTCAGAAAGAAGGGTGTTAGAATTCCTCAAGATATCAGTCCCCTGACTCCACTATCAGCAATAAACAAATTCACCATCACAAGGATACAAAGTCATCTTCCGGGTGGTGAAGAGTAAGGGGATCCAATGGAGACTGAAGCAGAAGATGCAGAACAATCAATCACACCCCAGAGCAGAAGAAAGAGGAGTAGAGCCTCAACTTCATCAGCAGCACCTCCTCCCGATGCATTTCAAATCATCATGGAAAGACTTGATGGACTCAGAGAAGTTCAAAGTCAACAGACTGAAAGGATGATAGTAATGCAGGATCAGATTAATGTGCTTTCAGCTAAGATTGACAGCCTCTCCACCAACCAGGGGCAGTGACCCTTTGGCCATTCCGGTAAAAAAGGAGGAGATCTTTTGAGGGCAGTTCTTGAGGGGGAGTGCTTATTTTGAGGGGGAGTCTCACTATTATACAGTGTTTATGTTGTTTGTGCTTATAATTTTGATACTATGCTTGGATAACTACTGTTGTTATAGGGTTGATACACTGTGGTTTAAGTTTGGTTTAATTATTATATATTGATATTGATGTTTTTTTTTGTAGTTTATTTTAGCACTTTATGTTGTTGTTTGTACCCCATGTTGCTTCTGTAAGGTTTAAGGGTTTGCTCTTATGCACTGTTTGTAGGCCTTTGTGGTTTGTGCCATGCTTTATGCAACCTTTGTGCTTTGTTAAATCAGTACTTCCAACTAAATGTCTTGCATTTTCTTCTAAGTACTGTCACTCTTGTGCCCGTTGTAGGATTGTTCCTAGATGCACATACTTCATGTACTGTGCATTGGTTGAGTGTTCGTCATTCAAGCAATTTACCTTATGTTTATTGTCTTGAATGTCTGGATGTTCATTCCAAGTGTGAATGAGCATTGTGATCACTTGGCTATAGTGATTACTTGTTTTTGTCTTGCTATGGTTTATTGTTTTATTCCATTGTGCATGATCGCGTTGTGCTTGCTCCATATGCATTACAAGTTTCTGTATACAATGAACTTATTGTGTTGTTGTGTTTCAGGAGTTACTTGTTCTTATGGTACTAAAGCTTCGCAGATTCTAGAGTTAGGTGTGAGTGAGTTTTCCAACTGTTCCCAACTCACGCGTTAAGTCTAGAGTTTGTTTTAGGGTTTTGTCACGGAATAGCCAAAGGGGGAGATTGTAAGGTTGAAATTTATCAACCATCTTGTTGGCTTAATTCCGTGCCAATTTGCTTGTAATTTAAGCACTTAGTAACCCTGTATTTAGGTGGGATTATTGTAAGGGTAGTGTGTGAGAAGTTGTGAAGAAAAATTCAAGTATGTGCAAAGAAGCAGAGCTTCGCGGCTAGGACTTGCGGGTGGCTCGCGGCTGCAAGTCGCCAATATCAAGATTGAATCCTTATGTTGATATTTGTTTCCTTGGCCATCTTATAAATATGTTTTAATTCCAATTGATCCGTTTGTGATCAAGCGCTGGAATTAATGTGCCATGATTTATAGTGTCGGTGCCATGGTATATGTTAGTTTAATAATATATTTAGATTATATAAATATGTATAGATTCATGTGCCAATATATAAACTATTGTTTTCTAACTACTGGTTTTTCATATTAGTTCATGATTATACATATTAATATAAGCATGATGTTAATGCTAGGATTATGAAATTTATTCCTAATGAGATTAGGATTATGTTTTCAAGGGTTTCTAGCATTATTATGGTTCTTGATTTTGATATTGAAAATCCTAATGTTTGATTTGTAAATATTCATTTAAAAAAAGATCAAAAGTGTTTTTGATGGAACAAAAATGGAAACGTCAAAAACGGTTAAAGAAAAACGGTTGTTTCTGGGTGTTTTCGCGACTGGCGAGTCACGAGATGAGTCGCGAGAGCTTTTGGATGAACTCGCGACTAGGGTCTTGTGACTGGGAAAGTCGCCAAAACGAGTAGCCAAAACTCGCGACTAAAGTCTCACAACTGGACGAGTCGCCAAAATGAGTAGCCAAAACTCGCTACTCAAGTGAGTAGCCAAAATGAGTAGCAAACAATTCTGACACCTGTTTATTACTTGTATAAAGAGCAAGGCTATGTGTAATTCGTTTATGTATGTATTAAACAATTAAAAACCTTTAAGAAAGAATTCTAATTAAAGTTATATAGTTTCTAATGAGATTAGAATACTTTATCTAGTAAATTAAGGATAGAGTTCTATAGAACTAATTTTTGATTCATTAGTGTTTAAGGAATCCTAAATAGTTTAAGACTTCCATTTTAATTAGTGATTCTAACGAGATTAAATTCTTTATCAAGTGCAAGGTTATTAGTTGTGATGGGATCACAATTATTTAAAGAAAAACCCAAATAATGAGTGGGAGTGCTAAAATAACCATTTTGTTAAGTTTATTGTAATGTGAATAGATACCTTGTCTTGACTTCGAGTCTTGCATTCCATGTGAAGGGTATTTTCTTCACGGATTACATGGTCAAACTTCTTTGTGACTGCACAAATGTTCGTTACGCTATGGTGACGTGATTTAGTTACATCACATTGAATTTAAACAATTAAACACATTTAATGTTTAGGGTTAAAATTGTGATTAGATCACAATGATTTCAAAACAATCCACTTGTTATAAAATTTCTAGTGGGAGAGAGATACAAGGGTTGGATCTCACGGCCTCCATTGCCAGTTTATAGTAGTGTGATTAGGCACCTTGCCTTGGCGTACATGCCTTGCTTCCTTTGAAGGGTGTTTAATTCATGGTACTACAGATTAAACTTCTTAATGATAGATGAAGTGTGTTTTTACATTGAGAACGACCACGCTTCCATGGAGTTACTTGGTGACTCATATTGATTCTAGACAATGGTGTACACTAGACTAAGTGTAATGTTAACCTTCCTTCGGAGCTATGTCATTATTACTTAGAGGCTAAAGAAAAAGCGACAAATTATTTTTGTTTGGTAAGAGTTACCATGATATCATTAATAATGAGAATAATTCTCACCTAATCATAGTGATTGGTATGATCTCACTTTCAAGGAATATTAATTGCGAGATTAGGTTGTTGTTGCACCTAGTATAGTATGGTTTTTGGGTTTCATATTATATGGTTATGGATGAAAAATATAATGTCCTTGTATTTATGTTCATAGTCTCAAAATAAAGTTGTCATAATTTTGTTCTCAAACTACTATTTTAAATGAATCACATTAACTAAGAAACAATTTTAGACATAGTGCTTAATGGAGCTGAAATACATAAATATGTTTTGATTTAGCACTGTCATAATTTCCTATACATGATGCTTTTATGGAATATAGCTTATGATGTGATCATAGTCTCCATTGAAACGCTGAAATGTTACATTGGCTTCTATCTCAATTGTACTATTGCATGAGATGCAAGAGTTAGTACTAGACTTAGACTTTATATTAAGTCTAAATGAGATGTTTGGTATGAATCATATTGAGTGCCAAGAAATGCTTAAGGAGTTCCAATTCTATATCATTTTTTGAAAATGTTTTAATTTTAAAATGAATTGGAATTCTTCGATGAAGAGATTAAATGTTGATCTCATATGGATATGATCCACAAGTCCTTATTAGAATCATTTGATTAATTCAGATTGTTTTGAAAATAAATTCTTTTTATATTATCTAAATTGATGAGTAAGTTCTATGCAACGGAAGATATCCTAAAAATTAAGGCTAAGATCAATATGATTTAATTCGAATTCTTAGCCTAAACCGAAAGGTAAGGGTGGTAAGAAGAGGAATTATAGTACCAAATAGTTGGACAAGCTAGTTGCCCTAGTAGTTGCCTAAAGGAAATTAGACACAAAAGTATGACCAAAGGAAAGTGTTTCTGGTTTGGTAATGTTAAGCATTGTCCATGATTGTTTTCTAAATGGAAATTTACATATTTTATTTTTTAAAGAGAAAGTTTCCATCCTACGGTATGGTATGTTTTGGCACTTATGTCTAGATCTTATTAATCTAAATGATATTCAATATTGGTGAAAGATGGACTTTTAGAACCATTATTTTATTATATTATATTCCCAGTCTACGAATTCTATTTAGAGGATAATAAGATTTAGGGTTCCTTTTAGTAAAGGAACGAAGTTCCAATGACTTATTTAAGTTAGTGCATACATAAAGGAGGAATATGGCTCTTTTAAAGGTAGATTATTCTAGAAGAAAAATGTCAGAATTTGTTGTAGGACAACTATAAAATACATTTGCAAAAGAGATGGTTGTATTAGATACAACATAAGACATTATTCTGTAGATATGTATTACACTAGTACAACATTGTAGTGGGAGGATTACCAAATAAATTCATAATTTTGGAATAAACTTTTGTAGTTATTCCACAAGGATATGAATTTGATCCTCAGTCCTACGTAAAGGCAATAGATGATATGAATATGGATTATTGGATCAAGGTTATGTGGATAGAATTAGATCCTATTTAAAGTCTAGAACTTGTAAAGGCGCCTAAATGAGATTGATAGATTTGAAGGTGCAAATCTTCAAAGTCAAGACTAGTGGCGAAAAGATTTATTCAAAAAGAATTGGTTCGACTGTGAAAAGATTTTTTCACCAATAGTCAAGTTTGACTCTATCTAGATTCTCTTATTCATTATACTTCATTTGGATGAAATATGACAATGAATATCAAGAAAGCTTCTTTTAGTAGCAATCTTGAGGAAGACATCTATATGATGTAACTAGACTTGTTCATAGCAAAGAACCAGTAGTGTTTAGTATGCAAGTTGCTTAAAGTCCATTTATGGACTAAAGTAAGCATCTAAATCATAAAATATCATATTTGATCAAGCAATCAAATTTTTTGATTTTCATCAAGTATTTAGAAGCCTTATGTGTGTAAAAGTTATATAGAATAATAAATTTCTTAATATATGTTGATGACATTCTAATCATTTAGAATGATGTAGAGTTATTGTCATAAATGGAATTTTTTGTTGTCTAGTCCATTTTGATATAAAATACTTGGGAAAGATTGGTCATATCCTAAGAATTAAACTTTGTTAAAATTAAGAAATTAGGATGTTAGATCTATCTCAAACTGCTTGAATAGATTAGATTCTAGCCAAGTATAGCATGAAATACTTTAAGAAATGATTCTTTCCTTTTAAGTTTGAAGTTCCTTTATATAGGACTATAGTCCTAAGACATATAAAAGGAAAAGCATATTAAGACGGTTCCTTATATTAAATCGATAGGAAGTTTTTATGCTATGCTAAATACTAGGCTAAATATCTATTTTGCAGTGGGCATAGTAAGCAAATATCAATTGAATCAAAGATCACTTAATTTAGTGGGAGTAAAGTATATACTCAAATATTTTAGGAGAATGAGGGATTATATGCTTGTCCACCAAAGTGAGGTTTTGATGGTTATTGGATGTACAAATATTGACTTGTAGTTTGATTGTGATTCATGAAGTTGGACTTCAAAATATATGTTCATCCTAGGTGGTGAAGATACACATTAAGCATAAGTATTATCTCATTAGAGAGATATGAGTAGTAAGTAGTAGTAGTAGTAGAAAAGATAATTGATGAAATAAATCTTACTGAAACTTGTTTCCAAACTTTGCCTTAGAGTGACTATGATTTACTTTAAAGGGAGATAAGTTTCGGATATATGGTAAATTGTCTTTAAGGACAAGTGGGAGATTGTTGGGGTTTATGCCCCAAAATCTAATTTATTGGCATGTCATAAATAATTAAATAGTTTAATTATATGAGACTATCTATAAATGAACTAATGAGAAATTATCTTAGTCCATGAGATACATAGTATGTAATTTATGTGAAAAGTCACAGAAGATATGAATCACAAGTTCTTTGTAAACTCAGAATTTTAGTTTGTAGTCGGTGATGAAATTGGGCATTTCATCTGCGAAGACTATAACATATCAACTAAGACGATTTGTCTTGATCATGGAAGTGGAGACTTCTAGTTGATATGTTGATATATTTTAGGAGTTAAAACATATTGAACTGGACCGCTGTGAGATTTATTATTCTCTTAACGACTGTCAAATGAATAATAAATCTCACGACTTCTATTTACATCAACTCTAAATCCTGAGAGAATAATGGACCTGATCATAATATGTAGGCTGCTTTGATATATTAGGAGTGAGATCTATAAGTTACGATCAAAACCTCAGTATGTTGGGTAGCCGCATTTAGTGTTGATGGAACATATATTCTCAAGATGGAATTCATAATCTCTTAACTGAGATATAAAATATTTCCTTCAGATAAATTTAATAGGTTTGGTTATTCAAAGTGTTGGGCTAAACCACTTTAGTAAGAAGTTACTAAAATATATATTTATGAAATTGGATTTCATAAATATATAATGAATAACATAAAGGATTAAACTGGGTACTTAAGAATTAAGATGTAGTAATCTTCAAAGTGGCAGTCTATATTCATGACTTTGTATTACTATAAATATTTTAATGAAGGGGTTGCATGTATAATAATGTCTTGTGATATAATCTATTAATAAGGTATTGAATATAATTAATGGTAATTTTGGACTTGTCAAGAGTTGACAGAAAAGTCAAGGCCCATTGGAGCTAAAGTCTTATTTGTTCCCTTTGGTCCCATCTCAAGCCACAAACTTAAGCCTAATTGGGTAGGCCTAAAAGGCTAACCTAATTAGATAATTAGTTTTAATTTAATAAGAGTTATTAAATAAAGAAACTACCAAGGTAGTTAAAATGTACGTATGATGAAAAGAAAAGAAATTAGTTTTTCTCCATAAGGAGAAGAAGAAGAACTTTCTTTAAGAATCAATATACAAAAGGACTGATTGAGAGACCACACTTCTTGGGCACCATGTGGAATTGAGATGAAGATTAAAGCTATTCTTGAGTCATGGTTTTGAATTTCACTGTATCAAGGTACGCCTCCTATTCTTTGTTCTAGAATTCAAGGTTACATGTTATCTCTCATGAATGAAGTAGATCCGTGATTGTTGCTTCCGCTGTGTGTTTTGTATTAGATGCAAAACCAGATTTTCCAACAGTAGGCATTTACTTTCTTGCTCTATGTGCTTGCATTGTGCGTGATGTATGTATACATATACCTGCTCGCCTTCTTTCGGTGTGATTGTCACAGTCCGTGTCACCTAAGGCAAGCAATGCCTAATTTCTACTGCAAAAGTAAGGCGACTTCTTGCCAGATTTTCACTGTGGAAATCTAGTACTTTGCCGAATGCCTTAGGAAAGTATAGATTGTGACCACACCCATTCAAAAGCCAAACCTCTAAGGCCCCAATGCGTGTAAAGCCCCAAAATTCAATGCCAAAATCATGTTTTTTTATTGCCAATCTGCAAAAATTAAGGTTTTATTAAAACAAATGATTGTCCTTGGAAAGGTGTTATGGGGTGCCTAACACCTTCCCCACACGTAACCAAACTTCCAGACCTAAGAACTAAGATTTTTTGCCATCCACATTAGATTAGGAAAAATGGCATTTTTCTTAATCTATGATTGGTAATAAAATCAACTAGAAACAGGTGACCAATCACACCTTAGAAAAAACCCAATGATTGGTAGCAACTCCACTCACCTTTGGTAATCACCTAAAATCTGGTCTAGATTCCTGCCATAAACGCCAAAGGTGGACCTACCTTTCTCCACCGAGAGAGAGAGAGAGAGCATTTGAAGTTTAGCACGAAAACACACGCACCACATACCATTCGAGAGGGGGCCTTCCAATAGGGCCTCGGGTGTGCGGGAGCTGTCACCACAACGAGTGGTCGAACGAAGGCACGATGGCGATGGTCTTTCCGCTTAGCTGGTCGAGGCCGGGCATCGACACTCACTATCCTAGAGTCACTAAAAAGAAAAAACAAACAAAGTTGCTCTTATGAGCTTAAAAGGATATATATATCTATGGTGTCCATCTAGGGCTTTTGCCTTAAACTTCTCCAGATGGTACTTGTCTTACATCTTTATCTCTACTTGTTCTGGTGAGGCTCTTACCTTGGGGTGACCTTCGTTTCTATCTCTATCTCTACCTTTTCTACTGTGCCTGCATGTTCAATTCTCATAAGATATGTGCGCGAAATTTGTATGATGTGCCTGCATGTTCAATTCCTGGAGGATATGTGCACGAATTCTGACTTGTATAAGATCTATGCCTGCATATTCAATTCTTGAAGGATATGTACACAAGTTCTGCATTCTTCCTTTCTGATATGTATAGGATTTCATGCCTGCATGTTCAATTCCTGTAGGATATGTGCACGGTTTATATGTTGTATGGGATCTATGCCTGCATATTCAATTCTTGGAGGATATATGGACAATTCCTGTGTTCTGACTTACTTGACTATTTTTGGATGAAAGATCCACTGGGGATGCTGGAGGACTCACTAAGGAATATAATTCTATTGAGAGGTGCTTTGGTGATGATTCTGACTACCATGAAGTCTTGATGTGTACAACTTACTTGGGAGGGGGTATCTGTTGGAAAATCTGGTTTTGTATCTCATACAAGACACACAGCGGAAGCAATAATCATGGATCTACTTCATTCATGAAAGATAACATGTAACCTTGAATTATAGAACAAAGAATAGGAAGCGTACCTTGGTGCAGTGAAATTCAAAACAAAAATTAGAAGCACTTGGGAACACCTTTAATCTTCACTCCAATTCCACTTAATGCCCAAGAAGTGTGGTCTCTCAATCAGTTTCCAAGAAGAGAATAAAAGAGTGTCTAACTCTCACATACACCATTTCATTCTATATATGATCTTAATAAAAACCACACATAAATTTATGTATGTTTCTCTTCTTATATATAACTGATTATCTAATTGGGCTAGCCTTTTAGGCCATTCTAATTGGGCCATAATGTGTGGCTTGGAGTGGGACCAAAAGGAACTAATAAGACACTAGCTTCAATGAGCCTTAGACTTTTTTGTCAACTTTTGATAAGTTCAAAGTTACCATTAACTATATTTAATACCATTATATAAACAAAGTGGCACTCTAGGCCTTATCTATAAAATATATCCTAAGACTTTATTATACATGCAACACTTTCATTAAAATATTCGTAGTAATACAAAGTCATGAATGTAGACTACCACTTTGAAGATTACTACATCTTAATCCTTGAGTATCCGGTTTAATCATTTATATTATTCATCATATATTTATGAAATTCAATTTCATAAATATATACTTTAGTAACTCTTTACTAAAGTGGTTGGGTCCAACACTCTGAATAATTAAATCCATTAAACTTATCTCAAGGGAATATTTTATATTTCCTATAAGAGATTATGAATTTCATCTTAAGAATATATGTTCCATCAACACTAAATGCGGCTACCCAACATACTAAGGTTTTGATTATGTCTTATAGATCTCACTTCTGATATATCAAAGCAACCTACATCTTATGATCAAGTCCATTATTCTCTCAGGATTTAGAGTTGATGTAAATAGAAGTCGTGAGATTTATTATTCATTTGACAGTCGTTAGAAGAATAATAAATCTCACAGCGGTCCAGTTCAATATGTTTTAACTCTTAAAACATATCAACATATCAAATAGAAGTCTCCATTTCCATGATCAAGACAAATCATCTTAGTTGATATGTTATAGTCTTCATAGATGAAACACCCAATTTCATCACTGACTACGAACTACATTTTGAGTTTACAAGGAACTTGTGATTTATATTTTCTGTGACTAAATCACAAATAATGCATCTCATGGATTATGATAACATCCCATTAGTTAATTAACAAATAGTCTCATATAATTAAACAATTTAATTATCTATAACATGCCAATAAATTGGATTTTAGGGCATAAACTCCAACAATATCTTGCTGGGAATTTTTTTGATGGTGTGTTGTTCACTTGGGAGCTTTCTTCCACTAGGGAATAGCTATCTTCTTCATTCTTGTGACTCACTGAGGATTGATGTTGACTCCACCCTTGAGGGGGCTTTACCAAACTCTACTGGGGAAATTTTGCTTTGCGACTCTCAAGGGAGCTACTTCTGTGCCTTGGACTCAAGAGGAAGTTCGTCTATGATACTGGATTTTACTTGGGATTTAATTAATGATCTTGACTCACAGAGGAGTTTTCTTGATGATTTTTGGTCCACTGAGGGATGTTTTGGTGCTTTCGATCCACTGTGGATGCTTTTTTAGGGTCTTTATTCTCCTTGCCTACTGAGGGCGTTTTTGTCAATTTTTGGTGTATTTTTGAATTTTCCTTTACACTTCTAGCCTCCTGGGGACACCATGGGGATATTTGAATTTTTTTGTTGTTGCTAAACTACATGTAGTTTATCACAGAGGCCTAAACTACATGTAGTTTAGCCACCAGGTGTGTTCCTATCTCTTCATCTTTTTTTTCCAATGGTTACCAGCCATTTCTTTTATTTATTTATTCTCTTCATATCTTTATATTTTCTAATTCCCTCTACACAAACCTTCTGCCTCTCTCTCACTCCCTCACAATCGGACTCTCATCCTTTCCTTCAATCTTAACTTCTCTCTCAAACTCTTTCATCCCTTTCAATGGCACCCAAGAAAAGTTTCTACATTTTCTCCACCGATGTCTTCCATCTCACTTGCTAGAATGGAGTGGTAAGGCTAACAATGACTCCTCCCTTGACCTACAAATCAAAACAACATCTTTCAGAGGGAGTAAAGGTTGAATTAGTATGTTTTTCAAACTTCTCTATTTTTCAAGTTTTCCTTTGATCTTCCATTTTAGTCCTTTTTTAGGCCTGTAAACGCTTGGGTTTTGCTGTGGGATGGTTTTAGATGAAAACCTGACACTTTAAGAGGGGCAGAAACATGTTTAGGTTGAGTTCTAAATGAGAAAAGTTGGAAAATATCAAAAAACACCCTTATATGTTCATACTTACATGCGTAGACATCTTCTTACGCGCACAACCTATATTCATGCATACGTGGACTTGTTCTTACATGCATGTATCTATTCTTCAATTTATGCATGCGTAGGTTCCATCTTACGTATGCGTGTAGAATTCTGCATACGCAAGATTTCTCTTGCGCACGTATGGCGTCAGGCAGAAACCCTAGTTTGGGTATTTTAGCTAATTTTTCATCCATTTTTCATCTGTCTGCAATTCTAACATTATCCTTCACCATTATTGCACTTAATTGTATGTCTTATGTCATGTTTCATCCTATTGTGAATCCAATATTATTTTCCCACCATTCTTTTATCCTAATCATGATTTTAATCTCATTCTCTTCTTGCAGATTTCAACCTCATATTCAGGTAGGGACAATACCAGCCAGGTCTTGGTGTGGTACAACATCCTTACCCAAGAGACTTGAGGCCACATCTATGCTATGGGTTTTAAGCTCATTATTCATTTGATACCCGAGAGGTCTACCAGTGTTGTCCTGGCATAGACCTTAGCGAAGAGTTAGTGGGACACTACCCATACCTTCTACATTGTTGGCTGGGAGATGACTGTCACTCCTCATGACTTCCACCGCATAATTGGCTTGCGGTTTGATGGGGTCTCGATTAGTTTGGAGGATGAGTTGAGCATTTGGTTGGGTGCGGACTTGCTAGGGAGGAGGTATGCTACTGAGATGATCTGCTACACTAATCTTGACATGGATGTCATGCATCGTCCATAGGGTCTTTCTGCTAGTTAGGGTTTGAGAAGTGTCTTCGGATGGTTAGGGCCTTTCTGCTGTACCTATTTACCAATGGTGGGCAAACGGTGTCTTTGAGGTGGTTGACCCTTTTCCGAGACTTTGAGAGGGCTCGGGCTACCAACTGGGGGTTAGTGTGCTTAGCCTACTTCTACTCCTCCTTGGACACTCTTAGTTAAAGGATACTACACCAGCTAGTGGGGCCTTGGAAGCTCCTTGAGGTTAGCTTATCTCTGTTTTCTCTTGTAGTTCATGCATTCTCATTCTCATAGTCATACATCCACATGCCATATAGGTTAGGACTATGTAACATATTCTTGCTAACTGCATCCATACTCATATCTTGCAAACTATTACCCTACCATATGTGTCTTGCAAACTGGACCATATCTGAACCTTGCAAACTATACCATAACCTCTTGCAAACTATACCATAACCTCTTGCAAACTGTTATCTCTGAATCTTGCAAATTATCATATCTAAATCTTGCAAATTGTCATCTTGCAAACTGCTACTTCTGAATCTTGTACACTGTCATATTTTAGCGTTGGGGCATGGAGTATGGTCTCATTGCTAGGGGGGCTACGGTCGACTTGAGGAGGGTCACCTTGCTTTGGGCTCACCTTGATAGGGTCTCTCCCAATGATGTAAGTTAGAAATGGGAACGTGTTTATAAGGAATGACCTCTCTTTAATGTGTAGAGGCCTTTTCCCCCACCGCTGTGTGCTTTGGGAGAGAACAAAACCGTGAGGGGTATAAGACCCCAAAGCGGACAATATCTACATAGGTGGGGTGGGGTCGTTACAGATGGTATCAGAGCTTAGGATATGATTCTGTAGACACTTGAAAACTAGGTCATGATTCTGTAGACACTTGAAACTAGGTTATGATCTTTATTTTTTGTCAGAGCATTAGGTATTTAGGTTATGTTTGATAAGAAATTTTAAATAATTTTCGCAGTGTTACTTCTTATGTTTAGTAATAATAATTGTTGCACCATCTATATTTCTTGATTTCTTTATTAACTAGGTATCATGCCACCTAAAAAGAAGAGAGTAGCTAATTCCAATAACAAAGAACCTATTATTAATTTGTGAAGGCCAACCAAAGCAAGGGTTGATACTGAGGTTGAAGTCACTCAAGACGTGAGAAATAATGTACGTCCTAGGGTGACACGCATTGATCCTCTGGATGAAGTTGCTGACCGACTATTGGATAGGTTGGCCCATGTTGCTTTCCACTATTTGCATACTTTTTAAAGCTCTCTTTCTAACCCCATGTGTTGTCACAGATCATGTGGAGTCCTTGGGTTGGAGCAGGCCCTATAGTGGACCTTGGCTTCGAGGTGGCTGCTATAGTTGCTTCTAGTCTTTCTCATCCCCTTGAGGGCAGTGGGTTGAGGGTGATCTACTTGGCGGAGAGGGTGTGCTGTCAGCTAGTGGGTGAGGATGCACCTCGAGTCCTCATGGATCCTCCAATGTTTATGCTTGCTCCTTGTTCCATGATGAATGCGAAGTATGACCTATAGGGGCATCCCCTTTACTAATCGGGTCAGAGATGAGCTAGATTATGACGAGTTCAGTAGGACTCGCCTTATGCCTTCCCTTATCATTCCGGTATGTTTTCTTGCTCTTTTCATTTCTTTAATCAGTCATCATTTGCATTCTTGTACTTTAGTAACACTTAAATGAACACTTGTGTTAGGAGGACCTTGCTGCCAATGCCCTTATGGCACTGATGGCTTTGCTCAGGAGCGTCTTGTTGGGTATAATACAAATGTCACAAGCTACCCTTCCTTAAAAGCACCCAAGCGCTGAGTTCTCTTTCATCCTTGTTCTTTTTCCTTTCTACGCTTGCATTCGATCACTTGTTCTAAAAACCTTTCCTTCAAAATTTAGCCCATTATTTAGGAGCATGTGGAGCTCATTTGGCTTGTGGGAAACCTTAAGCTAGAGTTGACTGAGTACTCCTACCAGCTGTATGGTGGTGGGGATGCCTATGATGATGGTGGTGGTGGTGGTGATGATGATGATGGTTGAAAGCTCGAAAACGTGTTGAAAACACAAGAGCTGTTTAGACCCCCAATTAAAATTACGGCTTGGTTGATTTTATACTAACTTAATACTCAGTGCGGAATAGTGTAAACACAAGCGAATAAACAAGACAACTACTCTAATCCATAATTAAAGCAACACAGCAGTAATAATGAAATGAACAAGAGTAGGGAAGAAGGATGCAAACACAGAAAACACCGAGACGTGTTTTCGAAGAGGAAACCAAAGAACTCGGCGAAAAACCTCTTCGCTGTCCTCCAAGCAGAAATCGATCCACTAGACAATCAGTTGGGATACATGAGTAAGCAAGAGACCCTCCAAGCCTAATCTACCCAATGTACCTAAGCCCTCCAAGCTCCTACTCCAACAAGGCTTCTCGGAACCGTGTCTTGTCTAGCACTCCGGATCCCGCAACAAGCTCCATGTTGCATCTGCCATTCCAGGCTTCTTCCAATGCTTCCTAGTAGCACCAAAACGTCACTCAACACTCTCAAAGGGTGTGGTAAGTGTTTGGGTTATCAACCTTTTAATGGTGTGGAAATGGAGAGAGAAGGGTTGAGGAGATACCACAAGCAAGTATATAGAGAAAGGTGGGGATGACAATCTCTAATTCCAAATGTGTTTGGCTAGGGTTTTCTCTCTGAAGCATCACTCAACATTTTTGGGTAATGAGGGTATATATAGGATAGGTGCAAAATGTATGAGTCAGTCAGTATAGGCTGGCAGAACAGCATGTCTCGCGAGTGTCTCGCGGGAAGGCCTTACATGCGAGATACTCGCGAGAGACAGCTGTCTCCACCTGGCCTGACTCTTCGCATTCCAGCATGTGCAAGGCACATGCTTCACTTCGCGGGAAGCTAGGTCGCGACATACCTGCGAGAATCCTTCAGCCTCCAAATTGCTTGAGTCTTCACACACTTTGTATCACACAACCCTTACATCAATTCCCACAACAAATACAGGGTATAAACGATTGATAATAATTACAATCAAATTTGGCATGAAATAAAAGCCAAAAAAATATATAGTTGTAAATAACAACTTTACAATGGTAATGGTGCTGAAGGTTTAGAGTTGACTTCGAGCTACCAGCCAAGGAAGAGACACTTTTGATGATCTTACAGATAGACAGACAGGCAGACACAAACACAACATCGCATAGCATAATGTACTTTCTTTTTCCTTTGGTGCTTTTATTATCTTTATTTTTTTAGCATAAATGGCTGCACTTTAGATTTGGTTTGAGACATTGGGTTGTATTTTAAGAATAGCTTTTACATTTATGCTTTTATTTGGGATATGTACTTAAATTACAAACTTGTGGAAACTTTATACCATTAACTCTGTGCTTGAATTGTGTCTTGAATAGTCCATTTAGTCTCTCCCTTGCAACTTCCTATACCATTAAGTTAAAATAGATGATCCTCTCTTTGAATCCCTCATTTTTGCCTAGGTCCCTAACCCAATGGGACCCCTCTAACTTTTGCATGGATTGCCTTTCGGTTTTCAACCCATCGAGGCTCCTTATATTGTCTTTGAAATTATATATATATATATATATATTTTTTTTTTTCCTTTAATTTCTCTCTCTCTCTCTCTCTCTCTCTCTCTCTCTCTCTTTTCCTTCCATTCATGCCTTATCTCCTTCTCTCTTACCTTTTCTAGACATGGCCATATGAGAGGCTCCAATTGTTTCATCTAACTTTAGGATATAAGAAATGACTTAAAGGTTGTCATGAAGTGGGTTCATATAGCTAAGAAAGCTTACCAAAGTTCAATCAAAAGAAAGAAAGACTAACCAACCACCTTGATATGCCCCAAATTTTACTTTTTTGCACTATGTGATTCTCATGTCTCTTCTTATGAATTAATAGAGGACTGGAATGTTCCACATCCCCTATAGAAACATCTTATCATCTTTTAATTTGAGCAATTAGAGAACCACCCATTTATTATCTTTGCTTATTGTCATCATTTATTTTTTTTCCTTTTCTCTTTTCCATGATATGTAATTTTTGCCCATGACGTCCTTTAAGGAATTTTCACCATACCTATGGTCTTTGCCCCTATCTTTTGCCTAGATCGCCCTTTGGGGTTTTAAACTAGTAGGGTCCTTTTGCCTAGGCCACCCTTTCGAATTTTCAACCTAGCAAGCTTTCCCCCCCCCCCCCCCCCCAAATGTTGTATCTTCAGAGTCTATCCATGTTGATTAGGTGAAGTATCTCTTCCCCATCCAAATTTGTAATTCTGGTAGCATCTCCTGACATGATCTTCTTGATAATAAAAGGCCCAGACCATCTTGGCTTTATCTTTCCTCTCGAATCAAAAGTTTCATCTCTAAGCACTTTTAGGCCCAAGTCCCCTTCCTTAAGGTTCCTAGGTCTCACCTTTTCGTTAAATGCTCTGGCAATCATCTTTTGGTATCCTTGTGCATGGTATTGTGCCCTAGCTCTCTTCTCATCTATCAAAGCTAATTGTTCATATCTTTGTTTCATGCAATCTTCCTGTAGGACCTTGGTTTTCGCTAGTACTTTCAAAGATTGTATCTCCACCTCAATGGGAAGTACCACTTCACTACTGTAGCCAAAGAGTAGGGGGTGTAGACACCACATTTCATACCCTTTACAACTCGAGCCTCCGTTCCTCAATGATGTTGAATTCTAAGACCCAAAGTTGGTTTAGGGTCTATTAGAAGTTAAATTGACTTGAGAAGTGTTAAAATGAAAATATAATTTTTAAATTAGTAAACAAATCTCTTTTTGAAAAATAAGGTCAAAGGAAACCCTCGCTATGCACACACAAGAATCAACCTATGCACGCAGGTTCGATCTTGCGCATGCATAGCGATTTCCAGAAACTATACAAAGCTAGTTTTCTGCATTTATGTTGAGGTTTGAAACGAATCCTACATCATCTGGGGATTGTTCCAAACCCTTTTTTTTTCACATTATAAGTAGCATTTTCAAAAGACACAAAAATCCCACGGGAAAACACTAAGATTCACTAGAAATAGTAAATCAAAAAGGGAGTTTATCACAAAACATCATCAAGTTAATTTTCTTTTGATTAGGGCCTTTCCTAGCTTTGATATTTGAGTTTAATATTACTAATCACTTTCTTATTGGTTTGTGAATAGATTTGACTATGGGGAATAGTCAAAAATCTAGCTTGAAGAGCTTTTCTTTGAGGTATTAGTCTAAACCTTTCTTTTTCCTTTTATTTTATTTTTTATTTTTTTATGCTTTAAATCTTGCTGTTTGCTTTGTTTGTTTGTTATGATATGTTTTAATATGTCTATCTAGAGTAGGTTTATGTAGTTGTATGTTTTAAAAGCATGTTAGGTTGCTAGAATGTGTGTTTAAGTGTTTTGCTCTATTTGTTTGTTTTTTAGGGTTTTTTGGGTAGGAACTCACGTGTGCATAATCTTGCATGCACACACAAGCTTGATTATGCGTACGCAGGCTTGTTCATGCGCGCGCATGAACTTGCCCAAAAACCCTAGTTTTTATTTATTTGTTTTGCTTCTACTTTCACATGTTTGTTTTGTTTAGCTTCTTTTTCCATGTTTTTATGCTTTCAAAGTCTATGTTTCACATATTTTTTTGCTATCACATGTAGAATTAGGGTTTATTTAGTGCTTTCCTTGTTTCAATGCTATGAACATGCATTCACATGCTCATGCATTTGTGATATGATCTTGCTTTGATGATAGAGATGAACATGCTTGTTTGGATGAGTTATACTTAATCAAATGTTGCTTAAATTTTTCTATGCTTGTGTTTCTACTATGATTTGCTTGTTGCCTTGGATGAATAACATGGAGTTAAGTGATGAAGCATGCTTGGATGTATGATTAGGGTTTGTGAGGTGATGAATGCTTTGTTGCCATGCTAGATGAATTCTAGGGTTTATGATAATGCCCTGATGCCATGATTAGATGAATGCTAGGTTCAATGATGATGTGTTGCGCCATGATTAAGCATGATAGATGTATGTTTAGGGATGGTTGATGCCATGTTGATTGTTAGATGTATGTTAGTGTGTGTGTGAGTTAGATAATAATATTGAGTGTGATTTTAATAAGGTTAAAACATAAGACACAATGACGGGAAGCCAACCTTAGGGTTGGGTGGTTTTGGGTGCCTAACACCTTCCTAAAATCATACCTTAACTCCGAACCCATATCTCTGGTAGTAAGATCAAATGGTCCTTCCCCGAAAGGTATCTATATATATGGTTCCTAGGCATGAGCCCTTGTGTCCACAGAGGGTTGCCCTAGTTGATGCACGGATAGAAGTTTTGTAACCCCATAAGGCAAATGAGAGCTTCTCAGCCCAATCCTTATATGTCACTACCATCTTGGCTAGGATGTTCTTGATGTTCTTATTAGCTGCTTCTACGACCCCATTGGTCTGTGGTTGACATGGTGAAGACTTGTGATGTTCAATGTTGTACAATTCTGATAGGCCAAAAACGTATTAACCCATTGTGATTGAATTAATTTATTAATTAGCAAGTTATTAATTAACTAAATTAACATGCAAAGTGCGTGGTAGCACAAAAAAATCACCAATAACTAAAGTATGTAGTAGAAAATAAATTGATATGGTGATTTGTTTACGAATGGGGAAAACCTACGCGGCAAAAACCCCACTGGGTGATTTTAAGGTCACCACTCCCGAAATTTCACTATTATCACAACAAGCGGTTACAAGTAAAGGAATCTCAGTACCTTATACCAACCTACAACTCTTACCCTAATACCTAATTGGACTTGTTCTGTAGTGACAATTTCTCATTTTGATGCATGGCTCCCAAGTACCTGACTAACTAATTGCGCGGATCCTAGTACGCGACTTCAATCACCAACTAGAGAAGATTGTTGGCTGCAAAGTTCTTTAATTCATCCACATAATGAAGATCAAGAAGATGCTTGGTCTCAAAACCCTATGGTGCACATACACAGCAACTTCTTCAAGAATGATAAACTAGGGCAAAACTCTGTCCCCGGTCACAATTTGTTTGAGCAAATTTTTTTCTCAAATCTTGTGCAACTTGTGAATACTTTGACGGTCCTTAAAATAATCTTTTTATATGTCTAGGGTTAGGATAAAAGAAGGCCTAAAGACACATTCACGGATCTCAAGAAAATCATATCAGAATTTTGAAATTCTTAAACCTCGATAAATAGGAGCTATCGAGAAGCTGCCAAGTAGGTGTCGAGCACACGGGCTGAAACAGTTTTCTTAAGCTCGATAGATGCATTTGTCAAGCTTTAATGAATTTGCACTATTCAGCTTGTTTCTTGGACAAACTTGAATTGCTTTAACACTTGATCTTGAAACCTTGTTTCTTGAAGTATTAAAAACACCTAGATCTACCCAATTACAAGCAAAGTACGTTTTGTCAAAGGATTAGCCAATTACATAAAAGAATGACATATGTTTTTAACAAGTAAAACACATATGTCCTAACAATCCCCCCCTTTGGAAATTCGTGACAAAACCATAACAAACAAATGAACATATGAGAGAAGTCATAAATCACTCAACTTATATTTACTTATTGAATACAATAAAATCTATCCTAACACAAACTCTTGAAAAACTTTGCAAGAAGAAAGTTTATGGCAAGTAGACTCCGACAACCTGTATTTCTGAAACACTTTAAACGAAACTCATCAAGGCATCTCAGTGTGAAACAGAAATAATAGATTGCATACAAGTAATAAGAAGCATATGCATAAAGAGAGAAAAGAAACAACACATGTAAGGATAGGTGAGAGAAAAAAAAAACATACATCTACATATAGAGAGAATAAGTACAATGTATGTCGAAAATAGTCACAAGACTCAAAGTACAAGAACAATGTATCTATAAAAGAAAGAAAAGAAAAGATACAAAATATCCTCACTACATCCCTCATATCAACGCTCCCACTAACAAAATGTCCTATACTAACTTTCCCCCTAAGAATGACTACTTTCATATAACCCAAAACTACTTCTCCTTTTTTGTCACGAGTGACAAAGGGTAGAGTGTCAAATAGACATCTCATCGGTAGAGCTAGCATCTCCATCATCATCATTAGAAGCATCATCGCCATCGACATCATCATCATCGTCATTCTCAACCTTAAAATCAGAAGCCATTGAAGGAGGTGAAGGAGAAGCCTCAAAAGCGAAACCACCCATGGTCGCCTACCGCTGTGCAATACGGCCAATACAAACGTTCACCTGATACAACTCAGTAGTAAGTGCATCAAGGTAAGTATCCATGCACTGCAGCTGCGTCATGATGTCTCTAAGAGTCACATCAGCCATAGAAGAAGAGGGAGCGGATGTGGATGGAGCAGATCGAGATGGAGCCAAACAGGAGGGAGGAGTTGCTGAATCTGACTGTAACAACCTAAACTGTGCCTTACTACATTTAACGGTAGCGGCTATGGCACAAATGTGAGTGAAGTGGTCGGACATAGGAAAAGAGATAGAAAAATGGCGTAAAATTCTCGTGATAGCGGAAGGAAAGATGAGCTTATCACGGGACGCCGAATCCATATAAACATCTAAAATGGAAAGAATAAAATGAAAAGGGAAGTCTATAGTAAGATGCTCAAGAAGGGATAACGAAAACCGAGCATGAGGCTCAGTGATGGAGTTATAATGAGAGAGAGGATGGAGAACGAAACTCATCACCATGTTTATGAATCTAGGACCTTTAGCAAAGGGCTTACTGTTAGGATTAGAGCTTTTAAATCCTATTGTATGATGCTATGTATGACATTATGTATAACTTAATGTTGTGATTAATAAATTTGTTTTATTATTATCTGAAATAAAGGTAACATGAATATTTAGACATTATCATATAGTCCATGAGATACATAGTATGTGATTTAGTCACAAAAGATATAAGTCACAAGTTTTTTGTAAACTCAGAATTTTAATTCGTAGTCGGTGATAAAATTGGGCATTTCATCTGCGAAGACTATAACATATCAACTAAGATGATTTGTCTTGATCATAGAAGTGGAGACTTCTAGTTGATGTGTTGATATGTTTTAAGAATTAAGACATACTGAACTGGATCGCTATGAGATTTATTATTCTCCTAATAACTGTTAAATGAATAATAAATTTCATGACTTCTATTTACATGAACTTTTAATCCTGAAAGAATAATGGACCTGATCATGAAGTGTAGGTTGCTTCTATATATCAGGAGTGAGATCTAAAGTCACGATCAAAACCTCAATGTGTTGGGTAGCCATATTTAGTGTTGATGGAACATATATTCTCAAGATGGAATTCATAATCTCTTAACGGAGATATAAAATATTCCCTTGAGATAAGTTTAATGGGCTTGGTTATTCAGAGTGCTAGACCTAACCACTTTAGTAAGGAGTTACTAAAGTATATATTTATAAAATTAGATTTCATAAATATATGATGAATAACTTAAAGGATTAAACTGGGTACTCAAGGATTAAGATGTAATAATCTTCAAAGTGGCAGTCTATATTCATGACTTTGAATTACTACGAATATTTTATGAAGGGGTTGCACGTATAATAAAGTCTTGGGATATAATTTATTAATAAAGCCTAGAGTGCAATTATATTTATATAGTGCTATTAAATATAATTAATGGTAACTTTGGACTTGTCAAGAGTTGATAGAAAAGCCCAAGGTGTTTGGATTAGTGCCCTAAAATCATATTGTATGATGTTATGTATGATATTATGTATGACATGATGTATGACTTAATATTGTAATTAATAAAGTTGTTTTATTATTATTTATAATAATGATAACATGAATATTCGGACATTATCATATAGTCCATGAGATGCATAGTATGTGATTTATATGATTTAGTCATAGAAGATATAAGTCATAAGTTCTTTGTATACTCAGAATTTTAATTCGTAGTCGGTGATGAAATTGGGCATTTCGTATGCGAAGACTATAACATATCAACTAAGATGATTTGTCTTGATCATGGAAGTGGAGACTTCTAGTTGATATGTTGATATGTTTTAAGAGTTAAGACATATTGAACTGGACCACTATGAGATTTATTATTTTCTTAATGATTGTCAATTGAATAACAAATCTCAAGACTTATATTTACATGAACTCTTAATCCTAAGAGAATAATGGACCTGATCATGAAGTATAGGTTGCTTTGATATATCAAGAATGAAATCTAAAGTAACGGTCAAAACCTCAGTATGTTGGGCAACTACATTTAGTGTTGATAGAACATATATTCTCAAGATGGAATTCATAGTCTCTTAATAGTTTTTTATAATATTCCCTTGAGATAAGTTTAATGAGTTCAGTTATTCAGAGAATTAGGCCTAACCACTTTGGTAAGAAATTACTAAAGTATATATTTATGAAATTGGATTTCATAAATATATGGTGAATAACTTAAAAGGATTAAATCGGGTACTCAAGAATTAAAATGTAGTAATCTTCAAAGTGATAGTCTATATTCATGATTTTGAATTACTACGAATATTTTATGAAGGGGTTGCATGTATAATAAAGTTTTGGGATATAATTTATTAATAAGGCCTAGAGTGCAATTATATTTCTATAGTAGTATTAAATATTATTAATTTTAATTTTGAACTTGTCAAGAGTTGACAGAAAAGCTCAAGGCCCATTGGAGCTAGTGTCTTATTGATTCCTTTTGGTCCCACTTCAAGCTACATGCTAAAACCCAATTGGGAAGATCCAAAAGGCTAGCCCAATTAGAAAATCAGTTATTAGGAAACAAACATACAGAATTTCAAATGACACAACAAGTTTGTGAAATGGTGTGTATGTATGAGTGAAGCCACTCAATTACTCTCCCTTGGAATCTGATGGTGCAAGAAAAACACCAAGTCAATCACTCGTCCATATGGTCGTCCATAGCAATGTTCAGATCTGAGAGCGAGTGTTTAGTACATTCGTCCCTCCTTTACCACCATTCTTCTCCTTCTACACACTCGTCCAATGAAGGACGAGCGGGCTGTGAACCTCGTCCTTCATTAGTGACGGACGAGGTAAATTCTCCAAGAGTTAGACTAAGCACACTTCCAACCAAAAGTTGTATTGCTTGAATCTCAACACAGTTCCCGAAGAGGTGACCTTTGTGATAGTTAAGGAAGTTACCCTCTGAATCCTCCAAACTCTACGACGATTAAGAGAAATAACCGATTTCTAACGCTATATAAAGGCCTTTCTGCGCAGAGGTAAGGGGACTTTTCTCTTTGGTAAAAAGTTTTAGATAAGTTAAGTATTGAGGGCTCTTCTCTCCTTCAATTTACTAATTTTACCATTGAAGAATTAAAGGCCGGCTTCCACCGGTCTTCTTTGCTGATTTCCTTTGGTTTTTCAGGACTCACTCTACTAGATCAAGAGCATCCGAAGATTTTTCAACCCATTGATTCCTTTGAATTTATCAGTTGGCGCCGTCTGTGGGAACTTAATTTATTAAGTTCTATAGTTTCTTTCTCCAATCAAGGGTTGAAATGGTTCGGACAAGATCTAGGGCAACGAGTCCAGGCCCTCAACAAAGCAGGGACGCATCTAGTAACCCTCACCGCGACTGTCAGTCAGCACCCACCATGCAACCACCCTCATTCCAGCATGTGCAATCCATGGCTGCCGCTATGGCAGAGTTAACTCGTCAAAACCAAAAGTTGGTTAGACAACTTGAGTTAAGGAAGCAGCCTCATGAACGGAATGCTAGAGAACGGGCCCAAAGTCAAGAGGAGGAAAGGAATGTTGAAACTGACAATCAGTCAAGAGGTACTGTTTCATGGAGGGTACCTCACTTAGAAAGAGAAATGGATCAAATGAGAAGGGTCATGGACGAGATGAGGGAAAACATGAGGAAAACAAACCCTGTGGAAGACTTAGTTCACAGGACTAATTCCCCTTTTGTGGCGTCCGTCAATGCTCATCCTTTGCCACCTAAGTTCAAGATGCCTCCTCTAGATTCATACGACGAGACGCGAGACCCTTTTGACCATATTGCCACCTTCAAAACTACTATGCATCTTCAAGGGGTTCCGGATGAAATAATGTGCAGAGCTTTTCCTACTACCTTGAAAGGATCAGCACAAGTGTGGTTCAGCAAAATACCTCCTAATACAATGGCGTCCTTTGAAGAGCTGAGCAAGTTGTTCGACAATAATTTCATTGGAGGGCAGAGGCACAAACGTTCTTCGTCTAGTTTGCTAACCATAGAGCAAGGGGAGAATGAGAGTTTGCGGTCCTTCATCACGCGTTTCAACAAGGATGCCTTGGCGGTAGACGAGGTGGATGATAAACTCCTCCTGGCAGTGTTTTATAATGGCGTTCATTCTGATCTATTTATCCATAAGTTATATGAACAGGTGCCTCAAACTATGGCTGAGCTAGTTCATTCAGCCCAGAACTTTATGAATGCAGAGGATGCTATCATAGCCAAGAAGAGGAAGAGAGTTGAGAAGGTTAAAGCCAACACAACGCATCAGTCGGAACAAGGTCCTCGTCCTAAGAGAGGACGGACGGAAGATAAGAGGGATCGAGAAAAGAAAGCAGGCCCTTCAGTACGAAATCAACAGTATACCCCTTTGAACGTGCCACTTGAGCAAGTTCTTATGCAGATTAAAGACGAGCCTTCTTTGAAGTGGCCAGAGAAGATGAAGGGGGATCCCAACAAACGCAATCGGAACAAGTATTGTCATTTCCATAGGGATCATAGGCATGATACAGATGAATGTTTTGATTTGAAGCAGCAAATTGAAAATCTCATCAGGTAAGGAAAGTTGAGGAATTTCCTTGGACGAGACCACAAGGATGAGAAATTGAAAGCAAAGGTAGAGGAGACATCACGACCACCGCTTGGAGAAATAAGGATCATCCTAGGGGGAAGTCCTACAGGACAGTCGTCCAAGTTGAAGAAGGCATATTTGAAAGCAGTACAGAACGTTCAACTCTCTGGACGATTACCAAGTGAGAGAACTACGGACGAGCAGACGATTACCTTCACAGACAAGGATGCAGAGAAAATCCACCACCCCCATGACGACGCTATTGTCATCACTCTCCTTATTGCTGATTACAAGACCAGAAGGGTGTTGATAAACAACGGAAGCTCGACTGATATTTTGTATTATCCAGCCTTTCAGCAAATGAGGTTAGGACGAGACCGGCTGCAACAAGCAAGCTCCCCTCTAGTGGGACTTGGTGGAATGAAGATACAACCTGTGGGCAACATTTTGTTACCAGTGACAGTGGGGGCATATCCGCAGCAAGTTACCAAGGAGGTGAACTTCTTTGTGGTTGATTGTTCATCCTCTTACAATGCCATAATTTGGAGGCCAACTCTAAATAGATGGAAGGCCATAACATCTACATACCACTTGTCAGTCAAGTTCCCGACGGAGTATGGGATAGGCCAAGTACAGGGAGACCAACTAACGGCAAGAGAGTGTTATCTGGCCATGTTGGCTGCGGACGAGCAAATTCAAACAATGACTATTGAAGAAAAGAAAGTTGTGGCAGAACCTATTGAAGCATTGGAAGATGTTTCTTTAGATGATAATAACCCAGAGAGGTGTAACAGGATTGGGGCAGATTTGGAAGCAAATATCAAGAAAGATCTCATTTGTTTTTTGAGAAGAAATAGGGATGTGTTTGCATGGAGTCACGAAGATATGCCGAGCATAGATCCCAGTGTCATTACCCACCGTCTGAGTGTATGCCCTTCCTCCAAACCAATGCAACAAAAGAAGAGGGTGTTTGCCCCAGAGAGAGACAATGCTGTTAAGGAGGAAGTTCAGAAGCTGATTATGGCGAAGTTCATTCGAGAGGTATACTATCCTGAGTGGTTGGCCAACGTAGTTATGGTCAAAAAGGCGAATGGCAAGTGGAGAATGTGTGTTGATTTCACTGACCTAAACAAGGCTTGCCCAAAGGATAGTTACCCATTACCACGCATTGATCAGCTGGTAGATTCTACTACGGGCCACAAATTACTCAGTTTCTTGGACGCTTTCTCTGGGTACAATCAGATTCAGATGGACAAAGCAGACCAAGAGAAGACGTCCTTTATCACCAGTCAGGGATTATTTTGTTATGAAGTGATGCTTTTCAGTTTGAAAAATGCTGGGGCAACATACCAATGGTTGGTCAATCATATGTTTCGTCCACAGATCGGGCGGAATATGGAAGTCTATATAGACGACATGTTAGTAAAAACTCAGGACGAAGAAAGGCATCTGGACGACTTGCAGGAAACATTCAATACATTGAGGCATTATCATATGAAGTTAAACCCTAGCAAATGTGCTTTTGGAGTATCATTAGGAAAATTCCTGGGGTTTATGGTCTCTTACAGAGGAATCGAAGCAAACCCTGATAAAATCCACGCAATACTAAATATGAAGCCTCCGAGCAGTGTTAAAGAAGTCCAATCACTTACCGAGCAAGTCGCCGCCCTCAACAGGTTTGTTTCTAAAGCTACTGACAAGTGCCTGCCATTTTTTAAGGTTCTTAAAAAAACATTTGAATGGAATGATGAGTGTCAGAAAGCATTTGAAGATTTGAAGACATACCTCACCAAGGCCCCTTTGTTAAGCCCGTCCATGCAAGGGGAAGAGTTGTATTTATATCTGGCAGTTACCCCACATGCTGTGAGTTCGGCATTAGTGAGAGAGGAAGACAAGGTACAAAGGCCTGTGTACTATACCAGCAGAGCACTGAGGGGAGCAGAAGGACGATATCCGTTGATGGAGAAATTGGCTTTTGCATTGATAACAGCCTCCAAAAAGCTAAGGCATTACTTTCAAGCCCACATCATTAATGTCATGACAGATCACCCACTCAAGAAGGCAATGAACAAATTAGAGGCTGCAGGACGTTTGATCCAATGGGCCGTCGAGCTCAGTGAGTTTGACATAAAGTATCAACCGAGGCATGCCATAAAAGCTCAAGCTCTGGCAGATTTCATTGCAGAGTTTACTTTGTATTGTGACGAGATGGGTGAGAAGGAAAGCATTAAGTGGGTGGTTTATGTGGATGGCTCGTCTACACAATACGCAGGAGGAGTAGGTGTGGTGTTACAATCTCTAGAAGGAGACAAATTAAAACACAAGGTTCGTTTGCAGTACCAGAAAACTAATAATGAAGCCGAGTATGAAGCTCTTCTCAGAGGGATGGAATTGGCCAAGTCCGTTGAAGCAGAGTCACTCCTCGTCCTGGGAGATTCTCAGCTAATCATAGGCCAAGTGAATGGCGTGTTTGAAGCCAAGGAAGAGCGGATGAGGAAGTATCTAAACAGAGTGATACGCCTTGTAAAAAAGTTTGAGGAAGTGAACTTCGTTCAGATCCTAAGGGAAGAAAACATGGAAGCTGATGCTTTGGTGAAAGAGGCCTCAGCGAGTGAAGCCATAGACGAAATTGATAAAATTCAATATATGCCAAGTATAGACATCTCAGAAGTACAACAGGTAGAAGGCAGGACAAGTTGGATAACTCCAATTGTGTCGTACCTGAAAGACGGACGACTCCCAGAAGAGAAGGACGAAGCAAGAAAGCTGAGGGTAAGGGCAGCCAGGTACGTTCTAATGGACGAGATTCTTTATAAAAGAGGTTTTTCCCAGCCTTATCTAAGGTGTTTGGCACCGGACGAAACAAACTACATAACAAGGGAAATCCACGAAGGAGCGTGTGGCAATCACTCAGGAGCCAGATCACTCGTCCACAAAATCGTCCGTGCAGGGTATTATTGGCCTAGCATGCAAGCTAACGCTAAGGCCTACGTCAAGGTCTGCGACCAATGCCAGAGGTTCAACAACGTCCCCAGGCAACCATCAGAGTATTTGACTCCAATGACGGCCCCCTGGCCTTTTGCATAATGGGGACTAGACATTCTGGGTCCATTCTCACTGGGCGTGAGACAAATGAAATTCCTCGTAGTTGGTATTGATTATTTTACCAAGTGGGTAGAAGTGGAACCCTTAGCTAACATTACGCAACAGAATGTCAAAAACTTCGTGTGGAAGAACATTGTGTGCAGATTTGGAGTACCCAGGGTGCTGATATCGGACAACGGACGACAATTTGATAATGCACTTTTTAGAGATTTTTGCCTACATTTTGGAATCCAAAATCACTACTCCTCACCAGCCCACCCACAAGCTAACGGCTAAGCAGAAGTTGCAAACCGATCCTTGCTAAAGTTGATCAAGACTCGGCTTGAGGTGGCTAAGGGAGTATGGCCAGATGAGTTATCAGGTGTTTTGTGGGCATATAGGACGACTGCGAGAACTCCTATAGGGGAGACTCCTTTCAAGCTAGCCTATGGAGCAGAAGCGGTCATACCTGCAGAAGTGCATATGGCTAATCATAGAGTGGCGGCGTATCAAGACAAAGATAATGAGGAGCAACTCCGTTTGAACCTTGATCTCATAGACGAGGTAAGGATGGACGCTGAACAAAGGATGGCAAGGTACAAAAACCTTATGGCTAGGCAGTATGATGCAATGGTGAAGCCAAGGCGTTTCAGAGTAGGAGACCTCATTCTGAAAAGGGTTTCCCTAACAAGAAAGAACCCAACTCCCGGGAAGTTGGGACCAAATTGGGAAGGCCTCTACAGAGTCGTCAACTGCAAAAGACAAGGGTCCTATTACTTGGAAGCACTGGATGGGAGGAAGTTAGAGCATCCTTGGAATGTGGAGCACATGAGGAAGTACTATCAATAAAATGCAAGCGTAGATGAACATGACTTCGAACGAGTCTGAAGACTACATAAACTATTCTACATAAAAGACTTTATTTAATTTGTCTTGTTGTTGTGTTAAGGACAAGTTTATGGTTTGGTTTGTGTTTGGTTTTCTTTTAAGGCAGGCATTAGTTTCTTAAAACATGCCTCGTCTATGAACACTGTATTGTGAACAATATTTGTGGAATGTACATTATGTTGTGTAAATCCATGATTCAAGCACTGCTTTTTGTTCATGATGACTTGAAAACAGCTGAAAAGCTCAAAATGAGAAAATTCTCTGGACGCAGAGATGTAATCTCAAGTTTTCCTTCTAAGGATGAAATAAAGCACTCTCGTCCAAAGCTAAGGACGAGATAGAGCTGGCACATCAAATCACAAGCAAAACCAGGGCATGCTCGTCCATAAAATGGGGGAGGATAGAAAATAAACAACCTGACCATACCATGGACGAGGGACAACATGGGTGTTTTGAACTTGTTTAAATCACCTATTTCAAAGAAGAGGGTGTCTCTTGGACGAGATAAAAGCACAGGCAAGTCTAAGGACGAGTAGTGCCTATTTACTTAAACCATTTCGAGTGAAGTTTTGTTATCATTTTACACGGATAAATTACACTCAAGTGAGAATTCCAATAAAAATGGTTTGAGTTTGTGCATAAAATATAGACGAGTAAAACAAAATCAAGTATAGAAAATAAACACTCGTCCATGCACATAAAGCAAACAGTACACATTTAATTGTTTATGAGGGCGGACTAGAAACGTCCTAAACACCCTTTTAACTGTTTTATCAAGATTCGTCCTTAAACATAGACGAATTGAATGTATTTGAGTTACATATATTTTCTTAAAAAAAAAAGAGAACTAAACTCAAACATAATAAATGTCATCAGTGTTTTCTAAACTGAGTCTGGATTGGGGTCGTCCTGAGGCTGAGTTGTGGCGTCGTCCTCTATGTTGGCGTCTTCAGAGTCAAGACCAAGGAAAGAGCTAGTGGTGGCAAGGTTCAGATTCAGCACGATGGAGCTGAAGTCCACATCAGGGAATTTCTCAGTAGCGTCCATCCTGAAGTCTTCAAACCCTGCTGCGTAGTTGGTGTCCAAAGCATCTGTATATTGCTTGGATGCTTTAAACTCAGCCACTGCATCTTCCTTAGCCTTGGAAAGGAGAATGCTTTGCTTGTCGATCTTCTTTTGCAAGTCTTCAAGACGAGCATCTTTCTCTACGGCATTAACCTTCAACTCCTCAACCAAAGCTTTAAGATCCTTCGCCTCCTCCGTCGTCTTGGTAGCCACCTTGGCCCATTGCCTAGCATCTTTTTTTAGCTCATGTATCCTCGTCTCCAGTAAAATCCTCGTCTTGTCCAACCCAGTGGCCTGTCTGGACGCAGCTATGAACTTAGACATGCCCTGGAAAAAGTCAACAATAAAACAGGTTTAGATTAAACAAAAAGAAAAAGAAGAAAAATGTACATTTAGTCAAGACGAGAGAAAAAGTTTTACCTTGAAGAGGTCATGAACACCAGAGTGTTCAAAGTCCTTCAAGGACATGTCATAGCAGACGTTAATGTCCTCGTCCGTCACAGCACTTTTAAAATGCTCCCAGGCCAAGTCTTCATTTTCAATGATATTAGAGAGGGCCCTTTGGGATGGTTGAGACGAGGAAGGCGCAGTTTTGGACGGAGGGGTCTTAGACGGAGTAGACTCCACAGGAGTGGACGAGTCAACCTCATGAACTTTGGTAAGTTGTTGAGAGGACGGAGTGGGCTTGATCACCTGGGACGAGCCATGCTTAACTTTTTTACCTCCCCTGCTGGGGAGGTTCTCCAGGTCCAAGTTTTTGGAGATAGTTTTCCTTTTTTCCCCAACAGTGGGACGAGCCTGGCGTTCAAACTCAGGACGGTTCCCTTCTACACCTACTTCCTTCCCCTTGTTACCTCTCATGGTTGCCATTCTTGTAAAGGGACGAAGAGGATTTACTTAGAAAAATGAAGATAAAAGATGTAAGGAATGCAAAAATCTAAGGAATGCAAAAGAATTTACTTACTTTTTCTCACTGTGATCTCGTGTGCAAGGGCAATATCAGATGGGTTAGGACCTAAACCCCACTTAGCTAGTCGTCTAAGGGTGACCAAAGAGTGGAAATCCCTGTCTACATGTAGACGAGCCCTGTGGACGCGGTCATGGTGCAACTTGCTCAAAGTAGGTCGTCCAACAGCTGTAATAAAATAAACCAAGATTAAATGAGTTAATAAGTGAAAAGCAACTAAAAAGAAGGGGAAAGCTAAGGGACTTACCCTCAGGACGAAGGTTCCCTAGGTCCCCAGTAAAACGACCAAAAGAATCCCGGCCAACGTCTATAGGATTTCCAGCCCAAAATCCAGAGACGAAGAAAAACTCCGTCTTCCATTTTCTGTCATACGAGGCCAAGGATTTCACCAATCTAAAGTCTTTACTCCTGGCTGTGAATTGATAAAAGCCAAGAGATTGATGAATCTCGGAAGGTTTATAGCAATAGAGGAACTCGTCCACATTAATAGGACGATCCCCTCCAAACACTTCCCTCCACAAAATTTGCATAGAGACGATTAACCTTCATGCATTTGGGTTGAACTGACACACCCCTAAACCTAACCTAAATAGCAGTTCTCTAGTAAAAGAATTTAAAGGAAATCTAAGACCTCCAAGAAGGTAGGCCTCGTATACACCTATTCCAAAATGAGGGTTGCAACACCACTCTCCACGGACGGGTAATCTAGGATTAAACTCGTCTGGGATTTGGTACCACTCCCTAAGGTTGTTTAATTTTTCCTCGTCCGTCTTTGAAGGGATATCTACAGCACAGCTATATACAGTTACCTCCGTCTCGTCCAAAGGATTGGACGGAGGGATGGAAGACAAGGTACCTACTTGGGACCCTACAGTTTTCCTAAGTTGTTTTTGTATTTCTTCTAAAGGAACCCCAGGGACCCTTGAGACACACTCCTCGTCAGTAGTGAAACCCTACTGCTACTACTACTAGTATCACTAGAGTTATTACTACTCCCGTCGTAATACTCGTCTATGGCTTTTTCTGTACCATCACTAGACGAGGAAATGGTGATTCCTGACATTTTCTAAAAAAGAAATTTTTGAAAACCTCAAAAGACGAGGAGAGAGGGAATACCTGGATCTAGGACGCACTGAAACTATGGACGCAAGAAAGTCTTAGACGAGGCTCTAGACGAGGGATGTCAAGGAGGAAAAATCTCAGAAGTAAGAGGGTAATGGGGGCATTCCACTATATATAGATGGTTGACCTGAGCATATGAAACGACACGACCAATCAGACACTGACACGTGGCATTCGTCTCGAAAAAATGAATCGACGAAATGAATCACCAATTACATTGTGACGCGTGGCATCTCTGATTATTAGAAAAAGCTCATACGTCCAGAGAAGTAAATTACTACATGTCCTTGGACGACACATGGACAAGGGGGTAACTGATGGTGCAAGAAAAACACCAAGTCAATCACTCGTCCATATGGTCGTCCATAGCAATGTTCAGATCTGAGAGCGAGTGTTTAGTACATTCGTCCCTCCTTTACCACCATTCTTCTCCTTCTACACACTCGTCCAATGAAGGACGAGCGGGCTGTGAACCTCGTCCTTCATTAGTGACGGACGAGGTAAATTTACCAAGAGTTAGACTAAGCACACTTCCAACCAAAAGTTGTATTGCTTGAATCTCAACACAGTTCCCGAAGAGGTGACCTTTGTGACAATTAAGGAAGTTACCCTCTGAATCCTCCAAACTCTACGACGATTAAGAGAAATAACCGATTTCTAACGCTATATAAAGGCCTTTCTGCGCAGAGGTAAGGGGACTTTTCTCTTTGGTAAAAAAATTTAGATAAGTTAAGTATTGAGGGCTCTTCTCTCCTTCAATTTACTAACTTTACCATCGGAGAATTAAAGGCTGGCTTCCACCAGTCTTCTTTGCTGATTTCCTTTGGTTTTTCAGGACTCACTCTACTAGATCAAGAGCATTCGGAGATTTTTCAACCCATTGATTCCTTTGAATTTATCAGAATCTAATTGAGAGACTACACATCTTGGGCGTTAGTGGAATTGGAGTAAAGATTGAAAGTGTTCTTGAGAACTTTTGATCTTTGGTTTTGAAATTCACTGTCAAGAGTTGACAGAAAAGCTCAAGGCCCATTGGAGCTAGTGTCTTATTAGTCCCTTTTGGTCCTATTTCAAGCCACATGCTAAAGCCCAATTGGGAAGATCCAAAAGGCTAGCCCAATTAGACAATCAGTTATTAGGAAAGAAACATACAGAATTTCAAATGACACAACAAGTTTGTGAAATGGTGTGTATGTATGAGTGAAGCCACTCAATTACTCTCCCTTGGAATCTGATTGAGAGACCACACATCTTGGGCGTTAGTGAAATTGGAGTGAAGATTGAAAGTGTTCTTAAGAACTTCTGATCTTTGGTTTTGAAATTCACTGCACCAAGGTACACTCTCTTGTTCTATATTCTGAAACTTACTTTTTGCATGTTATCAATTCTAAATGAAGTAGATCCGTTATTTTTCCGCTGCGTATATGAGTATTTCCAACAATTGGTATCAGAGCGGTCTTCATTTTCGAATCTGTATAATATGTTTAGTGAGTTTTAGAATTGGAGAAAACTATTTTCATTGTTGTGAAAATTATGCAGTCAATTTTCTACATATTATAGTTTTTGAAACTATTGTTTGATTAAAACTGATTTTGATGTTATAATGTTGTTTAAGTTTGATTTTAACCATGTAAAATTGAATTTTAACACTTTAACAACAATGAAATTCTAGTTTTAATCTTAATCTCATCGTTTTTTATGATTAAGAATGTGTTTTATTCATTAGAAACGTCAAAAACGGTTAAACAGAAAAACGGCTATTTCTGGGTTTTTTCGCGACTAGCAAGTCGCGAGATAAATCGCGAGTGAGTTGCCAAAGTCTCTGGATGAATCTCGCGACTGGAGTCTCACGACTGGGCAAGTCGCCAGTGAGTCACCAAAACTCGCGACTAGTTCTGGCAACTGGGCGAGTCACGAAAACCAGTCGCCAAAAATTCTGACACTTGTTTATTACATGTACAAAGTGCAAGGCTATGTGTAATTAGTTTATATATGTATTAAACAATTAAAAACCTTTCTTTTAAAACATCTAGTGGGAGAGAGATACAAGGGTTGGATCTCATGTCTTCTATTATTAGTTCATAGTAGTGTAAGGTAAGCACCTTGTCTTGGTGTATATGCCTCGCGATCCCAAAGGAGAGTGTTTACTTCATAGTACTACAAGATTGAACTTTTCCATTTAAAGTAGTGTGGACAAGTTTAAAGGAGGGTGTTTTGTTCAATGGTACTACAAGTTTAAACACAATAAAGGGAGATGAAATGTGGCTACACATGATTCTAGATAATGGTGTACACTAGACTAAGTGTAATGTTAACCTTCCAAAGGAGCTATGTCATTATTACTTAGAGGCTAAAGGTAATACGGCATATTATTAGTGTTTGATAAGAGTTATCATGATAGCACTAACAATGAGAATAGTTCTCAATCAATTAATGTTTTTATAATAAACTTGCTACCAAGGAATTATAGACATGGATTGGGTTGTCGTTGCATATATTATTTTATGGTTTTATTAAGGTCCATATTATATGTTTATATGCTAAATAGATAATGTCCAGTTTACTTATTATATTCATGTTTATTATTTTCAGATTTGTTCATGGCATCATTTAGCCCACTTGTTACTATTCTTAATCAAAATAAACTAACTGGATCCAACTATGTTGACTGGAAAAGAAATTTGGATATAGTTCTCACTATTGAAGAGCACAAATATGTGCTTACTAAACCATGTCCTAGTTTTCCTTCATTAGATGCTCCTCCTGAGGAAAAATAATGATATAATCGTTGGCAGAAATCTAATGAGATGGCCAAGTGCTACATCCTAGCATCTATCTCAAATGTTCTACAGCATCAAATGCAGGATGTAGAACTAGCTTTGGACATTATGCTAAGTCTGAAAGAGATGTTTGGTGAGCTAGGCCATTCTGCAAGGCAAGAAACCATGAGACAAATTTATAATACCAACATGGTTGAAGGTAGTTCAGTAAGGGAGCATTGTCTTACAATGATTTCCAATATGAATTCATTGGAGGTTTTAGGTGTCGATATTGATGGAGAATCCCAAGTAGATATGATACTCCAGTCACAACCGAAATTATTCAATGAATTCAGACTCAATTATAATATGAACAAAAAGATTTACTCTTTGTCTGAATTAATGAATGAGTTGGTAGCGGCGGAAGGCATCCTTGGTACTTCTAGTGTTGAAGCCAATATGGGTGAAGTTTTTACTTCTCAACCTAAGTCGAAAGGCAAGGGTAAGAAGAAGAAGAAGAAGAAGGAATTCACCAAGCAAGATGGTAAACAAATTGCCTTAGGGGTTGCTAACAAAGAAAAGAAGCTCAAAGAAAAATGTTTCCATTGTGGTGAGAAAGGACATTGGAAGAGAAATTGTCCAAAATTCAAGGCTGCCAAAAATAAGGGTATGAATAGTTCATTCCTCCTTGAAATATGTTTGGTACAAAATCCCACAAATTCCTGGTGTGTGGATTCAGGTTGTATTAATCATATCTGCAATTCTTTGCAGGGGTTCCAGGAGACCAGAAAGCTTAATGAAGGGGAATTGCTTACTTTGGCTGATGGGAGCAAGATTCCAGTTGTAGCTGTTGGTGTTTATAATTTAATTTTTGAGTCTAGAGTTTTAATATTGGAAGATTGTTTATATGTACCTAATGTTCGTAGGAATTTAATTTCTGCAACTTATTTAGGTAAACATGGATATTGTGTTATCCTTAAAGACAATGTTGTAATAAAGAAGGGTAAAATATTTATCTGTTCTGGCAATATTGTGGATGGTCTTTATATTTTAACTCCTGATAAGCATGAATTATATAATTCTGAATTAGATAATAACTCTCATGTAAAATCATTAAAGAGAAAGTTTCCTTCTACTAATGATGCATATCTTTGACACTTGCGTTTGGGTCATATTAATCCAAACAAAATTCAAAGACTGATCAAAGATGGACTCCTAGAGCCATTGGACTTTGATGAATTTCTAGTTTGTGAATCTTGTTTGGAGGGCAAAATAACCAAATGACCTTTTAATGCAAAAGGTAGAAAAGCCCAAGAGTTGCTTAAATTAGTTCATATGGATGTTTGTGGTCCTATGTCAACTTAAGTAAAAGGAGGTTATGACTTCATCACTTTTACCGATGACTACTCAAGATATGGTTATGTGTACCTAATGAGACGGAAGTCCGAAGCCTTTGAAAAATTCAAAGAGTTTATGGCCGAAGTTAAGAATCAATTAGGTAAACGCATAAAAGCCATTCGATCTGATCATGGTGGCAAATACCTTCTCGGGGATTTCAAGGATTACTTAACTCAAAATGGGATCATATCCCAATTAACTGCACCTGGAACTCCCCAACAGAATGGTGTAGCAGAAAGAAGGAATAGGACTCTTTTAGAAATGGTTAGGTCCATGATGAGTTACTCAACTTTACTAGTTTCTTTTTGGGGATATGCACTAAAAATTGCAGTGCATATTTTGAATTTAGTTCCATCAAAATATGTTCCCAACACACCTAAGGAATTGTGGAGTGGGCGTAAGCCTAGTATGAAATATCTCCACATTTGGAGATGTCTAGCACATGTGTTGAAATGGAAGTCTGATAAATTGGAATCTAAAACCGAAGTATGCATGTTTTTAGGGTATTCAAAAGAAACAAAGGGTTATTTATTCTATAATCATAAAGATAACAAAGTGTTTGTTAGCATACATGCCAAATTTTTGGAAAATGATTATATGAATAATTTTGATCCTAGAAATAAAGTTGTTTTAGCTGAAATGAATGAACCTGTAGTTGAACAACCAATAGATGAAACTAAGGATGATGTGGTTGTATTGGATACACCACAAGATACTACTCATGAGATGTCTAGTACACCGATGCCTCGTCATAGTGGGAGGAATGTTAGGCCACCTATAAGGTTTATAGGTTTGGGAAAAACTCATGAAGCTATCTCAGAAGAGGCCAAAACCGATCCTTACACTTACGAAAAAGCAATGAATGATATAGATGCACATCATTGGGTGAAAGCTATGAAATCTTAATTAGATTCCATGTATTCCAATCAAGTTTGGGATCTTGTAAGGGCGCCTAACGGCATTAAACCTGTTGGTTACAAATGGGTTTATAAGAGAAAGAGAGGGATAGATAGAAAGGTTGAAACCTTTAAAGCAAGGCTAGTGGTGAAAGGGTATACACAAAAATAAGGTATTGATTATGAAGAAACTTTTTCACTAGTAGCAATGCTTAAATCTATCAGAATTCTCTTATCCATTGCTGCTCATTATGATTATGAGATTTGGCAAATGGATGTCAAGACTGCTTTTCTAAATGGCAATCTTAAAGAGGAAATCTATATGATGCAACCAGAAGGTTTCATAGATAAGAACCAAGAGCATATGGTATGCAAATTGAAAAAGGCTATTTATGGACTTAAGCAAGCATTTAGGTCATGGAACATCAGATTTGATCAAGCAATCAAATTATTTGGTTTTGAACAAAATCTTGATGAACCATGTGTGTACAAAAGAAATCAAGATAAAGTGATAATGTTCCTAGTACTTTATGTAGATGATATTCTACTCATTGGAAATGATGTAGGGGTAATGTCATCTGTAAAAGTTTGGTTGTCAAGTCAATTTGATATGAAGGACTTGGGTGAGGGTAACTTTATTCTAGGGATCAAGCTTTGGCAAGATCGCAAGAATAAGATGTTAGGCTTATCACAAGCTAGATATATAGATAAGGTTCTAGAACAGTTTAGCATGCAAAACTCTAAGAAATAATTACTTCCTTTTAGACATGGAGTTCCTTTGTCTGATGACCAAAGGCCTAAGACTCAAGAGGAAGTAGATATAATGAGACAAGTTCCTTATGCTTCTGCAATAGGAAGTCTCATCTATGCTATGCTTTGTACTAGACCAAATATTTGTTATTTAGTTGACATGGTTAGTCGATATCAATCAAATCTAGGATCAAATCATTGGCAAGCTGTAAAGCATATTCTCAAGTATCTATGGAGAACGAGAGATTATATGCTTGTTTACCAGTGTGTGGATTTGATACCCATTGGCTATACATATTCGGATTTTCAATCGGATGTAGATTTCAGAAAGTCCACATCAAGATGTGTTTTCACCTTGGGAGGTAGAGCCATAACATGGAGAAGTGTCAAGTAATCTTGTATTGCGGACTCTACCATGGAAGAAGAATATGTTGCTACTTGTGAAGCAGCAAAAGAAGCTGTATGGCTCAATAAATTCCTTTCTGACCTTGGTGTACTGAGAATGAAACAAGTTCCCATCACATTGTTTTGTGACAATAGTGGTGCAGTTGCACAATCAAAAGATCCAAGGAATCACAAGAAAGGAAAGCATATTGAGAGAAAGTACCACATCATTAAAGATATTATTGCTTGTGGAGATGTGGTGGTAGTAAAGATTGAAAGTGTAAATAATCTAGCAGATCCCTTTACCAAAACCTTACCTCAAAGGACCTTCGAGTCACATTTGGAGGGAATGAGAGTTAGATTAGTGCACAATAGTCTTTAGGAAAAGTGGGAGATTGTTGGGATTAGTGCCCTAGAATCCTATTGTATAATGTTATGTATGATATTATGTATGACATTATGTATGACATAATGTATGGCTTAATATTGTAATTAATAAAGTTGTTTTATTATTATCTAAAATAATGATAACATGAATATTCGAACATTATCATATAGTCCATGAGATGCATAGTATGTGATTTATGTGATTCAGTCATAGAAGATATAAATCACAAGTTCTTTGCAAACTCAGAATTTTAGTTCGTAGTCGGTGATGAAATTGGGCATTTCATCTGTGAAGACTATAACATATCAACTAAGATGATTTGTCTTGATCATGGAAGTGAAGACTTCTAATTGATATGTTGATATATTTTAAGAATTAAGACATATTGAACTGGACCGCTGTGACATTTATTATTCTCCTAACGACTGTCAATTGAATAACAAATCTCACGATTTATATTTACATGAATTCTTAATCCTGAGATAATAATGGACCTAATCATAAAGTGTATGTTGTTTTGATATATCAAGAGTGAGATCTAAAGTAACGGTCAAAATCTTAGTATGTTGGGCAACCACATTTAGTGTTGATGGAACATATATTCTCAAGATGGAATTCATAGTCTCTTAATGGAGATGTAAAATATTCTCTTGAAATAAGTTTAATGGGTTTAGTTATTCAGAGAGTTAGGCCTAACCACTTTGGTAAGAAATTACTAAAGTATACATTTATGAAATTGGATTTCATAAATATATGGTGAATAACTTAAAAGGATTAAATTGGATACTCAAGGATTAAGATGTAGTAATCTTCAAAGTGACAGTTTATATTCATGACTTTGAATTATTACAAATATTTTATGAAGGGGGTGCATGTATAATAAAGTATTGGGATATAATTTATTAATAAAGCCTAGAGTGCAATTATATTTTTATAGTAGTATTAAATATAATTAATGGTAACTTTGGACTTGTCAAGAGTTGACAAAAAAGCCTAAGACCCATTGGAGCTAGTGTCTTATTAGTCCCTTTTGGTCCCACTCTAAGCCACATACTAAAACTCAATTGGAAATGTCCAAAAGGATAGCCTAATTAGACAATCATTTATTAGGAGAGAAACATACAGAATTTCAAATGACAAACAAGTTTGTGAAATGGTGTGTATGTATGAGTGAAGCCATTCAATTACTTTCCTTTGGAATCTGATTGAAAGACCACACATCTTGGGCATTAGTGGAATTGGAGTGAAGATTGAAAGTGTTCCTGAGAACTTCTGATCTTTGGTTTTGAAATTCACTACACCAAGTAATCTCTCTTGTTCTATATTCGTAAACTTACTTTATGCATGTTATCAATTCTAAATGAAGTAGATCCGTTATTTTTCCACTGCGTATATGAGTATTTCCAACACAAGTCCCATTGGAGCTAGTGTCTTATTGGTCCCTTTTGGTCCCACTCCAAGCCACACACTAAAGCCCAATTGGAAAGGTCCAATAGGCCAGCCCAATTAGATAATCAGTTAAATATAAAAAGAGAGACATACATAATTTTTTATTAGAAAGAAAGAGAGACATCATTGTAAAATGGTGTGTATGTGTGCGTGAAGCCACTCCATTATTCTCCCTTGGAAACTAATTGAGAAACCACACTTCTTGGGCGTAAAGTGGAATTGGAGTGAAGATTAAAAGTGTTCCCAAGTACTTATAATCTTTTGTTTTGAATTTCACTACACCAAGGTACACTATCTTGTTCTTAAATTCTGAAATTTACATGGTGCATGTTATCAATCATGAATGAAATAGATCCATGTTTATTGCTTCCGTTGTGTGTTTTGTATGAGATACAAAATCAGATTTTCCAACACTTACATGGTATAAACTGACGCTCACCCTAATCATAAGGGCGCTCGTAGAAAGCAGACATGAGCTCATCCTTGGACACAGTCCTCAGACGCTCACAACTAGGATAATTAGGAAACTCTACCTTAGGAACTCGAAGCACATCTGCAACAAGTTGCAGTGTGACTGGAAAGTACGTACCTCGAATGCGAGTGAAGAAGTGAGGTACAGAATGATCAATTCCATGCATATTGGAGTAAAACTCCTATATAAGCACGGAAGGACAGGTGATCGAGACGTCACACAATGACTTTCATCCCCGACTATAAATGACATTAGGAGGGTCAGTGTCGACAAAGTCTACCAGAATAAGCATCCTCATCACGGAACCGAAGATGAGAGAGAGTAGGATCAGACGGAGATGATGCCCTAGAACGAAGAAGGTTCTGAGACGGAGCAGATTTACGCTTAGGTGCCATAGACACAACTAACGTAAACAAAAAGAGAGAGAGATAAAGAGACAATCAGAAAAGATCCAAAACAGTTCAAATATAGTAGGTATATTGAAAAGAGAGTATGTATGCATGGAAAATGCATGAACATGTGACATGCAAAGAAAATTGCATCATGAGCTTAGCCTAATCCAATCCTACCAGCACACAATCAACTTACACACATCTAAATGCATGATAATACTGTTATAATGCTAATGTGATGCAATGCATGAGATTTTAAACTCATTTAAATGAAAACCCATCCCAAAATTTTAACAATAACTCATCAATGTTGAAAAACCCCAAATTTTTTCAAAAACCCCAAAACCTAGGTTTCAAAACATGAAAATGAGAGATTAGAAGCTTACCAATTGAAGGAAAACTTGAAAAAGCTTGAAGAACCTTTAGGAACAAGTATGGAGTGAGTGAGAGAGGTTAGGGATGAGAGAACATGAAGCTATCGAGAGAGAGATCGAGTGAAATGAAAAACTAGATCGCACAGAACCTTTAAATAGAGGTTCACTAAATCTCGGCAGATACAGGTTTCAAGCAATCTGTAGAGAAAGGTGTCGAGAAAAACAACATTAACAGATGAAGATATCAATAAGGTGTCGAGGAACAAAGCAAAGACATAAGAACAGAAGCTCAATCGATCCACCAGCTGTCGAGAAGCTATCGAGAGGTCAAAAACTTTCTTGATCGATCCACTAAGTGTCGAGAAGCTTTTGAGATTGTGATAAGAAAAAGCTGAGGAGCTCGATAGATAGTTCGGTGTCGAGGAGCTGTGGAGGAGCTATCGAGCTAGCTTTAAAAAACAGTTTTTTCAAGAAGTGAAAAAAATAGACATAAATGCAATCAAGCATACAACTCTACCAATGATCCAATCAACATTTTAATCTCTCAAAATCATCTCTCAACAATAATTTTAAGCACGTGGATCCCAAAAAAATACACACACACACACACATACAACAAGTCTAACCAATTTTATATTTCAAAAACAAGTCAAGACAGTTTAGTGAGCATACATTAACACATGTATACCTTGCGATATCCAAATCACATTGTACCTGCACATGTATCGAGAGTAGAAAAGAATATTGCGTGTTGCGTGTGAAAAACATTGCAAGATTGTATAAGTGTATACATGTTATGACGATTTGAGATATGAGAAAATCACTTTAACTCACACACAATCATAATTGTTTGATAAGGACTATCACCTTTAAGATACATCCTATAACTCCCACATCTCCTAGAATACACGCTTGCAATCATATTTAAAGCATTTTTTATCTTTTTGCTTTTTATTTTTCTTTGCATATTTTTCTTTTAATAAGCATTTCATGCATGGGCATATAAGAGAGAGAAAAGAAATACCCAATGATATTTGACATTCCAATTTTGCTATACCGAAACACACAAATTTCATTGGCATTGCATTTTTGCTATGCCGAAGCATACAGATGTCATTTCATGATTGGCAAGTAACAGTGGTGAGATGGTTATTTACGTCTTTCTCTTAGGATTTTCTAGTCATTCCCATCAAAAAAAGTGATACGAGTGTTAAGTACAAGAGATCACTTAATCTTACTCATCACAAACAAGAGTTACAAAGTTCACTTGTTTATTTGTGCATAGAGATGCTCATCTAAACTATAAAAGATACAAATTTTAAAAAACTTTGTTTTAATGGCCATCCAAGGTACACAAGTACCAATGTACACAAAACACACACAGTTTTTGTATTTTTTTTTTATTTTTCAATTTTTTTATTTATTTATTTTCATATCAAAAACAAAATAAATAAAACTGAAAAAAAAAATAAAAACAAAAACATGTTAAACAAAGCAAAGCAAAGAAAAAACTAGACTGGCTCAAAATAAAAGCAAAACACACAAGTTATGCAAAAACAAAAACATGAAGAGAGAAAAGAGAGTGTAGAATCACTTGGAACCCTTTTCCTTCCACACCTTGGAGGAACCTTTTCTTTGATTAAACCCTTAAACCAGGGGTAAGGGGGAAGAATTGAAGCCGTTCAAGTTCGAAAGGAAAATGAGGGCTTTGGGAAGATCTCCAAGAGGAGCAAGAGAGGATTGAAGTTAATTCTGGCTTTCAGATGCTATCATATTGTTGCTCTATTAAGTGGCTAACCACTTATAGTAATTTGGTCGAGTATGACCAGCAACTCCACAATGATGATAGAGATGCTGCTTCTTCTGTTTAGGCATTTGAGAGTTAGCTTTCTTAGCCCTAGGGTTTCTAACATCTTTCTTATCTTGCGTAGGGGGTGCTTCTAAGATAGATTTACCCTTGTCTATGTTCTCACTAGCTAAATCAGTTTTAACATTATTGTTCTCAATTTCAACATTATTAGCAAGAGGAACAAAACAGTAGTACTAGTAGAAGCAATATTAGAGGAAGAAAGACCATACCCTAAACCTATTCGATCCGAAGCAGATTTCTGAATGCTGAGTATCTCATCAAGTTTCGCACTTGAAGTCCTCTCCAATTGAGCTCTGACTTGAAATAGTTCTGCTTCAAGCTTCTTGGTCTTCTCAGCCAAGAAATTGTTCTTAAATCTCAATGCTCTAATAGTCTGATTAGCCTCATCAAACTTTGTGGACAACTTTTCACGGTCAAGTTCCACATCACTTGGGTTCTTGGTGGCCAGCCTATAGAGTTTCTCGTGTTTTTCAGACAGCTTGTATAGTTTCTTATAGGCGGTATGGATATCATCTTAATCATCCATCTTCTCAAACTTAGAATCCACCAATTTTTCTTCTTCGTCCATGTCTTCAACAATCCCTTCAGTAGGATTGACTGTGGCAATGAAGACATTCAAGATTCCATCATCTTCACAGTCAAGTTCCACATCACTGAGTTTCTTGGTGGCTAGCCTATAGAGTTTCTCGTGTTTTTCAAACAGCTTGTATAGTTTCTCACAGGCGGTATGGATATCATCTTAATCATCCATCTTCTCAAACTTAGAATCCACCAATTCTTCTTCTTCGTCCACGTCTGCAACAATCCCTTTAGTAGGATTGACTGTGGTAATGAAGGCATTCAAGATTCTGTCATCCTCATTGTCAAAATCATCCTCAAGCTCGGTGTCGCTCAAGGTAGCAACTAGTGCCTTGCTCTTCCCAATGCTCTTGAGATATGTAGGACACTCCTGTTTCATGTGACCAAAGCCATGACACCCAAAGCATTTAGGTCCTGCGGGAACAGTGTACTGACCGCCATCCCTAGCATCCTTCTTCCCTTTGTCTTAGCTCTTGAACTGAGAAGAACTAGATTACCTACGGTCCTTGTCAAAGCCCTTCCCATTGGCATTCTTCATGAACTTCTTAAATTGCCTTGTAATGTAGGACTTCATCCTAGAATCCTCACCATCTAAAGACTCATTAGTGTCACTACTCTTGGCCTTCAAAGCCATGCTCTTGACTTTACTCGACTTGCCAATTCTTGTTAACCCTAACTCATAGGTGTGCATGTTTCCAACCAGCTTTGTCAAAGGAATCTTGTCAATATCCTTTGATTCCTTGATTGCCGTAATCTTGGCATGAAATCTCTCAGGTAGAAATCTAAGCACTTTCCTCACAATCTTGGGTTTAAGAATGGTTTCCCTAAAATTGAAAGCTGAGTTCACTATGTCCTTAAGCTTGGCATAGAATTCATCGAATGACTCATCCTCCTCTATTTTTATCTCTTCAAAGCTTGTAGTGAGCCTCTAAAGTTTTGAATCCTTGACAGCCTTTGTTCCCTCATAGGTTGTCTAAAAGATGGTCCATGCTTCCTTAACAGTTTCAGTGGAGGATATATTCTTGAACTCCTCATTGGTGACTACACTGAATAAAGCATTCAATGCCCTAATGTTGAAGTTTGTCGCCTTGATCTTAGCTTCATCTCAAACGACCGGCACTTCTTTTGGCTTGGTCCAATCAATCTCTACAGCTTGCCACATCTTCTCATCTAAAGACTGCAAGAAAGCTCTCATGCATACTTTCCAGTATGCATAGTTAATGCCATCAAATAAAAGAGGTATAATTAACAACTGTCCTCTATCCATGACAAATAGGGGTCAATGGATCAACACAACAAATATTAAACCTAATTAGAGTGTGCCCGCTCTGATACCACTTGATAGGCCAAAAACATATTGACCCCTTATGATTAAATTAATTGATTAATTAGCCAAGTTATTAATTAAACAAATTAACATGCAAAGTGCGTGGTAGTACAAACAAATCACGAATAACTAAAGTATGTAGTGAAAAATAAATTGACACAGTGATTTATTTATGAATGGGGAAAATTTACACGGCAAAAACGCCACCGGGTGATTTTAAGGTCACCACTCTCAAAATTCCACTATTATCACAACAAGCGGTTACAAGTAAAGGAATCCCAGTACCTTATACCAACCTACAATTGAACCTTTACTCCAATACTTAATTGGACTTGTTCTGTAGTGACAATTTCTCCTTTTGATGCACGGCTCCCAAGTACGTGACTAACCAATTGCGCGGATCCTAGTACACGACTTCAATCCCCAACTAGAGAAGATTGTTGGCTGCAAAGTTCTTCAGTTCATCCACACGATGAAGATCAAGAAGATGCTTGGTCATAAAATCCTATGGTGCACATACACAACAACTTCTTCAAGAATGTTGAATTAGGGCAAAACTCTATCTCCAGTCACAATTTGCTTGAGCAAATTTTTTTCTTAAAGTTTGTGCAACTTGTGAACACTTTAACATCCCTTAAAATAATCATTTTATATGTCTAAGGTTAGGAGAAAAGAAGGCCCAAAGACACATTCACAGATTTCGAGAAAATCATATCAGAATTCTAAAATTCTTAAACCTCGATAGATAGGAGTTGTCGAGCAGGTGTCGAGCACGTGAGCTGAAACAGCTTTCTTAAGCTCGATAGATGCAGCTGTTGAGTTTTAATGAATTTGCACTATTCATCTTTTTTCTTGGATAGACTTGAATTGCTTTAACACTTGATCTTGAAACCTTGTTTCTTGAAGTATTAAAAATACCTAGATCTACCCAATTACAAGTAAAGTGCATTTTGTCAAAGGATTAGCCAATTACATAAAAGAATGACATATGTTCTTAACAAGTGAAACACATATGTCCTAACAAATTCCATGATTGTTCTAACCTCTCCCTCAAAGTGAGAACCATTATCAGAGATAATCTCTTGGGGTACCCCATATCGATAAATGATGTTATTCTTTGTAAATCGAGCCACTTGCTTGGCTATTAACACGGAGTAGGTGGCCGCTTCCACCCACTTAGTAAAGTAGTCAATTGCCACTAGGATGTATTTGTGTCCATTCAAGGCCTTAGGAGCTATTCTTCCAATCACATCGATACCCCAGACTAAAAAAGGCCATGGAGAGGTCATGTTGTATAGTTTACTAGGTGGCATGTGATTCAAATTCGCTTGTGTTTGACAATTGTGGCAACTCTTCACAAAGTCTACATAATCGGTCTCCATCGTGGTCCAATAGTGCCCCATCCTCAAGATCTTCTTGGCCAACATTGTAGACATCGCATTTTGTACCCCTTACAACTTGCGCCCTCATTCCTTAATGATGCTGAATTCTAAAACCCCAAGGTTGGTTTCCCAATTAGAAGTTAATTTGACTTAAGAAGTGTTAAAAAGAGAAATATAACTTTTAATAAGCAAATAAATCAATTTTTGAAAATAAGGCCAAAGGAAACCCTCACTATGTGTATGCATGAATCAGACTGCATATGTGGCATATGTATGTAGGCTTGAACTTGCGCACGCATAGCGATTTTCAGAAACCTAAACAAGGCAAGTTTTCTGCACTTATATTGAGGTTTGGAACGAATCCCACATCGTCTGGGGATCGTTCTATACCCCATTTTTCACACTATAAAAAGCCTTACACAGTATATTTTCAAAACACACAGAAATCCACGAAAAAATACTAAGATTCACTAGAAATAGTGAATCAAAAGGGAGTTTTTCACAAAACACTCTCAAGTAAATTTTCTTTTGATCAGGGAATTTTTTGGTCTTGATCTTTAAGTCCAATCTTTATTAATCACTTTTTTTATTGAATTCTAAATAGATTCGACTGAGGGAAACGATCAAAAATCAAGCTTGAAAAGCTTTTCTTTGAGGTATTAGTTTTAAACCTTCCTTCTTCTTGGTAAAATTCCTGTTTTGAGGTTTTGTCATATTTTTGTGTTTTTAGGGTTTTTGGGCAAGAACCTGCGCACACATAATCTTGCCTGCGTATGCAAGCTTGATTATGTGTACACATGCTTGTTCTTGCATGTGCAAGCCAATGCCCAGAAACCCTAATTTTTATTTTTTTTATTGTTTTGCTTCTACTTTCACATGTTTGCTTGTTTAGCTTCCTTTTTCGTGTTTGTATGCTTTTAATGCCTATGTTTCACATGCTGAATTGTTTGGTTTGTCTTACACATTAGAATCATGGTTTGTTTTGTGTTTTTATAGTTTTGATGACATGAACATGCATTCACATGCTCATGCATAAATGCTATAGGTGCTGAGTTGTTGCAAGGTAAATGAAGGGTAAGTCATGCATTTGTAATGTTCATGCATTTGATATGATCTTGCTTAGCTTTGATGAAGTTTGTGATCTTGATACCTTGGATGATGACATGCTTTGGTTTGGCTTTATTCCTCATTTTATTCTTCAATGATACATGTTGCTGCCTTGAATATGATATGATGTCATGCTAAATGAATGCTAGGATGATGTGATGAGATGTATGTTAAGGTATGCTATGATGTAATATGATTTGTGATGAAGCATTCTAGATGTATGTTAGGAGATGCCATGAATAGATGAATGTTAAGATCTGTGATGAAGTGATATGCATGATTAAATGTATGGTAGGCTTTGTTTGTAAGCATGATAGATGTATGTTTAGGGATGATGGGATTGATTGTGTAGACTACTAGAACATACTACTGGAACATAATGGAAATTGATTGTGTAGACTACTGGAACATACTACTAGAACATAATGGAGATTGATTGTGTAGACTTTGTGAAGAGTTGTCACAATTGCCAAACACATGCAAATTTGAATCACGTGCCACCTAGTAAGCTATACTGCATGACCTCTCCAAGGCCTTTCTCAGTCTAGGGCATAGATGTAATTGGAAGGATAGCCCTTAAGGCCTCAAATGGACACAAATACATCCTAGTGGCAATTGATTACTTCACCAAGTGGGTGGAAGTTGCCTCCTACTCTATGTTGAAAGCCAAGCATGTGGCTCGATTCCTAGAGAATAACATCATTTATCAGTATAGGGTACCCCAAGAGATCATCTCCAATAACGGTTCTCACTTCCAGGGAGAGATTAGAACAATCATGGAACTGTACAACATTAAGCACCACAAATCTTCACCATATCAACCACAGACCAATGGGGCCATAGAAGCAACCAATAAGAACATCAAGAACATTCTAGCCAAGATGGTAGTGGCATACAAAGATTGGGCCAAGAAGCTCCTATTTGCCTTATGGGGTTACAGAACTTCTATTTGCGCATCAACTGGGGCAACCCCCTACTTTTTGGTCTATGGTAGTGAAGCGGTACTTCCCATTGAGGTGGAGATACAATCTTTGAGGATACTAGCAGAAAATGAGGTCCTAGAGGAAGATTAGGTGAAATAAAGATATGAGCAATTGGCTTTGATAGATGAGAAGAAGGCTAGAGCATAATCCAAAAGAGGATTGCTAAAGCATTTAACAAAAATGTGAGACCTAGAAACCTTAAGGAAGGGGACTTGGTTCTAAAAGTTGTTAGAGATGAAACTTTTGATCCGAGAGGAAAGATGAAGCCAAGATGGTCTAGTCCATTTATTATCAAGAAGATCATGTTAGGAGGTGCTACAAGAATTACTGATTTGGAAGGGGAAGAAATGCTTCGCCCAATCAACATTGATAGACTTTGAAAATACCACATTTGAAAAGAAAAAGAAGAAGAAGAGCCTGCTAAGTTGAAAACCCGAAAGGGCGGCTTAGGCAAAAATTAAGGCAAAAGGACCTCACTAGGTTGAAAACCCGAAAGGGCGATCTAGGCAAAAGATAGGGCAAAGAACATGGGCATGGCGAAAATTCCTTAAAGGACGTCATGGGCAAAAATTACATGGCATGGAAAAAAGAAAAGAAAAAGAAAAATTATGTCAATAAGCAAAGATAATAAATAGGTGGCTCTCTCATTGCTCAAATTAATAGATGATAAATTGTTTCTATAGGGGATGTGGAACATTCTAATCCTTTATTAAATTCGTAAGAAAAGACATGAAAATCATAAAGTGCAAAAAAGTAAATTTTGGGGCATATCAAGTTGGTTAGTTAGTCTTTTTTTTCTTTTAGTTGGACTTTCTGTAAGCTTTCTGAGCTATGTGAACCCACTTCATGACAATCCTAAGTCATTTCTTATATCCTAAAGTTGGATGAAGCAAATTGGAGTCTTTCATACAGCTATATCTGGAAGAGGAAAGAAAGAAGGAGAGAAAAAGAAAAGAAAAGAAAAGAGAGAGAGAGAGAGAGAGAGAGAGAGAATAAAGAAAATGAGTTCAAAGACTATATAAGGAGACTCGATGGGTTGAAAACCGAAAGGCGACCCACGTAAAAATTAGAAGAATCCTGCTAGGTTGAGGGCCTAGGAAAAAATTAAGGATTGAGAGAAAAGATTCATCTATTTTTAACTTGGTGATAAGGGAAGGTACAAGGGAGAGACTAAAAGGACTACTCAAGGCACAATTCAATAACAAAGTTTCCAGAATAATAGAATAGCATAAAAGTTCCCACAAGTTTGTAATTTAAGTACATATCCCAAATAAAAGCATAAATATAAAAGGAGTTCTTAAAATATAACCCTATGTCTCAAACCAAATGTAAAGTCCAAGCATGTGTGCTAAAAAAAGAAAATGATAAAAGCAACAAAAAGAAAAAAGTATGCTATGCTATGCTGTGTTTGTGTTAGTCTGTCTGTCTATTTACAAGATCACCAGAAGTGCCTCTTCCTCTTTTCATGGCTCGGAGTCAACTCTGAACCTCCCTCACCATCACCATCACCATCACCACCACCATCGTCATCATCATCTTCATCCTTGTCATCCCCACCTCCGTACAGCTGCCCCAGTCAACTCTAGTTTGAGGTTCTTGCAAGCAAGACGAGCTCCTTATGCTCTTAAATAGTAGGTTGAATTTTGAAGGAAAAGTTGTTAGAACAAGTATTCAGATGCAAGGATAGAAAGGAAAAGGATAAGGATGAAAGAGAACTCACCGCCTAGGTGCCTTCAGGAAAGGGGTAGATTATGACATTTGTGTTGTGCCCAACAGGACACTCATGAGCAAAGCCATCAGGGTCGTAAGCATAGACTGACCAAGGCAATCGAGGAGTGGATCAATGATAGCACCAACAACAGGGCCCTCCTGACACAAGTATTTCATTTGAGAGTTACTAAGGTATAGGAATGCATATGATGATTAATTAAGAGAAATAAGAGAGCAAGAACACATACCAGATCAAGGAGAGAAGGCGTAAGGCGAGCCCAACCAAACTCCTCATAATCTGACTTGCATATGACTTGATCAGTAAAAGGAATACCTGGCTCCCACTAGCTATACTTCGCATCTGTCATGGAACGAGGAGCAAGCATGAACACTAGAGGTTCCACAAGAACTCGAGGCGCATCCTCCCTCGCCAACTGGCAGCACATCTATTTCACCAAGTAAATCACCCTTAATCCACCACCCTTAAGGGTCTAGGAAAGATTGGAAGCAAGTATAGTAGCTACCTCCAAGCTTGGGTTTGCTACAGGGGCAGCTCCAGCCCAAGGACTCCATATGATCTGTGACAACACGTGAAGTTAGAAAAAGAACCCTAAAGAAGCATGCAAATAATGGAAGCGAAATATGTTTCTAACTTACATCCTTAGGAGAGAGCCTATCTAGGTGAGCCTGAAGTGGAATGATCCTCCTCAAGTCCAACTTAGCTCTTCTAGCAATAAGATCGTACTCCACAGCCCAACGCTGAAAAATGGTAGTGTACAAAGTTTAGAAAAAAAAAAAAAAACAATTTGCAAGATGACAGTGTGCAAGGTGGCAATGTGTAAGATTCAAAAATAACAGTTAGCAAGATGACAGCTTGCAAGAGGTTATGGTACAATTTGCAAGATGATAGTTTGCAAGGTTTAGATATGGTACAATTTGTAAGAGATGGTTGGCAGTTTGGAAGATGATAGTTTGCAAGATATGGGTATGAATGTAGGTGACTGGAATTTAGTACATGATCCTAACCTATATGGCATGTAGTTGTAAGACTATAAGAATGAGAATGCATGAACTATAAGAGAAAAGAGGGAGAAATTAGCCTCAAAGAGCTTCCAAGGCCCCACCAACTGGCGTAGTGTCCCTCAACTGAGAGTGTCCAAAGAAGAGTAAAGATAAGCCAAGCATATTAACCCCTAATTGGTAGATTGAGCCCTCTCAAAGTCTCAAAAAAGGGCCAACCACCTCAAAGACACTGTCTACCCACCTGTGGTGAATAGGTACATCCCCACCAAGAACAACAGAAAGGCCCTAGCCATCTGAAGACATTCCTTAGCCATCTCCTATGGACGATGCATAAAGTCCGCCTCAAGGTCAATGTAGTGGATCGTTTCAGTAGCATACCGCCTCCCCAATAAGTCTGCACCCAATTGAACACCCGACTTCTCCTTGAGACTGATTAGGACTCTATCAAATAGCAAGCCAGTCATGTGGTGGAAGTCATAAGGAGTGATAGTCATCTCCCGGCCAGCAATGTGGAAGGTTTGTGTAGTGTCCCACCACCTCTCAGCCAAGGTCTGCGCCAAGAAAGCACAGGAGACCTTTCAGGCATCAAACGGATGACAGGCTTGAAACCCGTAGCATGGACATAGCCCGGAGTCTCCTCATTCAAAACCGAGTACCACGCCAAGACTTGGTTAGGAATTCCCCAACCAAAATATGGGGCTGGGACCTGCAAAAGAGAATGGGGTGAGATTCATGGTTAGATGAAAGAAATGATGAGGAAATGACATTAGGTGCATAATAGGATGAAATGTGACATGAGATATACAATCGAGTGCAAAAGTGGTGAAGAATGATGTTAAAATGACAAATAGATGAGAAAACGAGTGAAAAAAGAGCTAAACTAGTAAAGTAGGGTTTCTTCCTAGCACCATGTGTATGCAAGAAGGACCCTGCGTACACAAAATACTACAGAAGTACACAGCAAGAATTATGCATACACACGAACTAAAGAATAAATACACCCATGTATAAACAAGCCTGCGTACGTATGAATTCAAACTACGTATGCAAGAACAAGTCTGTGTCTGCAGGCCCAATTCTGCACACACAAGAACAAACACAAAAGGTTGTTCTTTGATATTTTCAAGTTTTCTCAACCAAAACTCAACCTAAACATGTTCCTACCCCTCTTAGTGTGTTAGGTTTTCATCTAAACCCATCCGAAAGCAAAACCCAAGCATTTGTAGGCATAAAAACAGATTAAAACAAAAGATCAAAGGAAAACTTGAAAAATGTGAAAAGTTTAAAAAACTTACCAATTCAACCCTTGCACTCTCTGAAATATGTTATTGTGATTTGTAGGTCAAAGGAGGGGCCACTGTCAGCCTTACCACTCCATTCTAGTGGGTGAAATGGAAAATATCAGTAGAGAGGATGTAGGAACTTTTCTAAGACTTGGGTGCTATTGAAGGAGATGAGAGAGTTTGGAGGAGAAGTTGAGATTGAAAGAGATAGGAGTCAAATTATGAGGGAATAAGAGAGAGGGTGGAAGATTTGTAGAGAAAAAGAAAGAAGAGAAGTTGAAGAGATAGAGAATGTGAAGAGATGAGGAAGATGAAGAGAATGAAAAGAAA